>CAJQZP010000184.1:112500-657093 GCA_907164705.1 Parnassius apollo
AGAAGGAGTGCACCCATGTTGTCCATAATCGCATGTTTAAAGTAAAACTAATTCTAAACCTGTGTATCAAATCCAAGTTGCCAAGCGCGTTCAACCAAAAGCTGCAGCCGGGGTATTGAAGGCACGCACTCACAGTCGCGGTCCACCGCGCCACCGAGCAGCCGAGCGTACTGCGGATGCTTTATTAGCGATGATAGCAGCATTTGCATGTTCCTGGAGACAGATTAGTAGTTGGGATTAATTTCAGATGCTAAATTTTACATACACTGCGACCACAGACCAACAAAGATAGACAGGACATTTATGTACACCTTCCCTATTTGCAATTCGCTGTAAGCAAAAGTTCTTTGCTACACAAGGGTTGTCTGGAAGTAATCGCTTCCAGAGCGATAAGACCGCCTGTTGTACTTTCTATACGTATATTTCATTTTATCAAGTTCTTATGTGTGTTAATGTGCAATAAAGAATATATTGATTGATTACTATGTATGTCCGAAGTGACACTGATACCATGCTCAACTAATTGTAGGACGACGAATTGTAGGACACAGAGTCCACCTGAGAGTAAGTGGATACTGTAGCCCATATCAAAATGCAGATACGTTGTCACCCCTGAGGACTAAGATGGAATGCCTCAATTCCAGTAAAAAGGGTCTCCGGTTCTCTACACTCAGCATTAAGCTGCAATTTTTACGCCGGTATTCTGTTAGACCGTGGTCCTTTCCAGGTCGAGCCGACCCATTCGTGCTACAACCATAATATGCAGCATGCCTCTACCACACATATGGTAAGTTGAGCATGGTTTCGGCTTCGCTTGGAATGTATATAGCATTCTGTCTCAGTTTCTTTGATGATCTGAGACTGCGACAGGAGCCAAAAATATATTAACATCATCATAATAGCTGGCAGCCCATTACCGTGCGTTTCACCAAAAAATTGCTGACACGCACGATCACATTGTGGAATTTACTATCGCCAATGGTTTTATCGATACGACTTTAGAATTAAAAAAAACTCCTTTCTAAAAGACCGGCATTTTCTCTAGATTTTCAGATGTTTAGAAGCGACGGAGATCGTTAACCATCAGGAGGAAAGAAGTGGAAAACTTACCTATAACCACAACCCCAACCCCTGTCCCCATATGTGCTGGCATAATGATCCACTGCACTACAGAGGTAAGTCTTCACAATACTTGGATTCTGAGCATTTAATTGAGCAATCCTTTCAAGGATTCCTGAAAAAAAAATCATAAATTAAGAAAAAAATTACATCTATAAGGTATGTGAGGATAATATGGTCTCCTTAAGCTTTGCCGCCCTATAAAACCAAAAGTAAGAAGAGGATAGAGACAAAACACAAAGTCGTATACTTTCACTAATTTATTAGGAAAAAAATAGGAAATAAGCTTTGGCAATAATTAGGAACACTACTGAAAAAACAACATAAAGAACTAAGTAGTACACTACACCATATTAATATCGACTAAAGTATTTACTATAATGTCAATTGCCAAAATAGCGCCGATAAATCAGCGCCCTTTTGACCCTTTATTATTTGATTGACTGATGAAGAGCTATCGTATCACAGAACCATCTATGCAAACAAGACTGTAGTTTTTTAGTTATAAGAAAGTGACTATATTAACGGAATGACCATAATACCGTCACATACTATAGTTGGACTATTTAGGTAAACCAGTATGAACTTCAAGAAATACTACATATATGATTGAGTATAAGGTAAGCAACCATACCCATGTCATACATCACTCACACCACTCCTGACCCACCGGGCTTACTCCTAATCTCGACTATGTCATTAACGAGAGCCTTGTGGATAATACACCGAAACTTCTTTGGGTCAGATTGTCACGCGAAGGGTGATAGGGAAAGTTGCCGGATTCGGTGATTACCGTGGCCTAACCCTCTCTTTGGGCCTGCAACAATCCCAGTGCAACTTGTCTACTTTGTTCCAACTTCAGGATCTTTTCGTCTGATGCAGTTCAAGACATTGAAAATAGCAACTGAACTTCCACAAGAGATTTTTAGCACCCCAAGCTCCACTGTAAATATGGGCGTCATTGCAGCAGAGTTTAGTGACGCCACCGGGGATTTTAGACCATCTCTTTTTAACATTCTTCATGGGGGTATATTTGTTGGATATGGATTGGTAACTGCAGATTTTTATTGTTCAGTTGTTAACAGGAAAATGCTACTACCCATATTCGAAACCCATGGTCTGGTATGGGGTAGTGGATATCTTTTCTTCTTACGCCGCGCCGTTACTACACAATTGAGTTTACACAGTGTCAAAGGCCAAATTTTATCTTAATAATAACCCTTGCTAAAAATAATACGGCGCTTATTGAAGTTCATTATGAAAAACATGTCATTTAACTGATAACATTGCATAGCTGTAGGGTTCTTTTCTTTGTTTCACAAAATCAATCAAAATTATTTTATCTTTGTGTCACGCTGAGCAGCGAGTTGAATTATTTTAATTTTTCATTATCTCCCTAACTATGCGTCCAAACAACATGCTATAAAGAACAAGGTTTATCTTCATAAAATTGTCTTGTCTATGAAGTAACTTTCGTTCGTGAGGATTAATATGCCATGCCTGATAATAAGGCTCATAAATAACTTTTTAATTGTCAATAATTTTTGTCACAGAATACCTTATTATGGCTTATGTATAAGAAATAGGCATATATAGGAGTAAAGATCAATATTTCTGTAGAATTTTGTATTTACTCATCACTAACTATTATGCTAGCGCACGAGCATAAAGTAGTTCGGGAGTGCTTTTTCTTCCGACATGCTTAACAAAAATTAATATTAAAGGTCAGCTGAGAGGTGTAGTCTAATGTATAAATATACAAGAATAATTTTTCAAATCATACTGATACTTCCGGAGAGTGTGTTTAAACAAACAACCAAACAAAAATCTGTTCCGTTTTATTATATCATAATAATATAAGAATAGATTAGAGATGAAACGAATAACCGGTAACTATCCGGTATTCGGTCTATCCGGCCTGAAATTAATATCGGGCTGGATACCAGATAACAAACAGCTATCCGGCCGGATACCGGGTTAAAAAAAACACAAAATACTTATCAAATTTAGTTAAGTACTTCATTTATGTCACTTAACAAATATAATCAGTAATCGCAAAATTTTCATTTTAAAACTTACAAAATTAGTACTCGTACTGCGCTAAGGCACAGAATGGGTGCGTTTGGCAGAAAAAAGCGCTAGCAAGCGCTTACAAGCGCTGAAATAGTTTTCGGCCAGGACATGATTGCTACTTCAGTAGCGCTGACACATATAAATACATACATATACATAAACACTCACGCCTGTCACCCAGAGGGGTAGGCAGAGACTACAGACTTCCATTTGGCACGATCCTGACACGCCTCTCTTGCCTCCTTCACATCCACACACCTACGCATACATGCTCGTCGGTTAAGGGTACTCCTAATTTGGCCCGTTTTCAATAAATCGCCAATTTGGTCGATAAATTTTCGCCTAGGACGTCCCTTTCCGACTCTGCCATTCACTTCTGCACCATAAATTTTCTTTGTCACTCTTTCCTCATTCATTCTTTCCACATGACCAAACCACCGATGCATTCCTTTCTTAATCCTGGTCACAACATCATCTTGCAAACCACACTCTTCTCTTATTACACAATTTCTTACCCTGTCATTCAGGTTCAGCCCTAACATACTCCTTAACGACCGCATTTCTACTGCGTTTATTCTACTCTCGTACTTCTTCTGCCGCACCCAACTTTCACTACCATACGTTAAAGTAGGGACCAACACAGCATTGTGAATTGCCATACGTGCCTTTTTCGACACATTTTGACTCTTCACAATAGAGTGCAAGGCCCCATTTACTCTATTTCCCGCATTCACTCGTCGTTCTATATCCTTATCATATCTCCCATCTCTGCTAAATACGCAGCCCAAATACCATCTACTTGCTCGATCAACTCCCCTTCTATTCTTATTTACAATCGTTTTACTTTTTTCTCTTTCAAAAACCATAACCTTCGTCTTACTTGCGTTTACTTTCATACCCCTTTCTTTTAATGATCCGTTCATTAATGTAACCATCATTTGCAACTCGGCCGCTGACGACGCAAGAATAACTTGATTATCGGCCTACAAAAGGCATTAATTAGTTAATTAATTAGTTAACTCACCCATTCTTAATCCGCATTCTTCGACTTTCAAATTTTGCAAACAACTGTCCATAAATTAAACAGCGACGGGGAAGCCACACAGCCCTGTCTGACACCTTTATGTATTTCAAATCAGTCCGAGTAGACCCCGTTGATCCTAACACAACAGAGTCCCTATAAAGAGACTCCAATGCCTGTATCAAGCCAGCGCTCAACCCAAATGAGTTCAGTGTTTGCCATAGCAAATCCCTATCCACTCCGTCATAGGCCTTTTCCAAGTCCATGAACGCACAAAAAACCTTTTGGTTTTTGGCCAGAAACTTCTCCGCGATTATGCGCATAGAAAAGACTTGATCTGTACATCCCATTCCCTTTCTAAATCCCGCTTGCACATTCCAAATTTATCCATCAGTTTCTTTCATGACCCTTTCAATCAGTACCTTAGCATACAGTTTTCCCACAATGCTAAGAAGGCTGATGCCACGGTAGTTTTTACAGTTCCGCTGCGACCCTCTTCCTTTATATACTGGGACTATCACGGCTTTGCACCAGTCTACCGGTACCCGCTTCAGTTCCCAGCATAAATTAAACAAGGTGTGCAGCAGGCCTGCCACCACTTCCACTCCAGCCCTTAGCATTTCGAGTGAAACTCTATCATATCCGGCAGCCTTACCTGCTTTCATGCTTTTCATTGCTTTCATTATTTCATCTATACTTATCTCGCTACCTCTTTCCTCTTCTTTCGGAGTTTCTACTTCACTTAGTACACACATTGCTCCTCACTCATAAACACGCTTTCAAAATATTCCTTCCATCTCTTTAAACTCAAAACTTCATCATTCAGAATATAGCCATTCTCGTCTCTTATAGCATTCATCATAGGCTGTTTTGAATGTCCCCTGGCAGTTGTTACAAGTTTCCAGAACATTTTAATATTTGCCTGGAAGTTATCCGATATTCTTCTATCATTCTTATCCGTTCTTTCTTGCGCTGACACAATCCGCCATTTTGCTTATTTAATTTGTTTGTTTTCAAGTTGAATTTATAAGTTGTTTTGTGCAATATTAGTTTTAAGTAATATAATGACGTGAATAAACATATACCTACATGTTATTAAAAATTCATGATTGGTAAGTTTTTAATATGAATACTTTACAAACATATATTTAAATTAGGTTAGGTTCCCCGGTTAAAACTAACATCGTGTCCTGGAGGAAAATAGCTACTTACGATTTGATAGCGCTTGCGGCGATCGTAAGCTTACCGCTTACGATCGCCATTTTGCTTACAAGCGCTTGCTAGCGCTTTTTTCTGCCAAACGCACCCAATAAATAATAGTACTACATAGCTAAGGGCAAATGATGGTAAATAAATACTAATTTCTCTGCTTTAAAGGTAACAAACGGTTTCGTCTGTCTTCATAAACAAGACCAGCTTCATAAAGAAATCTTTCGCTGTACACACTGCTGCAGGATACATTTGGGTATTGTATAGCAATACTCGCCCACCAAATATAAGAGTCACGATCGCAAACAGTTTGCACTGACTTTAATTTTCGCTTCTTGAGAAGCCCTAAACGGCAATGTTCGGCAGAATATCCGGCTGCCGGATATCCGGCAATAAGGCTGGTCGAATATCCGGTATCCGGTATCTGGCCAAACAGCTATCCGTTTCATCTCTAGTATAGATTAGTATAAATAATAGCAAATTGTAGTGTTTGTGAAGCTAGGATATTATTATTATTTTTTTTCAAAGTATTTAACGTACCATTAGTCCTAGAGGAACCAGTATCCTTGCCAGTGGCAGTGGCCCGCCGAAGACCGACGCTACGTTCGTAGTACCCGGCCACAGATAGGGCGCCGCTGTACACAGCTCGCTTCAAGCTATTGGTGGCCCGGTTTGTGTAGCCCTCCTCATCCTCTTCCTCCATGCCATATTGAGCCTACAAGATCAAGTAGTAGTACAGTACTATTTTTTTTTTATTATAGAATATGGGTAGACAAACGAGCACACCCCCCCCTGATGGCAATTGGATGCCGTGGTCCAAGATATCGACATTTATCCTCGATTAAGAATCAAAATGCAGATGCGTTGTCATCCCTGAGGAACCCTAATGGAATGCTTCATTTCCAGTAAAAAGAGTCGCCGGTTCTCTACACTCCCCATACAGAACACAGCAGCATTAAGATGCTATTTTACGCTGGGGTTCTGTGAGAGTGTGGTCCTATCTCGGTCGAGCCGACCCATTCATACTGAAACCATAATATAGCTGCAGCGTGACTCTGCCACACATAAATCTAATGAATTCTAACTTCATAGCAAATTGATAAGCTTTCGATAAATTTTTTTTATAGGATATGGGTGACAAATGAGCACTCAGTCCACTTGATGGTAAGTGGATGCTGTGGCCCATAGACATCTACATTCGATTAAGAATCAAAATACAGATGCGTTGTCACCCCTGAGGACTACTAAGATGGAATGCCTCTATCCCAGTAAAATGGGTCTTCAGTTCTCTACACTCACCACATGAAACACAGTAGCATTAAGCTGCAATTTTACGCTGGTTTTCTGTGATAATCCAAAAATACACATACACATTTTAACTACGAATACACATATTAACTATACATATAATAACATGTAACAAAAACCCTGTGGTTCCCGTTAAGTGCGTTATAAGAATTTTTTTTTTCAAAATACTCATTTAAAAAAATTAATTTTAATTAAAAAAAATAATTTGCAAATTGTATGTGGTTTCATTATCTCTGCATTGCCACACATACAATTTGCCAATAATTTTTTTAAATTAAATAAAAAAAATTATGGTAGTTTTCTGAAAAAAAAAAACTATGCTTGAATACTGTATCTAATAACATAGTTAACGGGAACCACAGGGTTTTGTTACAATACTTGGTAAAATAAATTGGCTTTATGGTATATAACAAAATTTCATCATCATCATCATCATCATGATCATTACAGCCTAACATCCATTTCTAAACATAGGCCGCCTTCATAGATAGGCTTTATGGGACGGGGATATTTGCTGTAGTTGCCATTGTTGGCATGTGGGTTAGCAACTGCAGTTTTTTAACTTGCCCAGTGAGAGTTAGAAATTTTAACACATCTCAGTTTCAAGGTCTTTAGAGTCAAATAGTATGGCTTTTAAAAGGATGTTCATGTGTGCACATGTACTTTTTTATAGGATGAGTGACAAACGAGCACACACTCCACCTGATGGTAAGTGGTTGCTGTTGCCCATAAACATCTACATCTATCCTCGATTAAGAATCAAAATGCAGATGCGTTGTCACCCATGAGGACTAAGATGGAATGCATCGTTTCCAGTAAAAAGGTTCTCTACACTTACCATACGAAACACAGCAGCATTAAGCTATTATTTTACGCTGGTATTCTGTGAGATTGTGGTCCTTCCCCAGTCGAGCCGACCCATTTGTGCTACAACTATACTACATATCTAAACATATGTATGTATGTATGTTCAGATTCAATGTTCGCCCCGTGTATCTCGAGAACAAAGAGTGATATTGACATGGGACCAGTTTCATTTAACATATAACATACATATGTAACTTAGACTTCATTAAATTTTGAGTAAAATCAGTCAAGTAGTTTTTTGTGCCGAATGAAAAATTGTATAAAATATTAAAACAGATTAATTTTTTTATTCTTTCCAATGGGAAGTTAGTTGTGTGGACCTTTCGGGTCGCACTTAGACCGCTTTTATTTTATTATTAAGTTGTTATTTGGATGATACTGCGGCCCATTTTCCATTGCAGTTTCCCTCTGTCGCCTTATATAACACCCACAAAATTACTTAGGGTAGTGGAATTTAAAAAAATCATAAAGTGAATTTGTTCAAGCCTTTCTTACCCTCAACAGCTGAAACTCATGTTCCTCTCTATTCCTCTGAGCTTCTCTTTCAGCAGCTGTTAAGGTATTTGCACCACCATCTTCCCCTTTCTCAAAATGTTCCTCAATGTGCTGAATCTGATAGAAAAATCAAGAATAAAATTAATAATTATTTGTATCAGGAACAAAAAATGAAACAATTAAGACAAATATTGTAGTATTTTTATAACATCTGTACACATAAAAATATTGTATTAATAATATTGTTCTCTGTGTGCTATTTTCAAATTTTCAGATACATAACTTTTTTGATTGTATATTTGATTTTTAATATTAATTTAATTTAATATGAATGAGTGTAAAAAGGTATAAACCAATTGACATGAAATTTGCACAAAATAACTAAAGGACAAGTTAAGAATTTGTTAGCCTAATATATCGAAAAACCTATATAAATAAATTTTAATATCATTGCAGAGAAAGTACTTTGATTTAACAAAACATGAATGTTATTATTAAATTATAGAAATATACAAATCACACAGATGCTCTGTTTTGAATTTTTTTAATTTTTTATAGGATAAGGGTGACAAACGAGCACACAGTGTACCTGATTGCAATTGAATTCTGTGGCCCATAGGCTACATTTAACCTCAATTAAGAATCAAAATGCAGATGCGTTGTCACCCTTGAGGACTAAGATGGAATGCCTCAATATCTTCTGTGCTATAAAAGAATTCTCATTTCTTCTTGTGGGTGTTGTAGGTATTGACTGTATGGAATGCTAGAAAAATCTTGTGTATGCCAAAAGAATACAAATATAGAGCAACCATCACCAGCGAGAGCAGAAGCATCAAAGAAGCGAGACATCTGGTACTACAATCCACCTGCCAAGTGTGACAATTAAGGCAAACCCTGCTACAAAAAGAAGAGATCCAGCAGTAGCAGCAAGCCGTCTAGCTTGCCAGCCAGCGTTGTCCAGCAGTAGGCTATTTCAGGCTGATGAAGAAGAATAAGAGAAAGAATTTGAGCATTTGCCATTACATAATGAGTTATATATATATATGTATATGTTACAGTCTTTTGTGACAAATTATATATATTGAGAAGTATACAAACCAATTCATGTTCCGACAGTGGTAATGGTTGGCAGCAAACTGGACAATTACTGACAGGGCTCTCTTCCATCATAACCACATCATCACATGATGCATTGTCTAATTGATCCTGCACAAATTACACAAACACTTCAAGATCCAATACAATAAAGTAACAAATGAGGCTCTGACAAATCAACAATTTAAGGTATAGGGATTCATAATGCTAAAGCTATACTACTACATACATGGTAGAGCCACTCTGCAGCTATATTATGGTAGTAGCATGAAAGGGTTGGCTCGACCAGGGAAGGACCATGCTCTCCCAGAATACCATTGTATTGTCACTCAGGGGTGAAAACGCATCTGCCACGGCCACAGTATTGACTACCATCAGGTGGAATGTGTACTTGTTTGTCACCCTAATTCTTTAAAAGAAAATAGTATTAGGGTGCAGCAGTTACCTGTCCACGGATACAAAATCTGCACTCATATACCTGCTGACCCAGTTCAGTAATTTATTTTTATAGAAGAATGGTGACAAAACGGGACACAATCAACTCGATGGTAACTGGATGCTGTAGCCCATAAACACTTACATCTATCCTCAATTAAGAATCAAAATTTAGATGTGTTGTCACCGCTTACAACTCAATGGAATAACTCATTACCAGTTCAATACACTCAACATACAAAATACAGCAGCAATAAGCTCCATTTTAAGCAGTAATGCTGTGAGAGAATGGTCCTTCCCCAGCCAAGATGACCCATTGTATGCTGCAATCATAACATAGCTGTGGTGTGACTTTACTATGTAAAGATATATTTAAATATTTATTATAATCTTAATAATATAAATATTTTATTTATGTTATATTGGAAGTTGTGCATACCAGATGTCAAATTGTTAAAAAAGCTTATATACAAAAGTAGAATATAAAAGATTGTTCAAGAAATAAAAGACAAAAGTTGTTGTCAAGTGCCAGCATAAAAGAATCCAGCAGTTCATTTGGTCTCCTGGGTGTTGTAAGTGGATATTATGGAAATGTCAGAAAAAAAGGTCTTCCAGTTGATGGCAGTATCTTGTTAACAGAAAATAATAATACGGCCGATGGGCAGCAGCATCAAGTGTGCAATATGTTACACACTGCAATTGTCAATTCTTCTGCCAAGCCATGCCAAGTGATGATTGAGGTAAATCGGCAATAAGGTGTTTTACCTTATTGCCGATTTGCCGGTTTTGAAAAAAGTGAATCTTTGATAGTAATTATGTAAATGAAACAAAAATTTGAAACTAATATATATAAATGGTTAATAAAAGTTTTACTTACTGATTTCTGTGGGCTTAATATATCCCTGTGCTCAACATTGACATGCACTTCCACTTCCGGACCACTGGTAAACTCTCTTTCACATATCGGACATTGAAATGAGGATGAATGAGGACCCGGAGACATGGCCATAGCACTTAAAGCTAAAGTTGGATTGTCTAAGGTCAGTGTGGCGTTGTTTAGTCCCAGGGTGATGTTTTCAGTAATATTAGCATTAGCGTTTGCATTTGAAAGAACAGAGGGAGACGTGAGGTCAAAATGAGCCCTATTAATGTGTTCCTCTAATTTTCTCGGACATGTTGAAGTGAAATCACATAACAGGCACTGAAATAATACAAAAAAATCTTGATAATGTTATTTGCACTTGGTTGTTTCAGACACTCGACTGTTTTTGCGTTGATAAAAAATAAAAATAAAAAAAAAGTTAAGTCTACATTTAGTTGAATTTGAATTTGAAGTTTGCAAACATATTTTTTTACTTTTTAAATTGTTTTAAAACAAAGGAATCTAAGCCCATACAGCCTTATCTGATTGATATTTTTTACAGAATGCTAATGATTTGGTTGGCAGCGACAGTTTAATCCAGAACCCAGATAGGTTACATCTCAAGACAGTCTCTAACCTCCATGGTAGCTTAAGACATTAAAAAGATTCAAATGATTACACACATAAATGATATTCATGTTTATGTTTTATATATAGCATAATATCGATCATGTAAATAAAAAATGTTAAAATTGTTTTAAAATCAGATTGTTTTAATAATAATTATCAGGTAATGTTCTTTTACTGACAAACTGCAAACCAACAGTTACTAACGATCGAATTCAGATTGCACGCGTAGGGGTATATAATTTACGTAAAGTGCATATAGCCACTGAACTTTCACGTCTCTAATAAAACATATTAACAGTAACATATCACACTTTTATTAATATAATACATATATTAAATAGCATATACGTTGCGTGGTTGCTAAGTTTAGGTACCATAGTACCTGGCTCAAATTCCAGCAGGAGTTAATACCTATTATAACAAAATCACAAAATGTTGGTTTTACATTATTGTCTCTTTGTATCTGTCATTTCGTCCTAACCTTCCTATAATCTCATCACATCAGGAACGGGTAAGTTAAGACGAGTAGAGGCACTCACTCATCTTAACTTATCCGTGTCCGATTTGAACGGCGACACTTAGTAACTTATGGAACTTTATATTTGTAGATTATTCGGAAGTTATCGTCTTTGTCGGTAATAGCTAGGGCAGGTACACAGTATTTTTATGACTTTTATATTCTAACCATACTGTTATAAAGAAATGTAGAATACCTGAACCGTTGGACTCGGTGTCGGTGGAGATTTTTTAGGAGTATTGGTTTTAAGTTTAAGCGCAAGTTGAGATCTAAGTGGTGAACCTTGCCCCGCACTTGCCATAGATAACTGAAAAAAGCAATTTATTGTGTGGATGAAGAACAAGACATTTTTAAAAGTTGTCAAACCTGAAGATATGATAGGTACCTTATTTTTATTCGGGGACCCTTCGTAATTATCAGTATTATGACTGGGGCTGCAATAACTGCCTGTAAACATATTTTATATGACAAGAAATGTAACACTTATATAAATGTTAAAATATAATAAAACTGAATAATATTAAAATATAAAATTAACAACTGACCCTTTCTTTCATGAACACTAATAATTTCACCGTCGCCAGAATTCTCTCTACTGTAATTTTTTTTCGGTATTACCCCATTACTTATATTAATGTTCTTCAGTCCATTACACAGATTAATATTTTTAGGTGAACGTGAGCACCTATTTTCGTCTCTTTCACTTTTATGGTAGTTATCCTTGTCCTGGTAACCGTTAAGATAGTTTATGTTTTTTGATATGGCGCCATTATGAAATGATGTTGATGACATATCAGGGCTATGCCATCCGTTAATGGATCCTGGTGTATTGTAACTACAACTATCTGTCGTAGTCATTTTTGAGTCTTCATCGTAACTGAAATAATGAAATAAAAAAATTAAGTATTAGAATTTTTTTCATTCCGATCGGCTTGACTCACTGGAACTGCGACGAGATGTTGCATCTCTTTGCGTATTTTTATCGCATCTACCACGGGGAGTGCTCTGAGGAATTGTTCGGACTAATTCCAGCCGCACAGTTTCACCATTGTACATCGCGACAAAACGTTTGATACCATCCATACCATTTGGATGAATGGCGGTCCACCACTAAGCGATTTAAAAGAAGTTTTCTTCCTCGCAAAACTTCCTTGTGGAATCGACTACCACCAGAGATTTTTCCGGGCAGATACGACTTAGCGACCTTCAAGAAAAGAACCTATTCCTTTTCAAAAGGCCAGCAACGCATCTGCAATCCCTGGTGTTGCAGCTGTTCATCGGCGGCGGTAATCACTTACCATCAGGTGAGCCGTATGCTCATTTGCCCCCTCTCCTATAAAAAAAAAGAATTGTAAGACACGAAGCTTTCATTGATATCTACCAAGTGCTCCGCGGTGAAGGAAAACATCGTGAGAATACTTGCATGCTTGGGGAATAAAAATATTTCGATGATATATGAAGTTCGTCAAAACGCACTGAAGCAGCATTGTTTACTTATTGCTGCTTAACCCCTCTTAGAAATGTCTGAAGGCCTGTGCCTAACAGTGGGACGTATATATGCTGTAACTTTATTTTAACTTATTTACTTATCATCGCTTAAAGTCTGACACGTAAATCGATTCATAATTTGTGGTAAATATATAATATTATATGTAATGTGTTTAAATGTGTGTACCGTGTAGTGGTGGTGTAAAAAATATCCACTACCCCATATCGTCCCGTGGGTGTCGTAAGAGGAAACAGGGAAACAACCCAGGAGATGGGCAGCAGCATCTTTCCAATGACAACTATAACATAAAAATCTACGTGGCTGCTACTACAAATATCTCCTCATGAGGCATTCTATAAGAGATCCCTAAGTTAGCTAACGTAACAGCCTACTGAAAGTCAGTGTACTTTCCACAGGCTGTAACGATAATATTTGTAACGAAAATAATTTACATTTATGCGACGTAGGTATTCGCACACAACGTCTCATCGCGACTCATCGGCGTTTCGACAGTGAGTTGACTAATGTATGTGCATTAACCTTTATATGATCCTAAATTCTCACGTGCCTAAAGAATATACTACTCTCTGATGTGAGCCCATGCCCTTAGCTCGAATTTTGACACTAATGTTTTTGTATCCCTACGTTCAGCAGTGGACTTTCAATATGCTGTAACTATAACGGTGTTTACATTATGTGACAGAGTTATTCACACACAACATCTCATCGCGACTCATTGGCGTTGTGATGGTGATTTAACTAATGTGTGTGCATTAACCTTTATATGATCCTAACAGTGATTCCCAAAGTGGTCTATATCGACCCCTAGGGGTCTATGAACACCTGCAAGGGGTCTACGTCAGTGAAAAAAATTTGGGGGTCCATGAAATGAAAATGGGGGTCCACGATAGTGGATCTCAACACATACACTGATAGTACCTATTTGCTTACATCATACTATCTTATAATATTAAAAAATATACATTATTTATAAAAGTACATATGAAGTAAAAAATTTATTATATATGTTTATAAAATTGTGTAAGTTGTAGGATGTTGGTATTCGCTTTGTGGTCGCAATACATTTTGAACTTGTAAAAACCTGAGAGTCGCAGTCTCAGAGCTTCGCTACCTTGCACTGACTTGTTCAATTCGTCACTCTATAAATACGAATGTGGGACAAATACGTTTATTCATTTCCTGAATCTTGAAAAGGAAAGTGTTAAGAAAATATTTTAAAAAATATAAACAGATAGTATATCACACAAATTATAGTGAGTCAGCGTTATTTTGTTTGAGAGTGCTGGAGAATAGCAAGTACATTATTTTTTATTAAATTTTAGTTTTGTACTCGTAGTTAGCAAAGATAGATAAATTACGCCAATCATGACTTTAAAAAAAAAAGAAAAAAAAATAAAAAAAAAAATTTTTAAAGCTGCTGGATTTTCTGTTTTATTTAAATAATTTAATTTTGCCCACAGATGACTGATGCCATGTCCGAATCTAAAAAGAAATGTACACAGTACAGTGTCGATTATTTGAAATTTGGCTTCATTCCATCATTGCCGGACAAATAATTGCCTATGTGCCTTTTATGCAACAAAGTTTTAGGCAATGACGCTATGAAACCATCTAAACTGCAAGATCATCTGAGAAGATGCCACCCTGATAAAACAGAGAAAGATTTGAAATATTTTCAAACACTCGAAGATAAACTTCAGAAGAGACCTACACTGGACAGAATGCTCGCCTCGACGTCACAAAGAAATGATGATGGTTTGCGGGCGTCTTACAATATCTCGTTACTTATAGCAAAATCCGGAAAACCGCATACTATCGGAGAGAAGTTAATTTTGCCAGCCGTTGAAGAGGTTTTAAAAACTGTTTTACACAAACCTGCATCTGATATCATTAAAAGAATTCCCTTAAGCAACAATAATGTTGAAAGACGTATTGATGAAATGAGTTCTGCTATTGAAAGCTTCTTATGTAATGATTTGCAAACGACCCATTTCTCTATACAACTGAACGAGTCAACTTTACCTGATAATGCAGCATTATTATTGGCATATGTTCGTTTTATTATGAATCAAGAAATCTATGAAGAACTGCTCTTCGCAAGAACTTTGATAACCGACACTAAAGGTGAATCAATATTTCATGTTTTGAAGGATTACTTCATTGAAAAAGCAATTCCTTTATCAAATATAATATCAGTAGTTACAGATGGAGCACCCGCCATGGTTGGACGTTATCGTGGATTTATAAGCTATTTAAAAAAAATGTGTCAGGGGTGTTAGCAATACATTGCGTCATCCATCGACAACATTTAGTTGCTAAAAATTTGAGTGTTAGATTGCATGAATCACTTCATTTAGTCATTGATGCAGTAAACCGAATCCGAAGCAACGCGTTGAATACGCGGTTATTTGCGCAGTTGTGTGAAGAAAATGACGAACACTTTCATCAATTACTCCTTCACACTGAAGTACGCTGGCTGTCGAAAGGCTTATGTTTGACAAGACTTTTTGCCCTTTTTGAGACTATTTTAGAATTTCTGGATACTAAAGATAAAATTTTAAAAGAAAATTTAATGAAGTGGAAAACAGACATCGCCTATTTAACAGATTTGTTTACAAAATTTAATATGGTTAATTTGCAATTACAAGGCGACAGTTTAAATTTGATTAAAACAAAGTCAAAAAAAAATTGGACGGGGCGAATTTTGTCACTTCCCCAATTTGTCACAGATAAGCTGCCAGGAAGACGACTTTCAACTTACGTTCAACATTTAAATGCCCTCTATTTAGATTTTGAATCTAGGTTTGAGGATATTTTGACTATGGTAATACCATCGTGGATAATTAATCCATATGGTGACATAGAAGGAACCAATGTCATAATACAAGAGGAACTGACTGAACTAAATACAAATGAAGAACTTAAGGTTCAGTTTAAAAACGGATATCAGCAATTCTGTCTGCAAAACAACATACCCGTTACTTATCCCGTATTATTGAATATAGCGAGGAAATTTTTAATTTCCTTTCCATCGTCATACCTAGTGGAAAGGGGGTTCAGCGCTGTTACCAATCTCCTAACGAAAAAAAAAACAGTCTGGACATCATTAGCCGAGGAGATTTAAGATTAACCCTTACAAAATTGACGCCAAATGTTGATAGTTTATTATTAAAGCATCAGGTTCATCTTTCTCACTAAAATATTGACTTATTTCTTATATTATTTTATTTATAGTTTATTTTATGTTATTTAATGCTACGTATATTTTACATAACAGATACAAAATTTTATTTTGAGTAGTTTTCATTTAAATTTAATTAATAAATGTATAAATTAACATGTGTTTTTACTTTAAGTTTTTAACACTAAACTTCACTACAGTTTACAGGAAATCAATATCAGCTAAGTAGGGGGTCTACCCAACACGGAAAAACATGGCAAGGTGTCTACGACACAAAAAAGTTTGGGGAACTCTGTCCTAAATTCACACGTGCCTTAGAAATATATATTCTCTGATGTGAACCCACGCCCTTAGCGATAGTTTTGACACTAGTGTTTTCTTATCGTAAATAAGTAAAATTTTATTGAAAACTAGCAATCCTCCCCGGCTTTGCACAGGTGATTTATAGATCTTAACAACAACATCTACTGGGCCCATTTATAAATCTAAACTATCCAAGGACCCATTCAAACACACACTAAAAAATCATCAAAATCGGCCCAGCCGTTCTCAAGTGATTTTTTTTTCATGCATGAGGCAATTGATTTTTATTTATATAGACACACTCATTTGATGGCGATACGAAGTCGATACGATAGAAAGCTCATGCTTAGAGGGTGCTGTACTGATTTTACTTTTTAATGCGAGTTAACAAATTGGAAAGTTTTTTTAAGCTTAATTAATGTCAGAATTGAATAAAACTACTTTTACGAATTTTATCGTGTTTAATTTACTTCATTTTAATACCGACGTATCCGGTGCTTTGCACCATGGTCACGGCACGGGGGACTGAGGTGATTGACGGCCTAATGTCAGTGTACCAGAGGTACGAGTTTAACGCGATAAAGTGCGTAAAATTAGTTTATTCAATGTGTAGTGTTCGCGTAAATATGAGAAATCCTAATATCAAATTTTTTTGGAAATCTTTAATTTTTTTGTACATTAGTGACTCAAATCACAAGTAAAACGTGAAGTTTAACTCACCCAGGACTTTGATCATCAATAAACGCCATCAGTTCCCTTTCCGGTGTCAAGTAATGAAGATGAGCTCTTTGTACATGGCCAACAAGCTGAGTTTGCGGAACGGTACAGTCGCAGAAAGGGCAATCTGGGCGGCCAGCCACGTGGGCTTCGAGGGTATGAGTGCGCATACCTTCGTCCGTTAAACCTTCCGCTCCACATAGTTCGCATGTATACGGAAATGGGCTAGTCGACATGGTGATAAATGAAACTAGAACAAAAATGGTACTTTTAATTGTGTTTAAATAAGCTTTGTGATACTAAAGTTGTAAAAAAAATCGGTAATAATATTTAACATTATTTACGTAATTAATCAATTAATGTTTCACAGATTATTAAATAAAATAAAAAAGAAATAACAGATACCGGTTAATTTAATTATGTAACCTTGTTTATTGTATTTCTTCGTGCAGTATGTATTAGATAATTTTACCCAGTACACGTCTATTACCTGATAAAAATTAATTCTCACGTAATGAATTAGCATAGAAACCATTAAACACAAATTGGGGTAAAGTGTCAAATCGATAAATTTACCGCAGTTCTGTTTTCAAGGAAAACGCGACGTATTCACATTATTCATAGAAAAAGAAGAGACGGATTCTAAAATTCCATCGCCTCAATTCGTCAAATATTTTCTAATTATTTAAATTGTAACATGCCATGATTTAAATGAAATTAGATCTAAATAATAACCAAAAAACGTATTAAAATTATGTACTCACATTCCTGTTTTTTATTGTCAAAATTCACATGAATCCCAAAGATCTTTGTTTATAACACTATCTAAAGGGTTTGTTACTTGTATTATATGTGACCAATAATAACATTTTCTAACGTTAAATTGGACATCAAACAGTTAAAGATCACAAGTTGTGAACGAATCGCCATTCATTAAATTTCGAGACATCGAAAAAGAAATAAAACTGCTACGCATGCGGAAAATTCACTTCTGGGTCATGCCCCCTATCGGGAAATGTAGGACACACGGAAGTTTAAAACTTGTGTAATAAAAATAACTATAAAGCCTGTTACCAGAGGTTCAAAATTCTGCAACCTATTATTTATGTTTTATTACCTAAAAAAGCTAAGAGCTAAGAAAAAGATAAGATTTAAGCGTATCATTGCATTATTTTTAAGCTAACAGTAGTTAAATACATACCAAATAGAGTAAAAATGCTATCAATGAAAAGAAAAACTGTTTTCCTTCACTACAACTTGTAGCATACGATTATTGCGCCATCTAGTTAGCGGAGTAAACATTTGTGGTTATATAACAAAGCGAATGTATTACGTCCTTCCAAACAGATAGAGGAAACTTGGCTAGATGGTGTATAGTCAGTTTATTAGTTATCACTGAACTCTATACATACAAATAGAGATCAGTATTAGTTATATTTTTTCATGCTTTATATTTAAAAGGATAAAATAACATAAAACGACAATCAGATCAGTCACTGTTTATTTCGAACTAGCGACTTGCCACGGCTTTGCCTGTATAAAATTTATTAATGTGGCATAATTTGGATTTTTAAACGTTTTTTGAAAAAAATTAAAGGTAATGAAAAGCTTTCGTTTTTTAAAATAATCTAAAAGTTATTCGGATAGAATGTAGCCCAGATCTCTCCTAGCATTGTTCTCTATCTCTTCATAAAATTTTACAGCCATTCTGAAGATTATTAGGGATGAACAGATAGGCAGACCGACAGACAGACAAAGTTTAATAAATTTTTTTTATAGAAGAGGGGGCAAACGAGCATGCGGCTCACCTGATGTTAAGTGACTACCGCCACCCATGATCAACCGCAACACCAGGGGAATTGCAGGTGCGTTGCCGGCCCTTTAGAAAGGAGTAAGCTCTTTTCTTGAAGGTCCCCAGGTCGTATCGGTCCGGAAAAATCGCCGGTGGTAAACTATTCCACAGAGAGGTTGTACGCGGAAGAAAACTCCTTTTGAAACGTACTGTGGTGGACCGCCAAGCATCCAGATGGTGTGGATGGTATCGGGACGTTGGCCGCGTAGTGCGTTCACGAAATTTGGCGGCTGGGATTAATCCGAACAATTCCTCAGAGCACTCTCCATGGTATATGCGATATAAAATCCAAAATCAAATCAAAATCCAAATGAATCCAAATCGCAAACATCAAAAGCCCTTACATAGCCCTAAAGTGACAGTTTGGGCGGCTATGTCAGCGCATGGCATTACAGGCCCTTACTTTTTTGAGGACGGCAGAGGCCGCGCGCTTACTGTTACTTCACAACGGTATGTAGCTATGATCCAGGACTTTTTTACACCAGAGTTGCAGAATTTTCCAGGCTTCAATATGCGGACCTGGTTTCAACAAGATGGAGCAACTGCCCATACCTCTAACGTCGATATGCCGGTCGTCCGTCAACTTTTCCCTAATAAAGTGATCTCTCGAAGAGGAGATATTCCTTGGCCACCACGTAGTCCAGATCTGACCCCAATGGACTTTTTCTTATGGGGTTATCTTAAGACTAAAGTGTACGAAACCAACCCGCGGACAATTGACGTCCTGAAAGAAAATATCCAAAGAGAAATGGCAAACATTACAGAGCTTACTTGCCGCGCAGTGATGGATAATTTTAAACGTCGCTTACAGGAGTGCCGCGATCGTAACGGATTACATTTAGATGATGTAATTTTCAAAAAATAATTCCCATTTTATAAGGATTATGACAAAATAAAAACGTTTTTCATAACGTCATTAGTTTTTTTTAAATTATTTTTTTACATTTCAAGGGACTTATGGGCCACCCGGTATTATGTAATAATCAAATCACATAATTTTTTTTATAGAATAATGGTGACAAACGAACACAGTCTCCTGATGGTAAGTCGATGCTGTGGCCCATAGACATCTACAGTTAACCCAGATTAAGAATCAAAATGCAGATGCGTTTGCACACCTGGCAAAGGAAAAATTTTACTATGCCCCTGAGGACTAAGATGGATTGCCTCGATTCCAGTAAAACGCGTATCCGGTTCTTAACAATCAACGTACGAAACACAAAAGTATTAAGTTGCTATTTTACGCTGGTATTCTGTGAGAGCGTGGTCCTTTGGTCCTTTCCCGGTCGAGTTGACCCATTCGTGCTACTACCATAATAAAGCTGCATCGTGCCTCTACTACGAATATATATATATATATATATATATATATATATATATATATATATATATATATATACCTTAAGCTTCGCCGCCCTATGAAACCAAAACTTGGAGTAGGAGAGACAAAAACACAAAGTCTCATACTATAACCAATATATTAAAAAAAATAGTAAACAAGCTCTGGCAATAATTAGGAACACTTTGAAAAATCAACCTAAAAAAACTAACGACACTACGCAATACTAAAAACGACTAAAATATTTACTAATGTGTCAACTGTTAAAATGGCGTCCATGAAGCAGCGCCCTTTTGAACCTTTAATATTTTTGATAGACTCAGACAGGACAGGACAGACTGATGAAGAGTTATCGTATCACAGAAGTATCTATGCAAAAAGGCAGTAGTTTTTGAGTTATAAGCAAGTGAGTTTGCGCGTTAACCGCTAAAAAGAACCCCTTTGTCGTATCTCCTCAGTTTCAAGGCACTCCCCTTGTTGCCTCAGCCAGTATCGGAATCCTCGGCGTTGACATATCGAGTGACGTGCAGTTTCGTGGTCACTTGGAAGAGAAGGCCAAATTAGCCTCTAAAAAGCTTGGAGTGCTCAGCAGAGCGGGACAGTATTTCATGCCGGCACGCCTCCTGCAACTTTACAAGGCGCAGGTTCGGCCGCACATGGAATACTGTTCCCATCTCTGGGCTGGGGATCCCCAGTACCAGCTCTTTTCACTTGACCGCATCCAGCGCAGAGCGGCTCGAATCGTCGACAACCGAGTGCTTTCCGATCGGCTCGATTCACTGGCACTGCGAAGAGATGTTGCATCTCTTTGCATTTTATTTCGAATATACCATGGAGAGTGCTGTGAGGAATTGTTCGGATTAATCCCAGCCGCCAAATTTCGTGAACGCACTACGCGGCAAACGTCCCGATACCATCCACACCATCTGGATGCTTGGCGGTCCACCGCAGTACGTTTCAAAAGGAGTTTTCTTCCGCGTACAACCTCTCTGTGGAATAGTTTACCACCGGCGATTTTTCCGGACCGATACGACCTGGGGACCTTCAAGAAAAGAGCTTACTCCTTTCTAAAGGGCCGGCAACGCACCTGCAATTCCCCTGGTGTTGCGGTTGATCATGGGCGGCGGTAGTCACTTAACATCAGGTGAGCCGCATGCTCGTTTGCCCCCTCTTCTATAAAAAAAAGTGACCATATTAACCGGATGACCATATTACCCTCACATACTATAGTTATAAGTAATTTGTAGAGGACCTGGAATGATTTTTGAATGAAAGTGTTTGGTGAAATAAATATAAATAAGTATCATAAAATTAACTACTACACTAGAGAAACATGGTTTTACATTACAAAATTTTTTACAGTATATTAATGAATGAAAGTAAGTTCTGTTTTCAATAAAGAAAACTTTTAAGGATGAAAAAGGGAGAGATTTTGCTCTAGTCAGTGGTTGTTTAAAACAACATGTACGGTATAATCTCTAAAAAACCGGCCAAGAGCGTGTCGAGCCACGCTCAGTGTAGGGTTCCGTAGTTTCCCGTCCGTCACAATAAGTGTTCCCACTTATGAGTTTAAACTTGGGTATCCATTATGTTCGCGCTCCAGCAGCGCTCCGCGCTCCAGCAATTGCTCCCGGTAGTGGGTACTGTTGTTTCCATCCAAGTTCAAAATGATTTTTCTAGAAAGTCCTTATAAAGTTCTATTTTTCAGATTTTTTTCATATTTTCTAAACTTATGGTTCAAAAGTTAGAGGAGGGGGACACACATTGTTTTTTACTTTTGGAGCGATTATTTCCGAATTATTGGCATTATCAAAAAATGATTTTAGTAAACCCCTATTCATTTTTAAATACCTTTCCAACTATATATCACACGTTAGGGTTGAAATTAAAAAAAATCACTTCCCACTTTACATATAGGGGGGCTACCCTAATAAAACATTTTTTTCCAATTTTTATTTTACTACTTTGTAGGCGTGATTGATACACATATTGGTACCAAATTTCAGCTTTCTAGTGCTAACGGTCACAGAGATTAAGCGAGGACAGACAGACGGACAGACAAACATGGCGAAACTATAAGGGTTCCTAGTTGACTACGGAACCCTAAAAAACAACCTAAAAAAACTAACAACACTACGCAATACTAAAAACGACTAAAATATCTACTAATGTGTCAACTGTTAAAATGGCGTCCATGAAGCAGCCCCCTTTTGATCCTTTAATATTTTTGATAGACTCAGACAGGACAGGAAAGACTGATGAAGAGCTATCGTATCACAGAGGTATCTATGCAAACAAGGCTGTAGTTTTTGAGTTATAAGAAAATGACCATATTAACCGGATGACCATATTACCCTAACGTACTATAGTTATAAGTAATATGTAGAGGACCTGGAATGATTTTTGAATGAAAGTGTTTTACTGCGTAGGTGAAATAAATATAAATAAGTATCATAAAATTAATACTAGAGAAACATGGTTTTACATAAAAAAATTTTTACAGTATATTAATGAATGAAAGTAAGTTCTGTTTTCAATAAAGAAAACTTTTAAGGATGAAAAAGGGAGAGATTTTGCTCCAGTCCGTGGTTGTTTAAAACAAGATGTACGGCATAATCTCTAAAAACCGAATACTTACCATATATGAAAGAAAAAAGTTATATTTTAGTAAATAAATATTTTAGTGGATTTTATTCGAATATAAAAATATTAATTGACGTCCAACTTAGTATTAAAGACGAATTAATAACTTTAAGTAAGTAAATTATACTTATGCGTGATGTGAAGGCAGTAGAATATTTTGTACTAGATTTAGCGGGGACACATAGTGTTTTAACATTCCGTGGGTGCATTGATATGCTATATTTCAAACTTAAGCTTTTATTTAAATAACTATTTTTTTGTAGTAATTACACCGCCAAACACTAACACCAGTAATTACAGTTGCGTAGCCGACCTTTTAAAAAACAGTAACCTCGTTATTAACATAACATTTGCAAACGTAACTACAAAATCCCAAAATACAATTAGCCATCTCAAGGCCACTTTTTCAATAAGATTGAAGGTTTTGTGAACTGTAGAAGTACTCATGAAGGTTTAGTCGTTTGAGGGTAGGTTCATCTTCATCAGCATACAATATCAGACTGTAATAATCAATTGTTGTATATGGATTTCTCCCATCGTAGCCTGACAGACGGGTTGACGACCGCAGAATTAAAATCAGCGACGGGAAGAAGCAATTCGTCGCCGATTTCATTATTTTACATCTTATTAATACAATAAGGCTGTTAAACGAGCACTCAGTCCACCTAGTGGTATATAGAGTTAAAATGAAGATACGTTATCACTCCTGTAAACTAAAACAGAATGCCTCATGATTAGTAAAAGGGTTTCCGGTTTTTTACATTAACGATAAGAAACACATCATTAAGGTGATATGTGTCCGCTGCAAGAGCGTGGTTCCTCCCCGGTAAGCCAACCGATTCCTGTCGCAATCATAATATAGCTACAGAATTTTTCTCAAAAGTTATGTGGGACCACCATAAAGTATAACCCAAACTATTTAATAAAAAGTAATCATTCAATCGGTTCACAAGTGACGGAGATGTCGCGTAATATACTTACAAACTGCTTTACGTAGTAGAGCCATGCTGCAGCTATATTAGTATTATAATTGTAGCATGAATGGGTCGGCTTAACCGGGGAAAGACCACGCTCTCACAGAATACCAGCAAAAAATAGTAGCTTAATGTTGCTGTCTTTCGTATGGTGAGTGTAGAGAACCGGAGACCCTTCTTACTGGGAAGGAGGCATTCCATCTTAGTCCTCACGGGTGAATTTTGATTCGTAATCAAGCTTAGATGTAAATACAATAACCGCTTACTATCAGGTGGACTGTGTGCTCATTTGTCGCTCTTCGCCTATAAAAAAACATATAGTTAAAATTAGCTGTTTTCGAAAAAGTGCGAGCCTTCCTTATTTTTTGCAAAGAGCTAATAATTACCCATACGTAATCAAATCAAAACAATTTATTTAATAAATAGACAAACACACAAAAATATATAAGCTTAAAGCTATTAAGTAAGTACGTATTAAGCCAGAGCTTTTTTAAAGAAATTCTTCAATGGAAAGTGCAGACAACTGCTGTATTAACATCCCTTTGTATTGCAATTATAAAATATGGTTCCTTAGATAAGATTTCTATTATTATTATGAGTTCAGAAATAGAAATCATTGAGGTTATTATTTCTATACTGTATTTTCTGACACCATAAAATGTAACATTATGTTATATTATAAAAGAATCCTCTGCTGTCGTCACCGACAGCGCACTCCAATATTTTGATGTTATGGCCGCAAGCAGAGCCATTCAAGCATCACGTAATGGCTTCTAGAGTGTATTTCTCTGATATTGTCAATGATTTATACAAGTATGTGACGGTAACGTTCAATTCAAAATGGAATAGATCGTACTACGGTTCTTCATTACATCAGCTATAATAAGACCACAAATCTTCGCGAAAGAACATCGGTTACTGCCAAGGATGATACGTAAGGCTATTGAAATTAAAAAACATCCCAATTTTAATAGAGATGGAGGCTGGGTACTACCACCTGCTTGGGATTCATGACAGAGTTTTTTCCGGTTCAGTGGTAAAAACATAAATGAAAGAAATGCTTCAGTGGGTAGATCACGGCAGATTCAACAAGGGACGTCCCAGAGGGAAGTTTATCGACCAAATTGGCGTTCTATTAAAGATGAGATATGCATAGCTGCAGCAGCTCGACCGGGCTAGGACCACGCTCTCACAGTATACCAGCGTAAAACAGCAAAATAATGCTTTTGAGTTTCGTATGGTGAGAACCGGGACTACCTTACTGATAAAAAGGGCTTCAATCACCTTCCATCCTCAGGGTTCCCTACGTATCTGCATTTTGATTCTTAATCGATGATAGATGTAGTATATAGATGTAGGGTGAACTATGTGCAAACTATGTGTGAGAAATTAAGAGTACGCTTAACCGACGAACATTTTTATTTTTTATTTTTCAGAATGGAACGGTAAGCGGACGCTGTGGCCCATAGACTTCTACATCTATCCTCGATTAAGAATCAAAAAGCAAATACGTTTTTATCCCTGAGGACTAAGTTGAAATGCCCCATATCCAGTAAAAAGATTCTCCGGTTCTCTACACTCACCATACGAAACACAGCAAGTGCAAGTTAATGGATGAGGCGAGATTTGTGTCAGGATTTTGCCACATGGAAGCCTATAGTCTCTGCCTACTTCTCTGGGTCACAGGCGTAAGTATTTCTTAAAAATGGCTTGTGAGTGCGGCTCCATCACCACATTTCGTTCCGTGGAAATCGTAAGTCACGACTATAGAATTGATCAGAATTATAAATAATTTGTGTCTAAGCTAGAGCTTAAGCCACTTCTGTTGTAGTCCTTGCTTAAACTAAATTTTCTGATAGAGCTTACGAAATAAAATTACAAAGTATTTTTTTATCAACCTGATCTTTATTATTTGGTGGATTGAGTTGAATCTTATTTGGAGATTATAAGAGAGAATAAAACATCGTGTTGGCTGTAATTTCTCAAAGTCATACGGTCATGTGGCGTAAAAACATATTAAATATCAAGATGTAGACAAATGGAAGGTTGTTAAAAGCCGAGCGGAAATAAGTATATTGCTTCTTATATCTGACAACACCCTTAATGATATATCACCTTTTAAAATTAACATTGCTGTTTGGTTTAGCAATAAGTTAATTATTATTACTTCTATGATACAAGTTATTTAATTTGCTCTATCTATTATCTCACTCTCCTACGAGTTCAGTGGGATGGCAATCCAACAAGATGGAGAGAGATTAGGCACAGGACCAACGTCTTTACGTGCGTTTTAAGACACTTGGATGAAACGCCGTCAACTTCCTGACCCCAGGCTGCTAATGAGAATTTCTTGACAGAAATACCCAATAATAAAGATATTGATTAACTTGCAACCTTCCGCCAACTAAATACAATGATGTGTCTTACCTGGATTGAAGAGCACCTCCCGCCCCCCTCAATTGCGTGCACTAATTCCGAAACCACTAGTCCTAGCATCACTACTCCGAACAACACTACTCCCGGCACCACTACGGCATAGAGTCTATATCACCTGAGGATGTCTCGTGTAGAGGCGAAACACGTGTCGTATTATCGTCAATGGTGTGTCTTCCTGGAATAGTGGTGTTGGAAGTAGTGGTGCCGGAAGTAGTGGTATTGGGAGTAGTGGTGCTGGGACTAGTGGTGACGGAATTAGTGCACGCAAATGAGAGAGGGCGGGAGGTGCTCTTCAATCCAGGTTAGACACACCGTTGTATTTAGTTGGCGGAAGATTACAAATTAATCAATATCTTTATTGTAATGGATTTCCGCAAAGTAACGCCTGATTCTATCAATTATCTAGAAATACTCAATAACTGATCGTCTCGTCCGGACCGCGCCAACGAGCGGTCACGTCCGCCGGTCGTCGACTCCCGCCCGGGTAGGAGAAGTATAGCGCGTCGCTTCGCAGTGGGTGCGCGCGCTGTGGGGCCAACTCGGCTTGCGTCGAGCCTTGAGGACGCCCCTGACCCCACCCGGGATGAAGATCACCCAACGCTGCGCATCACCTACACGCTGGGAAGCGAACTCCGAAGGCCCGGCGCGCCCAAGTGCGCGCGCCTGTTGGTGACTTCGGCTCCGCGTCGAGGTGCTCTCCGCGGGACCTTGAGGTTGCTGACCCTTCGGAAGATTCCCTTCCCAGAGGCGCGAGACACGCCAACTTTTTGCCTAGGAATATCAGGCCTTCAACTAGAGCCAGGAAGGAGCACTGGAGGTCCGGAGCAGCTGGAACGCCCTCCTGTCGGCAAGATTGGCCCTGCGTCGACTCCTACCCTCGGGACTCCGCGGGGCTTCGAGACGGCCGACCCTCCGGTAGCACCGACCTGGTGGCGCACAATACGCTAACCAAGATTGCCAACAATGTCGTACTGGTACGGCGCCCAAGACCGGCTCATTGTTATGAGCCGTGAGGAATACCCGGGTAATAGGGGACTCCCCGAGGCCCGATACCTGCATGGGATAAACAAAAGTAGTCCCATAGCAGACGACAATCAACGCAATAACTGATTTTTGACCCAATTCGGGATATA
Organism: Parnassius apollo; assembly: GCA_907164705.1. NCBI lineage: Eukaryota > Metazoa > Arthropoda > Insecta > Lepidoptera > Papilionidae > Parnassius > Parnassius apollo. The sequence goes on from CAJQZP010000184.1 coordinate 140,220, forward strand.
AACCTGGGACCACATAATCTGCAGTGGCTCTTACGACGACAAGACCGACAAGCCAGTCGAAATTATATTAAATTAAAATCATTCTAAACCAAGCCGCAATAATCCATTTTTGGAGCCGTCTGATAGTTATTCAAACTCAACTCAGTTTCGAGTTTTTCGATATTATCTTAATATATATAAATTACGTGTCACGTTGTTTGTCCGCGATGGACTCGTAAACTACTTAACCGATTTTAATGAAATTTGCATACCGTGTGCAGTTTGGCCCAACTTGAGAGATAGGATGGTTTTTTTGCCCATGAGTGACCCACAATTTCTTTTTTGCTAATTTAAGGATTTCAAAGGGTCGTTGAAAGGGCAGAACAACGTCTACCTGACAAGCTAGTATTAAAATAAAATCTATTCGATTAAGTTTGCTCATCACCATGCATAAACTTTTCATTTGGTGACTAAATATTATAAGTGTGATTATTTTGTTAAAAATAATCTACAAATGATTTCTTAAATTTACGCGAACACTACACATTAAATAAAACTAAATTTACAGATTTTATCGCGTTTATTTCACTACTTTTACTTATTTTTAATTCCCGACGTTTCTAACAAGAAAAATTTCTAATAAGAATCTACAAAATTAATTTTCACTACCGATCGTTTAATTCCAAATACGAGTATAGGTACTTAATTGGTACGAATACGTTCCTATATTGCAAAAACTGAATGCTACGAGCGGAATACACTACGCTGTGTCATGCGATCAATAAAAAATATTAACACTGTGTATCTTTCAGTGTTGGTAAATTCAGTCAGTGAAGAAAATCTCATAATAAGGGCAATGTATTTACTACACGTTGTCGAGGCTAATCGTATCGTCATAGACCAAAATTTTATGGAAATACGAACAGCGCCCCTGGTGGACGTAAATTGAACTATGATTTGTCGATACGTTTCGATACGGAAAGACCACAGATTGATTCGGTACTTGTCTTTTCCGAGGCTTCCTGGATGGTATTTCGCCTTAAATTTATTGTAGATTTATCACATGTTCAATAATGATGGAAAGTATAGCGAGGAAACTTCATCATCATCATCATTATCATTATAGAACTTTAAAACCCTACTGTTAAACAGATACCTCCCCTGCTTCCATGCACTTCCTGCTTCCATTACTTTCCAGGTCGTGGAGCCAAACCATCGGTGGGTGGAGGTACACTACACATCCTTTACCGGTTCAAGGCTGCCACTCGAGAACCTTTCCTATATAGTCCATCACCAGTAGCGAGGCATGTCATCTTAGTCCCCTGGGGTGACAATGCTCATCAATCAATACTTAAGGTGATACCTCGAAAATTTGGTGGTTTTTCTATTTAACATGTTTTTTTAAGTTTTATAGATTACAAACCAAAATTTTGGTATATGATTTTTGACTATATGACCTTGGATTGCATAAAAGGAAAACACGATATCATGTAATTTTCTCGATAGAAAAAAATTGCAAACTAGACTCTAATTATTTACATTTCTCGATGACACCACAATATTCTTACAAATATTTTCATGGAATTATTTTTAAGGCATAGTATTTACTCATTCTCATAAACCAGTTTTTTAATCCATAACGAAGTTTTGTTAAAATAAATAAAAATGTTGTTTGGCGCTTACTTAGTTTTTTTCCGAGCGCTTGCTCGGTATGACTATCTCATAATTTGCGTGCTCGTCCGTTAGCTTCACCAACAAAGGAATAAGCCACGCCCCCAAAACTTCGATTCATTTTGAAGGCGAGGATATATTATGTGTTAGGTCAAAGCATCCACTCACCATCAGATATATTGTATGCTCGCTTGTTACTGCGGTGCGGCAAATTTCTTCGTGCTTCAACAGTGATCGAACCTATTGCTGTCTTTTTCTCTCTCGCATTAATTTCAAACACTTTGATGTAAGAAATAGAAAAAATAAAGAGTAGAGATAGTGATGAATAAGACAAAATTACTCATAAATTTTGATTACTCTTGGGGAATCTACGATATCGAATTATTCTCAAAGTCTGCAAATAAGTCCATGCGGGCTCGTTTTCGTAATAACATGGTATTATCCTGATTTTATTTACGAAAAAATCTCGAAATGAGCAGCCCGAACTTTATTTAAATGATTATTACCTGTATCAAATTATACGAGATTAAGTATTATTCTAAGAGAAAGAAAACAAATACAAGTTTCAGTTTCATATAAGTTTATTTATTGTTAAGATAAATTGCTTAAAGGTCTAGCCAAACATTTCAGTCGCAAGCTCAGTCGCAGAGTAGACATCCTTCCGATGATATTGGCGATTTTTCCGGACGGTTTGCGCAAGGAATACATGATTTAATCCCTTATCCCCCTTTTCACCAACGGACAACTAAACGGTCGGCGGGTCTCCACTTCTTTATATTTTTTATAGATTAGGGTGACAAACGAGCACACAGTCCACCTGATGGTAAGTGGTCGCTGCGGCCCATGGACATCTACATCTATCCTCCATTACAAATCAAAATGCAGATGCGTCGTCACCCGTGAGGACTGAGATGGAATGCCTCGTTTCCAGTAAAAAGGGTCTCCGGTTCTCTACACTCACCATACGAAATACAGCAGCATTAAGCTACTATTTCACGCTGGTATTCGGTGAGAGCGTGGTCCTTCCCCGGTCGAGCCGACCCATTCGTGCTACAACTCTACTATTAATATAACTGCAGCATGGCTCTACCACGTATACAAAATTCAAAAATGTGGTCGATATTCTATGCATTCATACCAAATGATTTGCTTCGTCTTTTATAATGTGTACAGCAAAGAAGTACAATAATTTTCCGGTATATGGCTCTCCATTCAATTAGAATCTGGGCATCTTCAGGGAAAGAGTGGATATGCTCTTGTTAAGGGCCCCATATACAGTACGATCCGTCGGTTCAGGCTGACCGAAACGACGGATCTGAGGTGTATGTTACGATCGTTAGCGATTTACTTGATCGCAGACGACATATGAGATCGCAACAAAAACCCAGGCAATCTTAAATATAGTGACGATAAATTGATTTTGTATGGATCTTTGCGATCGACGAGGCAGGTACGTCGGTTCCGTCATTCTCATATAATTGTGTCAGTTCTTTGGGTGGAAACTCAATTCCTTTAAAATATTTATATGCAAAAATTGATGTTGTTTTAATAGCCACTTTTTAAGCCGGTATAAATTTACCGCCTAATAGGTAAAGAAATTCATTTTAAAATATGACACCTAATTAATTATTCGGATTTTGGTCTGTGATAGCAGGTCTACGAGGGTGGCACTGAAAATTTCGGGAATCAAGGAAGTGACTGAACATTACTATTTAAAAATGTATTAATTGAAGTATATTAGTTGAAGTATTCTCCACGAAATTTGACACATTTTTCCATAGGATGAAACCAATCATTGAAGCAACCATTCCGTTCAGAAGTTGGGGTCTCCAAAATGGCCGTTTCGTAGGCGTCCACAGCTTCTTCAGGTGATGAAAATCTCTGCCCACGCAATTTATTCTTTATTTTAGGGAAAGTATAGAAATCATTAGGGCTTAGGTCGGGGCTGTACGGCGGATAGTCTAATAATTCTATGTTTTCTTGCTCTAAAAACTCTTTTGTTCTGTGCGCGGCACCAAGTAACGCGAGCCGCTTTTTGCTCTTTACAGAGCAAATGCGGTATTCATCGGGAAAACAACTTTTTTACACCTAATTGTTCACGCAAGATTATTTGTATTTGATTCATGCCAATGTCTAAAGTTGCCTGAATTTCGCGGTATGTCACATGTCGATCTTCCTCAATCAGCTTACGCACAGCATCAACGTTTTCTTGGGTGACTGCAGTTTTTGGACGACCTTGACGGGGATCATCACTGAGCTTGACACGTCCACGTTGAAACTCAGCAAACCAGCGATAAATTATGGTTTTGGGCTTCATCACCAAATGCGGAAATCATCCGGTCAACACACTGTTTTTGTGTTAAACCACTTCGAAAGTCGTAATAAATCATCGCTCTTGAATTTTCTCGATTCAATTCCATTTTCTCAACGACTAAACAAGTTTGACAAAACTTTGTGACAAAACCGAGAATCTTTTTTTAAATAAATAAATGGTATTCGATTTTTAAAACCAAGGAGTTTTCAATTAAAAAGATTTTAATATGACAGGAACAGTGGAAATATTCCATTCCCGATACTTTTAGTGCAGCCTATGTACGTCGTATCGTTTCAAACAAGTGAACGATTGATCATAAAGACCAATAGTTTCGTGTGTGAGCGGTAAATTTTAAGCTATCTATCGTCACGATGTCCTTTCAGATTGATCGTAACGACGGATCGTTCCGTATATGGGTCCAATAATACTAAGGCAATGCGAGTTACGATCTATGGCTTCATCACCCCCTAATACCAGGTGGGATTGAAGTCAAGTAGTGATGTCTTAATATAATCAAAAAGAGTGTTGCCAGTTTAGTAGCGCTGCGGCTATGCGTCTATATGATTGTGTATGTTAAAATTATTTATGTAAAGGGCCCCATATACGGAACGATCCATCGTTACGTTTAGGGAACTGAATAAAATAAAACAATTTCACCTTCTGTAGTCAGGACTTAATTCTTCTATAATAGAATGATCTTAGCCTGACGTAAAATAGAAATAGAAAAAGAAACTCTTTATTTTTATTGAATATTCATACACAGATTTTAAATAATACTTATTGAAAGTCATTCCTAAGTTCAAATTATCTACCACTGGTTTGAATTTTGTCTTGGGAAGAACCAACGAGAGACTCATCGGCACATTAATAAAATACAGCAGTTTATAATAGTCATCATGATCATCATCATTACAGCCCTTCACATGTCCACTGCTGAACATAGGCCTCCCCCAAGTAATGCCACAAAGCACGGTCCTGAGCCACCTGCATCCATCGACTTCCTGCATGTCTTACCAGGTCGTCACTCCATCTAGTGGGGGGTCGCCCTACACTACACACGCCTACCGGTACGAGGCTGCCACTCGAGAACCTTTTTTTTTTCCCCAACAGTTGTCGGTTCTTTGAGCTATATTGCCGGCCCGTTGCCACTTCAGCTTACTAATCCGTTGGGCTATGTCGGTCACTTTGGTTCTACTGCGGATATCCTCATTTCTGAGTCTATCACGCAGAGAAACTCAGAGCATAGCCCTCTCGCTCGCTGAGCGACTTTGAGCGTCCTCATACGGCTAGCAGTGAAGGACCACGTCTCGGTTCCGTAGATCATCACTAGCAACACGCACTGGGTGTACAACTTAGTTTTCAGGTTTTGAGGTATACCTGAAGAGATGTGTCGTAATTTCCCGAACGCTGCCCAGCCGAGTTGAATCCGTCGATTGACCTCTCGGTCGAAGTTGGACTTACCTAGTTGGACTATTTATCCCAGGTAAACGTACTCGTCAACAACTTCGAGCATAGTGCTCCCAACAACTACCGGCATAGGTGTGACATGGACATTAAACATGATTTTTGTTTTGTCCATGTTCATCTTAAGACCTATCCGTTGGGAGACACCATTGAGGTCATTGAGTATAGTGCTAAGGTCCTCCAGCGATTCTGCCATAAGGACTATATCGTCGGCAAATCGAAGGTGAGTGATGTACTCGCCATTGATGTTAATACCGTATCCTTTCCAGTCCAGTAGCTTGAAAACGTCTTCCAATGCAGCGGTGAAGAGTTTCGGGGATATAACGTCACCCTGTCTAACACCTCTCTGCAGTTGGATAGGCTTCGAACTCTGGTTCTGTACTCGGATAGCCATCGTAGCCCTACTGTACAAACACTTCAGCACTTCGATGTACCGACGGTCAACTTGGCATCGCTGAAGGGGCTGTAGCACCGCCCAAATTTCGACGGAATCAAGTTTATAGTCGTATACCTATAATATGTTATACAATTAACTATACGAAACATATTAGAAATAGCTTGGTAGCGATCACCTTATTACCAGAGGTTATTATCGAAAACTTCCTTAATGTTAATAATAAAGTTTTCATACAATTCTTGTTTAATTAAGATTTTGAAATTGATGGTAAAATTATTTTATTTGTTTTATTTAGTTGTTTAATATTCATTCTAATACAACTTAATATAAGGGTTACAATGGGCTCACTTAATTCCTTAAGGCATTCTCTACCAGTCAACCCTGGAAGAAATATATAAATAAAAGTTGTTAGGTGCTAAATGAACAACTAAAAATAATAAAAAAACATAACTTTAATTTTAATTAAATTTTTTGGCTTTTAATTTTTAATTAAAGTTAATTTTTACCCTACTGAGTGTACTAAGAAATAATTCAATGTTAATTACGACTAAACATTTTCACAATGAATCTCCTATATCAGCAACCTTTGATTTTTCTCTAAATTTATATGGGACCACGCCTGAAGCGTCTTAAAAAAAAAGGAATCATCACAGTCGGTTCACAATTCACAACAATATCGCGTAACATATTATACAATATGTAACGTAATTAACGCACACCCTCAGACACCCCAATTATTATATCATGTTATAATCATAATACATACACTGAATTTTAAGTTTTTCTGTACTGATTATTTATCAAATTAGTTATACTAATTCCGGAAGAATGTTGTGCTCACAGCACAAATCCACGAACGCAAAGTCTTTAACGTGCTTCAAATAAAGTTCATTTTTCTTTAATTTTATTGAATGACAGAATTAGTAATAATATAAATAAAACTGCACTGTTAAAAGTCTTATCGCCTTAAGTTACGGTCCATTTCAGTTTGTTTTGACTGTACAGATTTAGTGTGACTGTAATTTACGTAGTTTTAATTATTTTTGGGATAAAACATTACCTATATTAAAAATGATAGGAATCGATTCAGTAAACGATTCTGAACAAACTACTTTCTCAAAGTGCATTAATTATGTTACATGTTGTATATAAAAAAACATTCGGTCGAATAGTAAATCTCCTACTTTTTTTGAACTCGGTTAAAAATACTTTAAGTCTCTGCATGTAGAAAGTCCCTAAATTCATGATAATATTCATGTACATTTGTTTTTGTGTATACTTTTCCTCTCTTTATTTGTTACTAAACTGTGATCTGTACAAGTACAAGAATAAGAACAGGAAGGCTCAATCCCTTGACCCTGATTAATAAGGACTGGCCTAATTTCTTATTTAGAAGAATCACTATGTAATTGTCTTAAGACAAGATTTGTTTGGTTCGATCAGGGAATGACTACGTTCTAACAGAATAGTAGAATAGCAGCATAGTACTATTATGTTCCGAATGGTTGATGACGGAAACTAAAGACCCATTTTATTCGTAACAAAGCATTCCCCTTCTGTCCTCAGAGTTGACAAGTCATTTGTTTTTGTTTTTTATTCCTTCACCGAGGTTAGATATAGGTATCTATAAGCCGCAGCATCTATGTATTATCAGGTGGACGGTGTGCTCGTTTGTCACCCACGTTTTCATTAATAAAACTTCTTTAAAATATGTTACACGTTTTACAAATTCAAGAGCTCTGTTTCTCAGTAAATGCATGTCATTAAAACATGCATATGTTTATTGAAGGTAGCGCTAGTTCGTTACTGAATCCATGTTAGCTTTTAATCAAGCCTGCGGGATTAATGCGATGTATGTGACGAATATTTATGCTCCTGTCATGCAAGACGGTCATTTTGTAACGTTTGTGCGTCATCTAACTCTAAATAAAATGATGTCTTGTCTTTTGCCAAATGGTTTGATATTTAATAACGTCACCGAGTTATGCATCATGTGTGACATGTAAGTAGTTACTGATTAGTATTTTCAAGGTATTATTCCGGGGTGCAGAAGAATTACGTTTGTATTTAAATAAAAATAGTTTTATATTTATTTATTCGCGTATATTAACTTATTTAATATTCCCGACAGATTATCTATTCTGGAGATAGCCGTGAATAACTATGACATATGGACGTCAAACGCCTAAGTCCCCCCATGACTACGGGTGCTGTAAAGTGCTCGAAACATCGGGAATATAAAATATGAATAGACACCTTTTTTACACGTACAGTGGTGGACCGCCAAGTATCCAGATGGTGTGGATGGTATGGGGACGTTTGACGCGTAGTGCGTTCACGAAATTTGGCGGCTGGGATTAATCCAAACAATTCCTCAGAGCACTCCCCGTGGTATATGTGAAAGAAAATGCAAACAGATGCAACATCTGTTCGCAGCGCCAGTGGATCGAGCCGATCGGAAAGCACTCGGTCGTCGACGATTCAAGCCGCTCTGCGCTGGATGCGGTCAAGTGGAAGAAGCTGGTACTGGGGAGCTCCAGCCCAGAGATGGGAACAGTATTCCATGTGCGGCCAAACCTGCGCCTTGTAAAGTTGCAGGCGGTGTGCCGGCATGAAATACTGTCCCGCTCTGCTGAGCACGCCAAGCTTTTTAGGGGCCAGTTTGGCCTTCTCTTCCAAGTGACCACGAAACTGCACGTCACTCGATATGTCGTCGCCGAGGATTCCGTTACTGGCTGAGGCAACAAGGGGAGTGCCTTGAAAATGAGGAGATACGACAAAAGGGTCCTTTTTAGCGGTTAACGCGCAAACTTTTGTACCTAAATGCAGATGCGTTACCACCCTCAGATATAATATGGACTAAGTTGGAATGCCTTGTTTCCGGTAAAAAGGGTCTCCGGTTCTTTACACTCACCGTACTAAAGACAGCAGCATTAAGCTTCTATTTACGCTGGTCTTCTGTGAGAGCGTGTTCCTTCCCAAGTCGAGCCGACCCATTCAAATTACAACCATAATATAGCTGCAGCGTTGCTTTTCCAAGAAAGGCTGGTATCACTCGACGAGTACACAGTCCACCTGATGGTAGGTGGTTGCTGCGGCCCATAGACATCTACAAATATCGTCGATTACAAATCAAAATAAAGATGCGTTGTCACCCGTGAGGACTAAGATGCAATGCCTCGTTTCCAGTAAAAAGGGTCTCCGGTTCTCTACACTCCCGATACGAAACACAGCAGCATTAAGCTACTATTTTGCGCTGGTATTCTGTGAGAGCGTGGTCCTTTCCTGGTCGAGCAGACCCATTCGTGCTACACCTGTAGGACTAATATAGCTGCAGCGTGGCTCTACGACGTCATTGAAATCGGAAACAGGCAGCAGCGTCACAGGTGCGAGACATCTGACATTGCAACCGTCAATCCTGTCAAACGTGAAGATGTCCCATGTTTAGAAATCGACTTTTACACCCAGATATAGAAGTTGTAAGGAAAGAATATCTCCGGTGTTGTTGATAGCTTTGAGCTCAACTGTATTCCATGATTTCCATGGGATTATCATCATATCGTCACCATCACCTCAGGCGCGAGCTACATAATAGAGCTTTTATAGGCACTTCCATAAAATTTATGTTTGTGATTCCTGCATGTTAAATATATTTTATTTTTACCTAAGCACTTAATGACTTGGTACCGCTTTTTATTTGTCTTGAGTGACCGAAGAGTTTCCAAAATTGCTGTAGATTAGATGTTCTCAGTTCAGTTCACAATATAAACACTCATAATAAAAAATCGTTTACGCAAAGCGTGTGCATTATCGCTAACGATGACGCTATGTAATATTTGATAGAGGTCGCAACAAAAATACAAATTTCTAAACAAGATTCGTACAAAACTGGTAATGAATGTAGAAATACCCGCCGCAAGGCACCTGCTTTGTTTGGATAGGATCTACTTATGTGGTGATATTTAGATTTAAGTTCGTCAAAATTCATTTATTACAATTTTGTTCTTTAAAAAAGTTTAACTGTAGCCTAGATCCCTTCTGGTATTGCTTTATATCTGTCAGTAAAATTTCGTCACGATCGATTCAATCATAACCTAAACACTGTCTGTTTAGGTTATGATTGTATCAATATGATTATAGACAGAAAGACAAATATTTTAAAAATGGTTATTTATGTGTTACTAGTATGCAAATAATCCTGTGAGGTGAAATGTAACCTATCATTTCAATATGACAGACAAACACTTGAATTTTATTTATATGTACTTATGTATAGAATTTCATCACAATCGGATCAATCATTCTAAAGGTTAACCCGAACAGACAGGCATTTTAAACAAATGGTTATTAATGTCTTAGTACGTAGTATGCAAATAACTCTGTGTAATGTGCTTAATCCTTCAAGCGCCATAAAAATCCCATGCAGTTGCATGCGCCCGGCAAATCCCGAGCGGTCGCATGCGACCGCACCCACCAACAGCAATTAAAACCATTAAAACTTATATTTAGAGACTACTTTTCTATGAAGAAATCTAGCATTATGAAATCTATACACAATTCTGATCCAGTGTTCCAAACAAACCTTACAAAAATATATTGTATTTTGATAACAATAGAAGCGTGAAAATCACTATTATTTCTATATATATTATTCGAAATTGTTTACGTAAAAGATAAATTATATTTACGCAAAAACTTTCATTACAGTTTTATAATAAAACACTATACTAAAACACTAATAAAACACTAGAAAAATCCAAAAATCAACACAATAATATTCACACGAAAATGGCGTACGAAATGAACGTAGTTTATAAATAAATCTTCATAGGATAATAGATTTTTATTGCATTAGAGGATGGAATATTTTATATTGATTATATAATGCCAAACTTCGTCATAGAAAAGTAGTCTCTATATATAAGTATTTATAGGTTAAAGTGTTGTGTGCGGTGGGCGCAACATCATGAGACCACTAGGGATTTGACGGAATATGGCCGCGGTCTCATGAGACCGCTCGGGGTTGAGAGGTTAATAGAAGGCAGTTATTTCAGTCTTACACACAGGCACATCAATTTTGTTTATATGTGTAGATGTATATATAAATCGACTGTAACTGCGCCGAGTGGTGGCCATTATATACCTACTACCTACTACATTTTTTCCGCGGGCGTTGTAAGAAGTGCTTATGGAATATGCCAGAAAGATCACATGGTTTCCGATAGAAGGCGGTATGAGCATCTCTTTTACGTCAGAGGATGAATACACAGGCCTCCAGCGGGGAGCGTGCGAGGCATCTTATACTCCGATCACTGATCTGCCTACCAAGACTGTTTAAGGCAAATCCTTCTTGACGGAAGCGGCTCATGTCCAGCAGTGGTTTTCTACGAAATGAAAAATAACATAATTGCAATATACTGGTCTGCTAGCAACAGTGCAGAAGATGTCATCTTTCATCAGTCACTTTGATTTTCATAAGTTTTTCTTTTATCTTCTAAATTATAATTTTATTTCTCAAAAAATAATGAAAATATAAGGTGTTCATAATATACACAAAAATGTAATAGAAAGGCAAATACATTTTTTGCTAAACATTAAATTCAAAAACCAATTTGATAATATAATTGATGAACGAATTGATTTTTACTTCCACAGTGCTGTCATCTAGTCTCAAAATAATTGATGTCCTAATTAGTGATATCTATTCCAGTTTATGACAACCCTGATTTATATTAAGTGGCTGAAATAAGGTACTTCTAACCAAACCATACGTCAAACCAAATAACAGCCTGACGGCTGACATTATGTACTTCATATGTACTTCGTATATCTAATTACAGCTCCATTAATTCCCACTATGAGAAAATAAAAAATTTTTAATTCAAAAATTACTATGTCTAAAGTCATATTTATAAAAATCAGAAAGCCTAAAGATAGGATAATGTAAATAAGCCTGTTTTATAAGGACCATATTCACGTATCTTCGAAATATCTTTTTCTTTTTCTCAGACGTACAGATTTTCTCACGAATTTTTCTTTCAACGCTAATTCCTTCGTCGTAATAAATTGTCATTGTACAATAGATATTTGAGATGTATTTTCCTCTCATTACGAAGAATTTTTGGTTAACAATATTTATAGTTAAGACGAATAAACACTTTATTTATGAAATAACAAAAGCTAAAAGGCTTGTATTAGGGGCAGGACAGGCATTAGTGGCTACCGCCCAAGTAACTACTAGTTAATCCGTGGTATAAGCGGGATGCTTAACATCACGCTTTCTTTAAAATTAGCAAGGAAATGTCCCCAGCTATGCCCACATGCGTGTTGGTGGACTACTCGTGTCCGATTATGGTATGATCTTCTTTATGCAAGCAAGGGCGATAAACAAGATCAAAGTTCCTTAAAGCAAACTGGGCATGTGCCTAGGGGCGCAAGTTTACAAAACAGTGTACGGAGAATATTTTAAATGAAAAAATAAATAAGTAAGTACCTGATTACGACGCAATATTAAAAAATTATACTTTCTATAGAGAATTAAAACTCTCAAAGCGCGACCGTCTACTTGATTACTTCAACATCGCCCTCACCATATGCTTCTCATTCTCTCACGTTTTTATTCATGCGGTACGTGTAGTAATTATTTTAGTAGTTATTAATTATTTTAGTATTTAGTAATTATTTTGCCACTGAACTATATTTTGAATTGTCATATATTTTATTTGCAAACTAAGTGGATATAATATGTAGGCGCCAGAGGGTCACCAACTAGGCTTCGAGTGAGAGCGCTGTCAACATTAACCCACTTTTTTTAATTATTTTTATTAACCCACCTTGAGTCCACTTAATGATGAGTTCTATCATCTCCTCCTCGTTTAAGACCAGGATACATTGCCCATAAGAGAAGCGTCTTCGGTTCTCGTCGTACACCATCCGAAAGCAGCAACATTATGCTGTTATTTTACGCTGGTATGCCGTGCAAGGGTGGTTCTTCACTGGTCGAGCTGCACCAATCTTGTTGGACTCATAATACGTAGCAGCATGTCTCTACCATGTAATAAATACTACACTTTATGAAGATTGGAAAGTGTTTTGAAGATATCGATAAAATTATAATTTACCTGTTTATCTTGGATCCAATAAGCAGGTTTCCTTCTATAAGTTGATTGCAGCTATACATAGGTACACTTCCCGGAGCGTCGGTGCTTCACGTCAGCTATATGTTCCTTCACGCGGGTTTTTATAGATCGTTTTGTTTGACCTAAAAACATAATAATAGATGAAGTAGCTCCTACCACAGAGATAGGTGGGAAGATTTTGAGTTCAGCACTTATTGCAGTATGATAGTGGCGCAAGAAAATTTGTCAACCATTTTTCTATGGACGTTGTGGAGTTAATTTATGAGAAATACCAAAAATTATTTAAAATAGATAGCGATATAATCATCTATTTTATGTCTGTTGTAAAAAAGTACGCAGATCGGCGACAGAGAGCGACGTCGTAAGCTGCGACACGTCTACCTACAGTCGTCAATTCACATGCTAAACGTGACGATTCAGTAATACTTGCCTACATCTGGAGAAGCCCATATCCTGCATTGGAACTGGCAGACGGACTCCTGGACAGAAGAGGAATCGTTCCTAGAAAAAAGTGTGAATGATAGATACACTCTTGTAGCATAAAAAAACAGCCTCCAATAATATTTGTAAAATCTTACGGTGGTGGAAATTGTTCAATAAACATCTTTTATATATGTGGTAGATCGATACGGAAGCTGAATTATGGCTACATCATAAATGATGGGATCGCTCGAACGGGCGGTCACACTATTACATAATACAAGCGAGAAATAGCAACTTTTTGCAACTTTGTCTCGAATGGTGAGTGCAGAGAATCGTAGATCCTTTTTACTGATAATGAGGTACTCCAATTAAGTTATCATCGGTGACAACTCCTCCGATTCGTAATCGATAGTAAATGGGTTATCCGGTGCACTACGATACTCATTTGTCACTATGAGTATTATAATAAATGCGCACCAAAACTTGTAAATATTAATATTCCTATAAAGAATAATAGTTCTTTATTCTTAATAATAACGAAAAAATCTAAAGTTATATTTGTACGTTTATAAGGTATCAAAAGGTTTTTGTATATAAAACTTTAAAACGTCCATTACGCGCCGTTATCTTCTCAAGGAAATGACGCTTGTGTACAGCCGCAAATAGCTTCCTGTCATTGAAAGGTGGGCTTACGTTCTATTTGTTCCTTTGTTTAGTTCAAAACTTTAAAATGGCCTTCATACAATGATATACATAATATACAAAACCTCACAACTGCCACTTACTTACGACCTAAAGTATTCAAAAGGTTTTGTTTAGGTTTAGATTTTAAGTCGTGCGTCCTCTGCCAGGACGGCACAGCATAGGGTTTGTGAAATTTGCCTTTTGCAGTCACACACACATTGTCCGTCTGGATATACGACCCGCCAAAGTTATCGTTACACGATGCACAATGCCAATGAATAGACTTGACGTACGTTAGTTATTATTTTTATTTTAAGTTGACGGGTATTGGTATTGGTACATGTATTGGTAGTGGTGTAAGAATATTCACCACCCCACATCGTCCCGTGCGTACCGTAAGAGGCGACAGAAAGCAACAAATAAGAAAATGAGCAGCAGCGTCTTCCCAATTAGAACTGAATTAGAACCTAATATTGTGATATTTTTCCTTATTTTTTAAAGATAAGTCAAGTCTGTGGCAAGCCATTAGATGCCGTGCTGACAGTCTCAGTAATGCCTAGACAGCTCTCGGGATCCTTCCGTAGCCCTCGTGATGCCAAAAGTAACACTCGGTATGTCAAAACCGGTTTAAAATTTTACTTCCAAATGCCATTTACCAATAATCTCTTTCGTTTTATATATTTCTCTTCTTCTTCACCCGGAAATAGGTCCCAATCTACCATTTTAACTTCACATACTACTAGTTTATTAGTTACTAAAAAAAGGCCCCAGGGCCCTTGTTTTTGGCGAGCCAGGTCATAGGGGCAAACGTTTTAAATGTCATGTATGCCGATGATGTCGCTAGGCTGTGCGCGCATCATCGAATTTGCAGTTTGGACAACTGGAAACAGAAAGCATAAGGTGCTTCGAAACCGCAAATCTGGAAACAAGCAGATGCGTACGTGGTAGCGTAATGCTGTAGGCTGTTGATATATTATATAATATAAGTAGCTGAAATAAGAAACAGACCACGTTTGCACAGAATACCAGCCAATAATAACGACATGATGATGCTGTTTCGTATGGTGAGTCACCTCTGAGGATAAGATAGTGTGCCTCACAGCTCGTAATTATACTGGCTCTCGGAACTGCTAGCACTGATGTTTGGCAGCAGAACTTGCCAAGAGGTCGTTCACCTACTCAGAAGGACTCCCAGGTGGAATGTGAGTCCTACCTACTAGAAAAGCTCCGAAACAGTGAAATAATTACAAGATGACTTTCAATCAATAAGCTGTTTTATTCGTTTTAACTGCTTTTAACAACAAAATAAAACGAATTTTACGGATTTTATTGCACTGTATTTGGTCTAATTTTAACACATATTTAAATTAGTTTCATTCGGCTTCATTCAATGTTATCTCATCGTATTGTAATTTAAGTAACGGTAGCGCCATCTATTGAGTAGTACTTGTGTCAAAAATAAAGAAAATGTCTACATTGAAAACATGAAATTCTCATTTTTTTGATTACGTGCCATTTGCGCGAGGGCGTGTGTGTGTGTGAGATAGAGAGAGAGAGAGAGAGAGAGAGAAAGAGAGAGAGAGAGAAAGAGAGAGAGAGAAATAGAGAGAGAGAAAGATAGAGAGAGAGAAAGAGAGAGAGAGAGAGTGTAAATTAATACTGCAGCTTATGGAATCCTGCATCCAACTGCAGCTGCAGACGTCTCGCACCATTGATGCTGTTGTCCGTCGCCGGTCAGAGCATTTTACGTCTGACGTACATCAAATGGTTTACCGCCATCTATCGAATGTCACAACCGTGGTGTGGCGGTGCAAGACTATTTCACTAACCTCTCGCTCACAATCTAACAATTATTTAAATTATTTGATAGAAAACGTTAGAAAACAACGTACTATACTGTACATCTCTTTATCTTAGACCATTATAATCTAAGCTGCAGAACTATTCGGAAGTAGTAGTACTTCCTCTCAAAAAATATCTATAACATTATTTTCAGAGAAAATTGGCACCTATTACTTTTTGCTTTGCCATCACGGCAGTTCATCGTTTACGGGCTATTACTTGATAGCGCGATATAATATACTACAGTGACATCTATTGAAACAAATGTTACACTATTTTTTAATTCATATTTATAATATTGTAGCTAAGTGTTACTTTTCTTATAATATGAAATAAATATATAAATAAATAATGACAAAATAATAAAATACGAAAAACTGTTTATTTTACTCCAAGCTCTTGTTTGTTTCTGTCTCAATTTGAATGTATCGTCCTAAAATTAGCAAAGCTGAACACAATGGTTACATCTATCCTGTAGTCAAAATGTAGATGTGTAGTCACCCTTAGAACTAATATAGAATGCCTCATTTCCAGTAAAGAAGTCTCCGGTTCTCTACACGCACTAAATGAAACTCATCAGTATTAAGCTGCTATTTTACGCTGTTATTACTACTGCTATTTACATTTATGTTGCTCAATGGAAAAAGCCAATCCGTGCGACTAAAATGGAAACACTAATTCAGGTAGACTAAAACCATCAAAAAATTCAGGAAAATTTCTATTAATTTCCTTATTAATTCCACTTCGCGCCGGTATTCTGTGAGTTTGTAGTACCATCCCGGTTTGAGCCGGCCCATTCGTGCAACAGCAAAGCTGCCGCGTGGCTCTACCACTGTCATGGGCGACGGTCAACAGTTTCAGTGCAAAACATGTAGGTAAAACATTGTTTTCTATAAGACAAAGAGTTTCATAATTAAGAAGACATCATCATATTTTCATAATTTTTAGAGGGAAAAACAAAATCAAATAAAATTAATTATTCTAACTTAGTACATAAATGAAAAAATCATGAAAAGCAAAGTGGCTCAGGACCGTGGTTAGTGGCAATCTATGGAGAAAGCCATGTAGCCAAACTGGTTGTGGACTTCTGATAGGCAGGCCGATCTTTGCGCACTTTCAACTGGGCCCGTTCCCCGCGATTCATGGGGCTCCCTGGTTCCTGACAGATCACCAACCGATAAATATATTTATTTTGAGAATATACTAGAATTCCCTGACCATAATATTTTTTTAATATTTTGTAATAATACTGATTGGCTTTTATGATTATGTCCTAAACACGGCGTCTAATACTGACAACTCCAAAATTATTTTCTTCCTAGAAATTACTTTTCGCATCAGGACCCTTTTTTATTATGAAATAAATTGCCATATTCGCTTCGCAAAGGCAAGAATAAATTATGTCGTGCTTGAATTAACAAAAACCCCGTGCTGTACCTTCGCTGCATATCAACAGGGCCATGGCAACGTTTTATTCATCAGCGGGTTATACATTCAACATATATTACATTCCAATCAAGGATTCTACAATAATATTTTACATACGTCGGAAAAATTTGCTGGTTTGCAAGCTTAAATTAGATTACAGATGAGGGTAAATGAGCTACATTTTTAACAGGAATGTTTATTAACTTTTTGGATAAATAACGCACCTATTAAAATAAGTATATAAAAAAGCATGAATATTCAGCATTGAAAGGACAAGCCCTGCCTAGCCGGGCATGTTCGGTATTTTCTAAAAGAAACGTCAGAGATCACCCAGATAAATGTTAAAAACCACTGCAAGCCAACTGCCGTCAGAATCGAGTTGCGAATCTCGCTTTAAAATTATATTAAATATTCAAGGTAATTGATACCGTAACAGAAGACACAGTTCAAACTGAAATTCTCAGAATGGTAGTCTTCACCTATTCGCCGCCAGATGGCGCTCGTGGTCCCAAACAAATACCTAGACTGGTTTTCTTGAGTTTGTCATTTAGATATGTAATAAATATACCAGCGTAAAATAACAGCTTAATTCCGCTGGGTTTCGTGTGGTGAGTGTAGAGAACCGGAGACCCGTTTTACTGGAGTCGATGCATGATTCCATCTTAGTCCTCAGAGGTGACAACGCATCTGGGATTTGATTCGAGGTTAAATGCAGATGTCTATGGGCCATAGCATCCACTTACCATCAGGTGGACTATGTAAGCTTTGTCACCCTTATTCTATAAAAATATGTAACAAAATTAAGAAGGTAATTTTTTAATTAATTGAACAAAATCTTTTGAAAATATCCAGTGCTGATAACGCTTCGTCATAATTGGTCTTGTTTCTCGAATCGAATTCGTTCAGAAGTAAGCTTTAAATTCGAAATGAATACACTTTTTCTTTTCATTGTTTTAGAAGGTAATTTTTTTCTTCAGTCTACCTCAACTGAAATTAATAAGGAATCATCATTCTCTAAACCATTTCCCATTATCTGGGGTCGGCGCAGTAAATCTTCTTGTTCCATTCCTCTCTATCAGCCGTCATTTCCATACTTACTCCTTTCATTCTCATATCACTCTTCACACAATCGATCCATCTTTTATTCGGCCTTCCTCTGCCCGTGTGTCCCTCCACTTCCGCGTTTCGTCCGATGAGTGCAGGTGGCCGGACTGGCAATTCCCCCCCCCCCCCACAAACAACATGGTAGTGAAACGTATCATGTATCATGATGTATAATCTTGTATATTCCAAGGTATTGATTCAACTGTTTTACAAAAAGCCGATGTCTGTTGTGAAGAACTTTAAACAATGATGACAAAACTTTCGGAGAAAGAAACCTGACTCGTCAATCGACCTTCGACATTATTACTCCATGTTACCTCAAGAACACACACTAATAACTTTACTTGTTTTAGACCTGTAGTTAAAAACCATGCGTTATTCTTTAGAGTCACAAAACCTGAATGATTGCCATTTGGAATTTGGACAATTTCCTGTAAGAAAAGAAAATTTTCTCCGAAAGCGGTACAAAATGCCTTCATAGAAATTAAAAGAGTCCCAGATCTCTAAAGTTTTATCGCATAAGTATTATTGATCTACGGTCGAGATGGGAGAAATGTGGAGATAACGGGGGTAAATACACTGATTTAATAATAAATATATCTTTCTTATTTTTTTTTGTGAAATAAGGGTGACAAACGAGCACACAGTTCACCTTTAACCGCTCGATCATCTCTACCCAAACGTCGCAGGCACATCACACAATAACACTACACCCACACTAAATGGAACAAACACTACTAGGATAACGAACGGGGCGCGTCGCACCCGCAGACGGGCACGACGCGTTCCATCTTACACCGCGTACACACCGTACACCCGCAATCCTAGGCGGTTCTCACCACCCAGACCATCGACCGACACGAGCTGAGCAGTCAGAGACGGGGGTCCGCACTCCCCCCCTCGGACTGCGGTTAGATAGCTCAAGAAACGCCTAAAAAGGCGTTGCAGGCCGCGAGCCCTGAGTCAGATGAAGCAGTAAGAGTCGTATAGACTAACAGCGCTAACATCCAGAAAAATTAATACAGTCCACCTATCGGTAAGCAGATGTTGGGGCCCATACACATTTATCCTAGATTAAGAATAAAAATACAGATGCGTTGTATTCCCTGAGGAGATGGAATGGTGTTTAAATTTTTCACGGAAACAGCAAGCAAACTCCTAATCAGAATAGAACTAGGAAAAAGTGTGTTTTACACTTTTGTAGCATTAAAAATAGCCTCCAATAATATTTGGAAGATCTTACTCTGGTGAAAATAGTTTAATAAATATCTTTTATATATGTGGTAAAAGCTGAATTATGGCTACAGCACAAAAAGCTCGAGTGGGTGAATCACCTTTTCAGCCTAGACATCTCAAGGGATGTTTCCGTAACCTTCGTGATGCCAAAAGTAAAACTCGGTATGACAAAGTCGATTTTAAATTTTACTTTCAAAGGCCATTTATCAATAATCTCTTTCGTTTAATATATTTTTCTCCTTCATCAGCCGGAACTAGTTCCCAATCTACCATTTTAACTTCTCACGTACTATTACTAGTTTATTAGTTTCTAAACAAAAGGCCTCAAGGCCCTTGTGTTTGGCGAGCCGGGTCATAGGGGCAAACGTTTTAAATATCCTGTATGCCGATGACGTCGCTGCGCTGTGCGCGCCTCGTCAAATTTGCAGTTTGGACAACTGGAAACAGAAAGCATAAGGTGCTTCGAAACCGCAAACCCGGAAACGAGCAGACGCATACGTAGTGGCGTCACGCTGTAGCTGCATTATATAATATATAAGAATATAATTAGAAAGGCACCACGTTTGCACAGAATAACAGCTAATAATAACGGCATGATGATGCTGTGTTTCGTATGGTGAGTGGCGAGTAGAAGGCTACAGATGCGTTGTCACCTCTGAGGATAAGATAGTGTGCCTTACAGCTCGTAATTATACTGGCTCTATATGCTCAGGCGGATCACGGCAATGCAGGCATTGATATTTGGCGGTGGAAATCGGTAGGATGGTGGTTTACCCAGATTACTCCTGGACAAAGAAGGCGTAATTCTAGTAAATATAATAAAATCGAATCGAGAAGGATTTGACTGAATCGTCGCGCTTGGTAGGCGAGTTGGCGATTTGACGAAGGCAGCAGTCTCGCAGACGTCTCGCACCATTGACGCTGCTGCCCGTTGCCGGTCAGAGCATTTTATGTCTGACGTACATGAGATGGTATAGCGCCATCTATCTGTTGTAGATTAAAGAAGGTTATTAGTCAGAGAAAAATACTGGCAGCTATTGCCTATGGTTATACATAATATAAATATATATATTACTTTTTATTCTGACTTTCATCCATGATGTTTTTAAAATGAAAAAGTAGCAAAAAGATGTTTTAAAAGACATGAAGAAAATATTATAATTGGTAACTGTTTTTTAACCTGTTGTCTTGATTATATTGATTAAAATAATTAACAAAGAAAAAGTATTTAATTGCAACTACCACATATGGCGACCGTGTGACAAAGAATTTAACTTATTAAAAGTTCGGAATATCCGCTGTAGTTCGTGCTCAAATAAGTAAGTATGTTTAAGATTATAATAAAATATATAGTTTGGAGGATTTGAGTACATATATTAAATAAAAATGGAGACTGCAGCGGCAATTAAAGAGAACCGGGAGCGAGAGCAACTAAGAAGAATTTTCAACCGAACAGCGACGAAGCTGGAAGCTGATATAAAAGTCGAAAATTTCTCGCAAGTGATGATCGACATTGAATTTCTTAAGAGTAAGGTTGAGCGATTAGAAGCTTTAGATAAAATGATACAAGACCGCATGTTAGAAAGCGACAGTTATGATGAAGAATCCTTCGGTATTGAAATTGATACAGCGGATACGTATAAATACAGATGGCACACAATTAACAATCAGATTAAGACAGGTATGTTATCAAAAATTTCTCGTGATACGGTTGAAGATGTAAAGCCAGTCAGGAATTATAATTTACCTAAGTATGAGCTAAAGATATTTGATGATAATCTGAAGAACTGGTTAGCTTATTGGGGCCAATTTAAGAAAATTGACGAAGACATTGTCTGGAGAGGATAAGTATCAATACCTCCTTCAATCATTGAAGGAAGATAGTAACGCTCGAGTATTGGTGGAAAGTTTCCCTCCGTCTGCTGAAAATTATACAAAGGCTATTGAACAACTCAAGGCAAGATTTGGACGGGAGGATCTTCTCATACAGGTTTATGTTAGGGAATTATTAAGTTTAGTTTTAAACAATAATAAAAAACAAGTATCTATTAGACTATTATATGACAAAATTTCAATATATTTGATGTCTTTAGAAACGTTAGGTATTGATAAACAGAAATATGAAATTATTTTGTATCCCCTTGTAGAATCAGCAATTCCCGAAACAATTCTTATTGCTTGGAATAGATGTAACACTGATCCACCTCTTGGTAACCAATTGACAAGTTTATTAAATTTTCTTAAAAACGAAGTAGAAACAGAAGAGCGAATTAATTTAGCAAGGTCCGATTTTAATTCTATTGGTACTATTCACACTCTTTACGGGGAACAAAAAAGCAACTTACCAACAGCAGCATCGTTAGTGTCAAATATAAAAACAAAGGAGTCAGATAAAGTATTCAATGTTATTTGCTGTTTTTGTGACAAAAGCAGTAATACTTCTTTTGAATGTAGTAGATCTAATAAGATGTCCCTAGAGGATAAAAAGTAGACAATAAAAAAGTAAAGTTACTGCTACATATGTCTTAAAAAAGGTCACATGGCTAATAAATGTAAAAGTTTTATTAGATGTTTATCATGTGAAAAAAGACACTTTGTGATTTTATGTCCAGAAATTCATAAGAAAGAAAAGAATGGAACATTGAAAAATTTTTCTATATATGCCAGAACTAATATGACAACTTTGTTACAAACACTTATTGTCAATATCACCTATCAAAGAAAAATCAAGAAGGTGAGAGTTTTGTAGACAGTGGTTCGCAAAGGTCGAATGTAAAAGCCCAAGTTGTTGAAGAATTAGGATTGAATGAGACTGGCACATAAATAATAGGTCACACATTATTTGGGGATGTGGATCAGCCTGCTAAGGTATATAAATGCTTTGATGTTTTGGTAAGTAGCTTAGACAATAGGTTTTCTGTTAGAATCAATGCATTACAGCAGTCTGATTTATGTGGGCACCTGCCAAAAGTTAATAATGAAAAAATATTAGAGAAGTTACGGGACTTGAATATTGTGATCAGTGATTTTGATTATACAGATACTGAGATAAGTCTCTTGATTGGGTCGGATTACTTAGGATCCATTACACATAATGAAATGGTTAGTTTAGGGAACAACCTGATGACTGTTAATACCAAGTTAGGATGGACATTACAGGGACCAATAAAAGTTCAAAGTACAGTCAATACATCAAGCACTACATGATTTTCAAAAACAAATCTTTCTGATTTGTGGAGTATTGAGTTATTGGGAATTCAAGACCCTTATCAAAATAAGTCTAAAAAGGATACTGAAGTCGTGGTTTTGAAAACTTTCAATGATAACATTTCAGTAAATGTACAAGGACGCTATGAAGTCTCATTGTTATGGAAAGAGGGGTGTGCAGGACTCAAGACAAATTATGAAGTTACAATTAAACGATTGAAGTCAACCACAAAAAAGTTAAAGTCAACTGGTGACCTAAAATGTATGATCATGTTCTGCAAGACTGGAAGAAAAAGGATATCATTGAGAGGGTTATAAATGATATGATATAAATGATGACACAAATACAGGCCACTATTCATATATATATGTTATATCAATAACATAACATAACATATATATGTTATATAAATATCATAGTGTTATTAAATTATCTAGTATGACAACACGTGTACGTCCAGTATTTGACGCTTCTACAAAAGACAACAATGGATGGACTCTTAACGGTTGTTTAGATAAGGGTATTAATATGATTGAATTGTTAGCAAAATTATTAATACAATTTAGAAAAAGTGCTTATGGAGTTATATCTGATATAAAACAAGCATTTTTACAGATATCCATTGCAGAAAAAGATCGAGATTACTTGAAATTTCTCTGGTGGGAAAATATAGAAACTTGTAATAAAATAGTTGCATATAGTGGTTTTTGGAATTATGTGTAGTCCATTTTTGTTGAGTGCCACAATAATGTATCATCTGAGTAACTATTCAAAAAAGTACAGGAAAACTGTTAACAAATTGAAAAAATCTTTTTATGTAGACAATTGTGTTGCAAGTTTTGATTATGTAGATGAAATGAAGATATTTATATCTGAATCTAAGGAAATAATGGCAAAAGGTATGTTTGATCTGCGTGGATGGGTAACAGCACCTCACAGAAAAGATAGCATTGTTGAAGTTCCTGTGCTTGGGATGACATAGAATACAGTTCTAGATAATTTAAGATGTAATGTCAACATAAGTGAAGCAAGATCGGAGAAAATAACGAAAAGATATGTGATTGCTGTGGCACAACATATATTTGATCCACTGGGACTTGTTTGCCCAGCAACTTTAATACCCAAACTTATTATGCAGAAAATTTGGGAACATAACATAAATTGGGATCATGAAATACCCGAAGAGTTAGCCCAAGAGTCCAACAACTGGTTAAGTAAAGCACATTTCATCAATCAATGTCTGTTCCCTAGACATATCTCAATCGCACCTTTAGAAAAATGTCAGACAAGTCTTCATATATTTTGTGATGCCAGCCTAACATCTTTTGCTGCATGTTTGTTTTTAAGAACAAAATTAAACGAACAGGTAAAAGTCCAACTAGTTTTAGCGAAAAATCGAGTAACCCCAGCTAAAAGAAAAATGTCTTTACCAAGACTAGAACTTATGGGGGCGCTCATTGCATCTCGCCTATACAAAGAGGTTTTTGGAGACAAGATTGCTAACAAAATGTAAGGAATACAAGGTTTATTTCTGGACTGACTCTGATGTGGTGCTATCATGGCTAAAAAGACAAGCACATTGGAAACCATTTGTTTCCAATAGAGTGAACGAAATATGCTCAACAACCAATTGACGACGATTGGTACCATCTACCGGGTGAGTACAATCCATCAGATCTTCCATCAAGAGGTTGTGACGCAAAGAAGCTTATGGATAGTAGATGGTGGGAACGCCCGGCATGGTTGAAGCGTAATGAGACGGATTGGCCAAAATCAAACATTATTAATGTCAATGAAGAGATTGTAGAAGCAGAAGTAACCAAAAAGGCCAAGATTAATACAAATGTCACAATAGAAACATTCAGTCAAAAATTGACATATTTTTCAAAATATAACCGCATAGTTAGACTTGTGGCATGGATATTACGTATGAATTATAAAATAAAAATAAAGTTTGACATAAAGGAGTTAATTATAGGTGCTGATGGTAATTGTAGGGTTGCAAAAGTACAGACAGCTACCGGTGAATCGGTAAGAGCTGTACAAAGTCTTTATCCACTGGGAACTAACAACAGTTACAAACGAACGGCACAGGGCCAGCCCATCTAATAATAGAAGTAAGACAGTGACTAACCCTAACATTAAGGATTATAGTCCCCAGACGACTTTGAATTCGGACATAATATCATCTGATTTACCTCAAACATCTTCTATTAGTACTAGACATGGTAGAGTAATTAATATTCCGAGAAGATTCTTAGACTAAGATGACGAAATGCATTTAGTCAATTAGGAATGTTTATTTAAAATACTGCTCTCTAATTAACATTAAAAATTAATTAAAATAGGGTTGAATTCATCTATATTTGTAATGAATGTGTGAATACACTTAAAATTAACTTAATTCGATTACTTGATCTTATTATTGATCCATGATGTTTTTAAAATGAAAAAGTAGCAAAAAGATGTTTTAAAAGACATGAAGAAAATATTATAATTGGTAACTGTTTTTTTACCTGTTGTCTTGATTATATTGATTAAAATAATTAACAAAGAAAAAGTATTTAATTGCAACTACCACACTATCGGTTGCCACAACCGTGGTGTGGCGGTGTAAGATTATCCACTACCCTCTCACAATCACACAATTATTTAAATCATTTGATAGAAAACGTCAGAAATCAACGTACTAGTGTACATACATATTTTTATATTAGACCATAATGATCTAAGCTTTATAAATTAATAGCTTTTCCCCGCAGCTTTACTAGCGTGGCGATCGTAAATAATATTTTTGATGCTACAACCCAACAATGAATGCCGTCATTACTAGAAAATCGTTCAGCCATTTATGCAAGAAGCAGTGGTTCCATTTTTCCGGGATAATAGTCGACGTTAGCCTGGCCTACTAACTAACTCTACGAAAGAAAATCATGTCAATATGTTGCTTCGTTAATGCGTGAAAGAAGGATAAAACAATCAAAATAATTTCATTTTTTAAAACAACAAAAGTTAAAAAAAAACTAATTTGCAGACGTAAACGGTAACAGGCATATTATAATGCAAGAAGGATTATTTTGAACTCCATCTCTTTAAAAAAGTGACAACGGTTCGGCGATGATAACGAAATCCTATATTATAAAAAGAAGTAAACAAAATGAACATGAAAGTGAATAACATAAAGAGTAAAACCAGACATTCCCGTACCGGGAATCGAGCCCGAGCCTCCTGGGTGAAAGCCAGATATCCTAGCCACTAGACCATAAGACACCTATAAAACATTTGCAAAAACATTATTAAATCCTAAGGAATGGGAATGCTGTGGAAACGTTTTTACATATATTTCTTTTTCAATTATATATAATACAACATTAAGTATAGATAGTATGATTGAAAATAACTTTATGCGTACAAGACATTAATGTGTAGGTATCTCGTTTTATTTCTAAACATTAATTTTGGCCCTTGACAACATAATACGTTGGTATTAAACTTATCTCTAATTTAATATTTGCTCAAAAACCGTAAGTAATTCCCCTCGAGTTATATCAAGAAGTTTGGAGTGATATAATCAGATTTTAATAATATCTCCTGAAGGATCTTGAAGAGAGGCCAGGAATATTACTCTTAATAAGTGTTGTATCATAACCAAGAGCGCTTAATTTGCTCCAGAAACTATATTATATGCATACCCCAAAAGCTTTTGGTAAAATATTTATCTACATTTAACATCTTATTAAAGATCCAAGTAAAAAATGGACTATAAGATGTAACAAATGATAACTATGATATATTTTTAACCAACGACGAAAAAGAGGGATGTTATATGTTTAACGTGTGTATCTGTGTGTCTATGTGTTTGCTTGTGGCGTCGTAGTTCTCGGACGGATGAACCTATTTAGATAAGTTTATTTTGTTTGAAAGTTGACTTGATCAAGAGTGTTCATAACAATGATTCAAAAAAAATTTCAGCCGTTTGAAGATCATCAGTTCTTTTTATTTTGAGACCACCAGTTAGGACTTTACGACACATACGTGAAGAAACGGCGTAATGAATTCTCTCACACCATCACCACGAACCTCACGGCCTTCTCTCAAATCTATATTTATATTGTATTATAAAGTGTGTAGGTATTTCAAGTAAATTTTATATTAAAAGCAGTAGAACCACTCTGCAGCTATATCGTGGTTGTAGTACAAATAGGTCGGCTAGACCGGGGGAGAAAAACCTTCTCACAAAATACAAATGTAAAATAACAATTGAACGCTGCTGTGTTTTGTATGGTGTATGGTATAAACAGAGACCTTTTTACTGGATACGAGGCATTCAATCCAGGTGACAACGAATCTTAACGACTTCTCCTAAATTAAACGCGATAAAATCCGTAAAAGTAGTTTTAATCAATGCGTAATGTTCGCGTTAATATAAGAAATCATTATACCAGAAACCCTTTTTACTGGAAACGAGGCATTACATCTTAGTCCTCTGGGGTGACAACGCATCTGCATTTTTGATTTTGATCCTCCGAGGTTAGAAGTAGACGTCTAATGGCCAAAGCACACACTTATCATCAGGTGGACTGTGTGCTCGTTTGTCGCCGTTTGCTTCGTTTTTAAAAAAGACTCGTTTTTCACTACAAAACTATTAATTAAAAAAAATAAACTGAATAAAATCCTGGTAAGGCGTAAGACCTTACCTAAAATAAAATAATACTTATTTTTATTAAAATAAGTTTTATTTTATTTTATGTAAGTTCTTAAAACAAAGTTCAGAAAAAAAGGCTAGCAATGTGAATACTAAAATTGTCGTACAATGGCGCGAAATAATTTTTTATAAAGCTTTTAGAGCCAACCATTTGTGAGATAGGCCTGCTAAGACAATAAATTACTTATTGTTTAAAAATCGTCTTCCAAAGGCAAAAATGCTTGGGATTATTTTACGCACTAAGACCATCTGTTATACCCGGGTTAAGATTTGGTAAAACGAAAAGTTCTCTAACTCTAGAGTAATTAGTGCTTTTATTCGCAGGATAAGATTTATACTAACTTTGGTCGAATCCGCCCTTAGAACATAAAATGGCCGAGTGTTACATTTGTAACAATTAAGTTTTTAATAATTATTAAAACTGATTTCCTTAAACAAAAATAATTAAAAAAATAAACGAAAAAGGGGCAAGAATCTGATTAATCTGAAAAAAATTGATAGAAATCTTCTAAATACGCCAACTATATATTATAATGCAAATAAATCTTCAACAACAAACAATATATAGGCGATACGCAAACGCAAAACTTGTAAAGTGTAACCTATTACTAACAATATTAAACATTATGCGTTCTTCATGGAATAGGTCGACAGGTATTTAAATCGAGTATTTGTACGAAATTGCGCTAGGTGCACTTAGTACAAAATTTACCTAGTCTAGTTATAGACGTCTTCGTCTTGTAAGACCAAACTAATGGTTAAGTATGTAGAAACGCTAATTCGGAAGTAGCAGTACTTCCTCTTAAAAATATCTTTACCAACGTTTTGAACTTTTATCTGCAACACTTATCGCTTTGCCGTCACGGCAGTTCATTGTTTTCGGGCTATTACTTGATAGCGCGATATAATACACTACAGTGACATCTATTGAAACAAATGTAACATTATTTTTTAATTTATAAAATATTGTAGCTAAGTGTTACTTTTCTTATAATATTAAATAAATAAATACAAAATAATAAAATACGAAAAACTCTTTATTTTACTCCAAGCTCTTGTTTGTTTCTGTTTCTATTTGAATGTATCGTCCTATAATTAGCAAAGCTGAACACAGTGGCTACATCTATCCTGTAGTCAAAATGTAGATGTGTAGTCACCCTTAGAACTAATATAGAATGCCTCATTTTCAGTCAAAAAGTCTCCGGTTCTCTATATGCACCAAATGAAACACATCAGTATTAAGCTGCTATTGAACATGGCGTATACAATATATACTGCTATTTACATTTATGTTGCTCAATGGAAAGAGCCAATCCGTGCGACTAAAATAGAAAAAAAAAACACAAATTCAGGTAGACAAAAACCACCAAGAAATTCTGGAAAATTTCTATTAATTTCATTATTAATTTCAGTTGAGGTAGACTGAAAAAAATACCTTCTAAATCAATGACCAGAAAAAAGTGTATTCATTTCGAATTTAAAGCTTACTTCCGAACGAATTAGAATTGAGAAACAAGACCATTATCAGACGACGAAGCGTTATCAACACTGTATATTTTCAAGAGATTTTGTTTAATTAATTAAAAATTCCCTTCTTAATTTTGTTACATATTTTTATAAAAAAAGGCGGACAAACGCACACTCCCCCGCTGATGAGAAGACGCACCCCACAAAAACACCTTACCAAAAAAAAAAAACCCACCGTGGTCTCCCCCAGAAGAAAAGAAAAAAAACCCCACAAAAAATCTCCGTTTTACCCAAAAAAAACACCCCAAAATTTACGCTGGTATATTTATTATATACTTAAATAGGACAAACTCAAGAAAAAACAGTCTATTTGCTTGGGACTACGAGCGTCATCTGGCGGCGAGTAGGTGAAGACTACCATTCTGAAAATTCCAATTTAAACTGTGTTTTCAGTTACGTTATCAATTACCTTGATTTTTAATAAAATTTGAAAACGAGATTCGCAACTCGATTCTGACGGCAGTTGGCTTGCAGTGGTTTTTAACATTTATCTATGTGATCTCTGACGTTTGTTTTAGAAAATAGCAAACATGCCCGGCTAGACCAGGCTTGTCTTTTCAATGCTGGAAATTTGTGCTTTTTATATGCTTATTTTAATAGATACGTTATTTATCCAAAAATTTAATAAACATTGCTGTTAAAAATTTAGCTAATTTACCTACATCTCTCTGATTTAAGCTTGCAAACCAGCAAATTTTTCCGACGTATCTAAAATATTATTGTAGATTTGTACTGTAGAATCTTTGATTGGAATGTAATATATGTTCAAAATTTTAGATCGTTTTCCAAATATTTAGATTTATGCTCTTTTACATAAAAATCCAAAAATATTTTGAATGGGACCTTCGAATTGTAAAATTGGCGCACTATACTTTAGGGACCGCGGATGTATGCAAAAACGTTCCCATGGCCCGACATAATTTATTCTTGCTTTTGCGAAGCGGATATGTCAATATAATACATAATAATAAAGGGTCCTGATGGGAAAAGTAATTTCTAGGAAGAAAATAATTTTGGAGTCGTCAGTATTAGACGCCGCGTTTACGATGTAATCGTAAAAACTGGTCAGTATTATTACGAAATATTAAAAAAATATTATGGTCGGGGAATCCTAGTATATTCTAACAATAAATATATTTATCGGTTTGTGATCAGTCAGGAACTAGGGAGCACAGATTCTGACATCAAAATTATAAAAAGCTATTAAAGTCAACACAAACAATAGTAAATATCTAAAAGTAAAAGACAACTCAAGCCTTTAATTACCGTAAAAATTAAAGTTAAGTAACAGCCTATATACGTCCCACTGCTGGGCACAGGCCTCCTCTTATTTCTTAGAGGGTTACTGTAGGAATAGTAAATTCAATTCGAAAGCGAGATAAAAAGCGCAAAAAAATTAAAAAAAAGATAAATAATGAATAATTGGGACACATATACCGAAACCATCAAAAACATTACATAGGTTAATAAAACATGTAAAATGCAATTGTCTCTCCCATATATCTTCACCGACTAACTATCACCCGATTTGACTTTCTGAAAAAATATTCAACAAGCGACTGATGAATTATTTAGATAAGAATGAGCTCTTGGATAAAAACCAATTTGGTTTTAGTGCTAACAGGTCCACAGATGATGCTGTCCTTCCTTCAACTTACTACTAATGTAACACGTTATCTTGATAATAATGAAAATGTGATAAGAGTCTTCTTGGGCTTTCAGAAGGCATTTTTAAACCGGTTTTGACATATCGAGTGTTGCTTTGGCATCACGAAGGCTACGGAAGGATCACGAGACCTGTCTAGGCACTTCGGAGATTGCCGCCACGGCATTAATTAGCTTATCACAGCGTTGATTTTTAGCGTACTTGACGGACCAGTGAGTATTCATTGCCGTTTTGCATCGTGTAACGATAACATTGGCAGCAGATGTGAGTGTGTTTTTTATAGCGTTGGGTGACAAACGATCACCTGATGGGAAGTGGATTCTGTGGCCCATAGACATTTATCCTCAATTAAGAATCAAAATGCGAATGCGTTGGCACCCCTGTAGACTAAGATGGAATACCCCGATGCTAGTAAAAAGGGTCTTATTATGTATATCATTGTATGAAATCCATTTTACAGTTTTGAACTAAGCAAAGCAACATATAGAACGTAAGCCTACGTTTCAATGGAAACTATTTGAGGTGCTACACAGGGGTCACATAAACGTTTGTAACTAGGGTTTTTTGTTACAATTTAAAATAATATTTAAGCTTTACAGGAATACTAATACTAATCTTAAAAGATGTTTTACTGCGCGTGTCTATTAAAGTAAGGGTGACAAATAAGTTCACAGTGAACCTGGTTGTAAGTGATTGTGGCCCATACGATAGCCATATAACATCGGCTAAGAATCAAAAGCATTGTCACCTATTAACCATGTAATGGCGGTGTGTATGAATATCCACTGCCCCATATCGGCCCGTGGGTGTCGTAAGAAGCGACAGTGGGGAATTAAAACGGAAGATGCACGTCAGCATTTTTTGATGATAACAGCTCAAAATAAAAAAAAACTGCTGTTACCAACCCGCCTGGCAAGCGTGGCAACTACGGCGAAATTCACTCTATGGGGCAATCTATGTTTAGAGTCTATTAGTCAGATATAGAGGTCTATGTTTATCAGTGGATATTTAGAGGCTGTAACGGACGGATAATAATGTCACCTATGAGGACTGAGACGGAATACTATACCCCGTTATCAGTAATAAGGGTCTGTTATTATTTTACGCTGGTATTCTGTGAGAGCGTGGCCCGTCTCCAGTCGAGCCAACATATTTATGCTGCACTTATAATTCAGCTGAAATGGCGCCCTACCACGTTCCAAGAACGGTTTTGTGAACAATTTCCGCCAAAGCGATATCTTTCAAATATTATTAGAGGCTATCTGATCTGTAGGACATACTTTTATAATACTAAAAGTGTTTTTTAACGGGATATGGTGACAAACGTCAAAATGTCCACATCCATCCAGTCCAGTCCATAGACATCCATATCCATCCTTGATTACGAATCAAAATGCAGATGCTTTGTCACCCGTGAAGACTAAGATGGAATGCCTCGTTTCCGGTAAAAAGGAGATCCTTTTTACTGAAAACTTTAGTTCTTTACACTCACCATACGAAAAACAGCAGTGTTGATCTGCTATTTAAGGCTGTTATTCAGTGAGAGCGTGGTCCTTCCACGGTCGAGCTGACCCATTCGTGCTGAAACTATGCCAGTAATATAGCTGTAGCATGGCTCCACCACGTGCAAGTACAGTTAATCAGTTATAATACATTGTTTTTGTAGGTTAGTTTTCTTTTCTGCCTTGGACTCCGTTGGTAGGTACCATCATCTCACTTTTTTCTATCGCCAAGCAGCAGTTTATGCATTGCTTTAATCTAATTTGAAAGATACTGAAGGCTGGTATAAATACAGAATGGCATTCCAGCTTAGTCCCAAGAGGTGACAACGCATCTATAGCATTCTTTACTTAAAGTTGGATGCATGTGTCCATGGACTGCAGTCTGTAACCATCTGCTGACTCTAAGTGCGTTTGTTACTTCAATTAAAAAAAAGCACACACTCGTTGTAACCTGCCCCTATCGGAAGTAGACTCGGTAATGGATTAAGTGCTAAATATATTTAACTAGTAATCCACCCCGGCTTCCCACTAGTGATTTTTGGAACTCGACAACAGCACCACCAGCCGGGTTCAATTGTGAATCTACGCTGCCCAGTGAGCTACTCAAACACACAAAAAAATTTAAAATCCGTGCATTCAGTTAGCAATTGTTCAGTGACAAACACACGTACGGAAGAATTATATGTATAAAGAATAACATCTTTACAATTTAAAGTCAATGCAACGCTATTAATACATTTAGCAAACGATTAGACTATTATACATTTACTTGTATCCTTCTGTACCTTCTTCATCAGCTTCTAACAGTTCGTTGCTGGTTATAGGCCTCTCCAGGTGTAGAAAGGATTTTAATTAATCGCCACGCTTCTCAGGCGAATTGACAATTTTAATAGCCAAAGATTATATTGTATGCTACTAGACTGACAATTCAAAATGCAGCTGTGACCACGCGGGTCTGCGAGACGCAAGTAAAATGCCACGCACTTGTATTTTCATTTACGACAATTACTGTTTTTAGGCAAATGCGAAGTAAAGTTACATACTTATAGTGATTCTATTTCACATTGAATTATTATAGTAGTGACGTGTACCGACAAGCGCGTTTGTGTGTGTAACTGCGATTCGTTCCTCCCGAGGCTTACGCATACAAACACAATGTGTATGTACGCGGCTAACAACAACCAAATAGTCAAACCTTCATCGTGAAATAAAAGATCTATAATGTCTGAAATAAACTTCAAATCACGTTGACAAAGTGCGTACGTAAATAATGACAGCATTATCTTGGTCACATTAAGCAAAATCAGTGCTAGATTGTCGAAAATAATATTCGCTTTTTATAAAACAAAGGACTAGTCTTTTCGCCCGCTTGCTGTATTCGATTATAGAATTAATGTAAAATGGACCGTAACTTTGTGCAAATTAGTGCAATTTCATTTAATTTGAAGGTTTCACTCCTACCGCGTGTGAACTGCACACATGTTTTGACAATTAGCAAAACCATCCATTACAGCGAAACAATTCCATAAATTGCCTTGTAAGGGGGATTTTGCCATATTTACCACACTTTGCAGACGGGTTGGCATTCGCAGTTTTTTATTATTTTGCGTTGTTATCTGAAAAATGCTTGCTGCCTATCACATGTTCCAACTTCCTTCTGTCGCCTCTTACGTCATCTATAGGACGGCGAATTGCCGTTTAGAAAAGTATTAAAAAATATTTGCGAAAATAAATATATAGTCAAAGATAATATTAAATAATGTAAACAAGAATGATACATATTTTGCTTTTTACAACTAACGAATCGATGAATTCATAAGGCATAAGGGCTTTTGTCTACAAACCAACTCGTTACACGAGAGCTGAAATTGCATTATAGTTGTTACTTAAAAGCTATTCGCTGAGCAGAATTTCCCGTTTCAGTCGTTTGTTGATTTGTGAAAACCGTAACAAAATTACTATTTCCAATGTTTTACATCATAGGGATTTCGTTTAAGCATTCGACTTTAAATCAATGATTTGTTTAAATTATAGACGTGGTAGAACCACGCTGTAGCTATATAACGGTTAAAGCACGAATAGGTCAGCTCAATCGGGGACGGACCACGCTCACACGCTCTCACAGAATATGCAAAATAGCAGCTTAATGCTGCTGTGTTTCGTTTTTTTTTATAGAAGAGGGGGCAAACGAGCATGCAGCTCACCTGATGGTAAGTGACTACCGCCGCCCATGAACAACCGCAGCACCAGGGGAATTGCAGATGGGTTGCCGGCGTTTTAGAAAGGTGTAATCTCTTTTCTTTAAGGTCCCTAAGTCGCATTGGTCCGGAAAAGTCGCCGGTGGTAAACAATTCCACAGAGAATTTGTGCGGGGAAGAAAACTCCTAGCAAAACGTACATTAGTGTAGTAGTTGTATGTAGTAGTTGTATTAAGGTGTGCTTAAAGAATCAGAGAGCCTTTTTACTAGAGCCTGGGCATTCTATCTTAGTTCTCAAGGGTGTCAACGCATCTGTATTTTGATTCGAGATCCAAGACATCTGTCTCGATGTCTATGGGCCACAGCATCTACTTACCATCAGGTGGACTGTGTGCTCGTTTGTCACCACTGTACTATAAAATAAATAAATAAATATTTTCAAGTTTAGA
This sequence comes from Parnassius apollo, assembly GCA_907164705.1. Taxonomy (NCBI): domain Eukaryota; kingdom Metazoa; phylum Arthropoda; class Insecta; order Lepidoptera; family Papilionidae; genus Parnassius; species Parnassius apollo. Next base: position 175,156 of record CAJQZP010000184.1, read on the forward strand.
TTATTTTTTTCTAGCGGAGACATTATTACCACAGGTTAATACTTATATAAGCAACACATCTGCATTTTAATTTACAATCGATGAGAAATATATCACATTCAAGTGAATAGTTGAAAATAAAAGTGAAGATAAGTATCTTTTGTCGGTCTTAGTGTTTGTTTTCCATCCTACGCAGGAATTACATGATTGATTTTCACTCTTCTCTTTCCACCATCGGACAATCACACGCTTAGCGGGGGGAGACCCCTTTGTTGTCGATATTCCAAGCATTGGAACTAAATGGTTTGTTTTTTTCCTAATGCGCACAGCAAAGGAGTAAGATTTTATTTGCCAGCGTCTGTCTTTCTGGTCGCTTAGAATGTGAGTGTCTTCAAGAAAAAGTGAATAGGCTTTTGTAGCCCTAATAAAACGGTAGCGTAATTAAAACTTGGTTCATCACCACTTGGTGGTAAGTGTTGAGTTGTGTTGTTTAAGTGGTGAGATTGTAGTGGATCAACGGCTTGTAATTAGTTAAAAATGATTATGTAAACTAGTGATCACATTCAATGAATAAATTTTTATGAATTTATATGAATTTTGGACAAAGTATTTTTATAATGCATTTTGTAATAAAGTGTAGGAATATCCATTGTCCACTACCCCATATCGTCCCGTGGGTACCGTAAGAGGCGACAACGGGAAACAATCATGGAGATTGGAAGCAGCGCCTTCCTAATAACAACTAAAAATAAAAAAAACTTCGTTTGTCAACATCCCGCCACGCTTGGCAAATAAAGCAAATATTCGCCTCCTTCAGGAAGGAGGCCTTAACATTTTCGTACGAAAATCAAGAAGTTTAAAAGGAATGCATTTTTAATTTAAAATTATAGTAGCCTTTTCCAATATCAACTTGACTCGAGTTCGTTTCAAGTGATCCTTTGTACAGTGGGATTAAAGATGGAATCAAAACGCTTTTTTCAAGTAAGGGCGTTATATAAAAAAGAGAATAAACCTATTGAAAATGCATTTTAATTATCTTTATATTGTATTTTTAAGCAAGAAATTCCTGTACATATTATATACATATAAAATACATTTGGTTTCTTATATAATAAATAAATTTTGTACTAACGTGGCATCTGTGGCAAATATAACCCAATTATGATAAATTTTTTTGGTTACCTGTACTGAATAAAAAATAAATAATATCCTAATGTCGCCTCTACACGTTGGCCAACACAGTGGCGAATGTAGTGGCGAATATATTGGCCGAGAGTTGGTGACGGCGTCCACACGTTGGAAGGTCGTTCAGTTTACTTCGGTTCGGGCCAATGTGCGGATGAATTTATTTTATTTTAGACGACGGCTCCGTAGGCAGTGGCTTGGAAATGAGTGGCTGTGCCAGCGGTCGCGGGTTTGAATCCAGCACGGAACAAGTATTTGTATATCCTACAAATAATTGTTTCGGGTCTGGATGTGTGTCCTTGTGCAATTTATGTTTGTATTTTGTAAGTTGCCTCCGCGATACAGGAGAAAATCCAAGTGTGGGGGTAACGTTTTTATAAAATAATTATAAAAGAATAGTGAATATTAATTGGGCTGTAAATAGATATACGATATACGATTAGCTTTATTTATTATTTACATGTATCAGAAACTGGAATAAATACCATTAATTAGAACTTAACTTATTTTAAAGTTAATGGAGTTATAATCGATTAGTTTATGTTTTAAAATTGGGTTTTTATTTTAAAGTTCAGCAAAACATGTACTTGCTTTTTTATCAGACATTTGATGTATATAAAAAACACCTTATAATTTATTTGGTAATTTAATTATTTTTTGAGAAAGACAAAAACAATAGAAAGAAATATAATTACCACTGACTTAATAATAGGTACTAATTATAACTTAGAACATAAATGAAATACTCATGACAAGGAAAGTGGCTCAGGACCATGCTTTGCGGCATTCTTTGGAGGAGGATGTTCAGTAGTGGACTTGTGAACAGCTGTAATGATGATGATGATTCAAAAACTTGCACGATTAAATTATAAGAAATCGACGCTTTTTTATATAGGATAGGGTGACAAACGAGCACACAGTTCACCTGATGGTAAGTGGTTGCTGTGTCCCACAGACATCTACATCTATCCTCGATTACGAATCAAAATGCAGATGCGTTCTCACCCGTGAGGACTAAGATGGAATGCCTCGTTTCCTTTAAAAAGTGTCTCTGGTTCTCTACACTCACTATACGAAACACAGCATCATTAAGCTACTATTTTACATTGATATTCTGTGAGAGCGTGGTACTTCCCCGATCGAACCGACCCATTCGTGCTACAACTATACTTCTAATATAACTGCATGGTTCTACCACGTATGAACGACGTGCTTCATTTTTTTTAATTTTAAAATTGTTCTCGTAATAATCTGATTGTAAATAAATGTTCATTTTTTTATAAATAGCTTATCGATTAAAAAAAATGTTTAAAAATATTTAAATCGCGCTAATTAAAGTAGTAGGAATGTTTAAAGTTGAAATTGGCACTAAAAGGCTGGTAATTGGGTCATCCACCCAACAAAGCGTGAATATAAAATTTTAATCAGATGCGTGTAATCACTCTGGGAGCTTGTAGCAAACTAAACTCGCGGCGAACGTGTGGACGCGGCGACCAAACTCTGCCAAAATCTTTTGATCTTTTGTAAAAAACCGACACCACACGGATCTCGCGCCAACTTGCGGGCCATCGTTCCAATACATACCAATGAAGCCCAAACACCCCGTCTACACGTTGGCCAATGCTATTGGCCACTACATTCCCCACTGTGTTGGCCAACGTGTAGAGGAGCCGTTACGTACGCTATTCAGAGCATATAGTTGAACTATGCATATAGTTGAACTACCACAACCAAGTGTTATCCACTTTTCTCTTATTACAAGCACAAGCACGTAGTCCACTTGATGATAAGTAGATGCTGTAGACCATAAATACTTACATCTATCATCGACTAAGATTCAAAAAACAAGCGCATAATCATTCCTGAGATGATATATCTTGAAAGGTCTTCGCTTTTCAATATTATACGAAACAGCTTTGAATAGCAGCATAATGACGCTCCTTTGCTATTTACCTAATGCTGGTATTCTGTGGGTGACCCATAATACAGCTGATATGGGCTCTACCATAGAATACTATAATACACAATAGAATGGTTGTCAACTTTATTCTATACGATGATTGGCGTCGCCAAACCCGATTCGCTGTGTTGACATACTGAGCAAATTTACACATTTTAGACTCTTGATTAATGTTCAAGATCATCATTAAATTTGAATTCATATTTGTTTGTAAATAGGGTGCAATTTGGCATTTTATAAATAATGTGCATGCGAAATTTGGAAACGATTGTACGGTCAAAACACGTGTTGACATTTTATACGTTTGAATTGACGTGTTAGTGACATTTTAGTGGCTACGCGGGCTCCGCCCACTTCCCCGTTCTATTATGTATGTATTATAGTATTCTATGGGCTCGACCATCGTTGAAAAGTTAGTATATTGGTTTAACAGTTTTCATAGTTATATTATTTCCCCGTTGTGTGTTTAAAAACAAATTGCTTGAAACTTGCTAAATCGATTAAAGTTTCTATATTGCACGATGAACACAGCTTATCATAGGTTATAGAACAATACTTGAGAAGTTATTTTGCAATGTTCTAGAAAATACTGCGAAATTCCAAGATACTAAATTATGGGAACGATGCTGGCGGAACGTAAACTGTAACTTATGCGTGTTTTCGTGCGGGAACAATGTTAGCTTTATTCAAATTGACTCAATATCTCACGAATATTAATTGCTTAAATGAGGAAGCTTATTTATAAAGTATTGCGGTAACTGTTTGTGAAATTAAATTTATAACAGTATAATAATTTGAAATAAAAATATACGTACATTGATTTTAAATTTTTAATTGATATTGGTGAAGTTTATAGGGGTCACAGTGGAAGTAATTACTACGTTTACACTAAGTTTAGTTGGTAACAATTAAGTCGGTGGTGAGTAGTTTGCCTAGGAGTCCGTCCGTGTAGGTTGCACCCTTTATTTTATTTACCTATTTCTGCCGCCAGAGTGCTTACACCGCAGTGTTCCAGTCAGAAGGGTACAGAAAATCAGTGTAAGGAATACATATTTCATCTTCAGAGGTAATAACGCATCTGCAGTTTTTTTGTTTGAAGTAAGTTGGTGGTATCCACAGGCTTCATTAGCTATTTACAATCAGGTGGACTGTATATTAGTATGACCACACTTCAATTTTATAAAAAAAAGAATAGTATTATCTGTTAACTATGTTACAGATATAATGTAACACGTTCTTCTACTTCTTCATCAGCGTGTTAAAGTCCGCAGCTGGACATGTGACTCACGCAATGTGGAAAGGACCTTTTCTTTAGTTAAGGCCATCCTACCACACTTGGCTGATTGACGATCGCTGTAACAGACGAGTTGTACCATTGAAGCTGCTTCTCTTCGCTTCCCTACCTTCTCTCCTTACCCCTCCCTACACAAGATTTTTTGGTCTTTTAACAAAAAGAGTTATGCAGTCTCAGATCTAAATTGGAATATTTTTCACGAAAGAATTTTCGCGGAAATATACGAACTAAAATTGAAAGTATTATTATATATAATTAAAGCGACAGTAGCCTTAGGGTATGAACTTGGTAGGGTAGGGACCCTGAACTCAAAAAGTCGTGGGGAAATAATATGGAATTTAACAGCAAATGTCGCAATTCATTAAAGGAATATTTTCAGTATATAAAGGTTTCTGCGTGGTTTATACATACGAGTATGACACAGTACAATAGGGTTGCTCCCTTATGTATTCAGATGAAAATTTCGAATTTAAACTTAACTTTAAACTGGTTCTAGAGTCAAATTTTGACACCGTGATATTTGGATTTAAACTCGAGATTGTCTGTGAACATCTATCATGTTACATGTATCTCATAACTTCATGGCTATATTGTATATTAGTAGCGGTGATTAGATTCAATTATCTTTAACTATATATATAATTGATATAATTTGCGATACGGCTACTTAACGGAGTTTCTCCGGAGTACAAAATTCGTAATAAAGAAATCCACCGGAGATACAAGATTACTGACATGTCCTATAGTGTTTGTAAAGTGAAGTGGCATCGGCTAATTACGTCTGTCGCGGAAGTGACCGGTGGAGATGACGTGTTATGGAGTGGAGACTGCGTCCACGTAGTGTTGGATACCTCAGAATAGATGGAGCGACGATCTATATTTTTATAGAATAAGGGAAACGAGCACACAGACTACCTGATGTTAAGTAGATACTGTAATCCATAGACATCAACTTTTATCCTCAATTAAGAATAAAAGTCGCCTCGTAGAACGCCTCGTTTTCAGTTAAAATGGTCTCCGGTTCTCTAGACACACGAAACATTCTACACTCACCACAGGAAACACAGCAGCATTAAACTATACTATTGTTCTGTGAGATCGAGCTACTACCCCAGTCGAGCTGACCCATTGGTGCTAGAACCACAATATAGCTGCAGCGTGATTTTACCACAGTTGATCTGCCCTTAGGGAATTAAGTTTTGAATGTAACTTTTTATTCCATTCAAAGGATAGAAATTATACCTTATAATAAAAAGTAAAAGCCGTCTTAAAATAATTAAAATGAGGGTTGTGGGTTCGAATCTAGAACGGAACAAGTGATTATTTGGCGTATAAATAATTGTTCTGGGTCTGGTTGCTTGTTCATATGCAATCTATATATAACATATGCAATATATATATATAACAAGGGAAGGAACGTTTACAACAGGAAATATTTTATCATTATTTGTTTAAATTTACTTTAAGTATGAATTATATTCAAGAAATTTTAACCAAGTAACCGAGCTACAACTTTTGTTTTCCCTGTTCTTGATAAATCTTTAACTTACGGTTCTGAAACAAGGAAACTGAAACCTCAGTTAAATTGCAAATGAATACGACGCTACAAAAAATAGAATAATTTCACGTTTATATAAATCTTTGAAGTTATTTATTTATTAGCTTTTTTTCGTAATCCTTTGAAGGGGTTATTGAAAATTGACAAATTTATATATAATATCCTCCAGACCGAATTTCGGGCACGACGGCCACTCTCAAAAGGAACTAGCTCACTGAGCAATACAGGATTATAGTGACCAAATGTGTGCGTAAGCACACGTGCACTCTCTGTTCCCTCACTCATAGTCCGATGAGACGGTAATCCGGCACGACCGGGAGAGATCAAGCCCATGACCAACGGCTTTACGTGGTTTCCGAGCTACAGTGGGTAAAAAAATCGTCAAATACCTGACTCCAGGCTGCTAATGAGAAATTCTTGACAGTAAAACACAGTGATTTTTGGCTAGACCCGGGATTTGAACCCAGTACCTCATGATCTGCAGTCGCGTTTACGACCACTAAACGTAGATTTTGTTTTTCGCATTAAATTAAAAGAAAACAAATGAAATTGCAGTATACCTGGTGGTAAGTGGTTATTGCGGTCTATGTACACCTGCAGCCAGATTCAAACAAAGAGGGCCACATGCGTCGTTACTTCTGAGGAATAAGATGGAATGCCTTACAGCATGTGATTACATTTAAATGCAGGAAGCATTAGGGGAACGAACATTTTTTTCCTTCTTTAAATAGAAATAATATTAGCTTTACACCGGCGAGTGGAGTGGTGGGCGGCCCCTCACTAGATGGGAGTGGAAATTAAGCCATGCAGGAAGTCGATAAACAGAGGTGAGGTCATCATAGGAAATACAGTAATTATGTTGCTAGTTCACGCTGGTAATTATATTTGTTATACAATAAAGCTAGCAAAAGGTCGTTTAAAGTAAAAAGGGTCTCCAGCTTTAGTACACTCACCATAGGGGACACAACAGCATTGAGCTGCTATTTACGTTGGTATTCTGTGAGAGCGTGGTCCTACCCCGGCCGCACTGACCCTTCGTGCTACAGCCATAATATAACTGCGCGTGGCTCTACTACGTAATATGTGCGAGCGTATTACTTTTTCTCTCGACCCGACCCATTCTTGTTGCAGCCATGATACGCTGCAGCAGAGTTCAACCCCGTAAATGACTTTTACCCCACACACTAACGCCACAAATATAATACATATGTATAGAGTCGCTAACTTGTCCAAACCTATCCGTATCCGACGAAATAAAAAAAATACTTTTGCACTTAGGATAAGAAAAGTGTTGAGCTTGTATTCAGTTTACCATTTTTTTTTAGAATAAGGGCTACAAACGAGCAAATAGTCCACGAAGGAACTAAGTGTTCTCCTGCAGGTAAGTGGCCATTGACAACTGCAACCAACTTCAAACAAAGGCTACAGATATGTCGTCACTTTAGAGGACTAAGATGGAATGCCTCCCAGCCTGTAAGTTATACTGGCTCTCTCTTCCCCTTCAGACCGGAACACAGCAATGCAAGCACTGCTACTTGGAAAAAAATTAGGTGAGAGTGTGGTACCTGCCCAGGCAGACTCTTAGGCATAAAGAAAGTCCTAACACATGGTACGTACGCACGTACATTCGTAAGTATATAAGGTCAAGAAAAAAGTTTCTTTAAACATAGGTTTTTTTGTCAATTGTCGCGGGTAGATTTTAGTGGACCGTTTTGTTTTGGTGACATTTATCAAATTTTGTTTATTATTTAGTTACTTACGCCAAATTGCCATAACAAGTTACACGATTGAAGAGCATGTTCAAATGATACAACTTAATTATCAAAATGAGTGTTAATAGCGCAAACGTTGCTCGCACTGCGCCCATTTTACGGTAGACGTCCCTTTACATTCGACTCTTCAACATTTTGTGGCTAGACCAGAGCGAGCTGCATCTTTGACATCTAAATTCCCGGAGTGAAAATGCTTGAATCAACTTTGTACTACTTTTACAAATACTGCATTAGGTCTTTAAAAGTCAAAAAGTTTCACAGCTTCAGTCACATTTTCCCTTTTTGTAATAAAACTTCGGAATTTATCCAATTTCTTCGTTTCGGCGGACTAATTTTGGCGGACAGAAAAACAATTGAAAAATAGCGGGAAAGTGTTTTAAAAAATAAAAATATAATGGATTTCCGCAAAGTAACGCCTGATTCTATCAATTATCGGGAAAAAGGGTGCGTTTGGCAGAAAAAAGCGCTAGCAAGCGCTTACAAGCGCTGAAATAGTTTTCGGCCAGGACACGGTTACTACTTCAGTAGCGCTGACACAATCCGCCATTTTGCTTATTTAATTTGTTTGTTTTGAAGTAGAGTTTTTAAGTTGTTTTGTGCAATATTAGTTTTAAGTAATATAATAACGTGAATAAACATAAGCATGTTATTAAAAATTCATGATTGGTAAGTTTTTAATATGAATACTTTACAAACATATATTTAAATTAGGTTAGGTTCCCCGGTTAAAACTAACATCGTGTCCTGGAGGAAAATAGCTACTTACGATTTGACAGCGCTTACCGCTTACGATCGCCATTTTGCTTACAAGCGCTTGCTAGCGCTTTTTTCTGCCAAACGCACCCAATGTTTTTTTAATTTTAATTTTTCTTTTTCTTAATGTTCTTTATGTATTGATATCAAAACCAGCCAGATACAAACAGTACCACCAAAGAGGTTTTGCTTCAATTTTATAAAAATAAAATACGAAGAACTTTTCCCCCCGACCGATTATTTTGCTTTTAACACGTAGTGGCGACTAGCAAAAAAATGCCACGTTCCAATACAAATTCAACTACTATAATTTAAAATAACATAACATAAACACTCACGCCTGTCACCCAAATAACTTTTATTCCATTCAAAGGATAGAATTATACCTTATAATAAAAAGTAAAGCTCAAATAATTAAATGAGGTTGTGCAGTGAGGTGTGAGGAGGGGTAGGAGAGACTAGACTTCCATACGATCCTGACACACCTCTCTCGCTTCCTGCACATTCATATACCTACCTACGGCATACATGCTCGTCGGTTAAGGATACTCCTAATTTGGCCCATTTTCAATATAACGCCAATTTTGTCGATAAAATTTCGCCTAAGACGTCCCTTTCCGACTCTTCTATTCACCTCTGCAATATAAATTTGCTTGAATGAATAAACCACCGCAGCATTCCTTTCTTAATCCTGGTGACAGCATCATCCTGCATACCACACTCTTCCTTTATCACACCATTTTTCACCCTGTCACTCAGATTCAGCCCTAACGTACTCCTTAGCGACCGCATTTCAACTGCATTTATTCTACTCTCGTGCTTCTTCTGTGATACCCAACTTCACTACCATACGTTAAAGTAGGGACTAACACAGCATTGTGAATGACATACGTGCCTTTTTTAACATATTCTGACTTTCCCAATAGAGTGTAGAGCCCCATTTACTTTATTTCCTGCATTCACTCGTCGTTCTAGTATCCTTATCGCATCTCCCATCCCTGTTGAATACTCATCGCAAATATACACATAAGCTCATCCACTAGCTTGAACAACTCCACTTCTATTCTTATTTCACATATCGTTTTACTTTCCTCTCTTTCAAAAACCATAACTTTCGTCTTACTTGCGTTCACTTTCATACCTCTTTCTTTTAATGACCTGTTCATTAATGTAACCATCATTTTCAACTCGTCCACCGACGACGCAAAAATAACTTGATCAACTTGATCCTCATATAAAAAGCATTTGACGGTTAACTCCTCCATTCTTAAACTTCAACTTTCAAATTTTCCAAACAACTGTCCATAAATAGGTTGTACAGCCACGGGGAAGCCACACAGCCCTCTTTGACACCTTTATAGATGACAAACCGGTCTAAGTTGACCACGTTGATCCTAACACACGTACTAGAGACCCTATAACGAGACTTTAATGCCTGTATCAACCCAGCGCTCAACCCAAATGAATTCAGTGTTTGCCATATTACATCCCTGTCCACTCTGTCATAAGCCTTTTCCAACGCACAAAAATCTCTTTGGTTTTTGGCCAAAAACTTACTATAATTATTAATTTACTATAATTTATTTGTAATATACTTTATAATAAATAACGATGGATTTAAAGCCTTCTATTATGGCTTGAATAATGTAATAAATTAAGTTTTGTAGACGATAATTTATACATTATTAAGCCGTGTCAAACAACGCTCCTATAAATTTAAGTTTAAAGCCGTTTGGGCTTTCTAAGAAACTTTTTAAAAATGATAAATGAGTTATAAACAAATTTACTGTCTATCTAATGATATGTTTCAGCTTTTTTAATTATCGGATTAATTATTTTTTAAGGATCGGACCATAAACAATAATTAAAAAAGCTGAAGGTTCTCCGGGTTTAACAATGACATCGGGACGTCAGTCATCTCAGTCCCCCGTGACCATGGGTGCTGGAAAGCGCCCGAAACGTCGGGAATTAAAAATAAAAAGTAAAAAATAAACGCGATAAAATCCGTAAAAGTAGTTTTAATCAATTTCACGTTTATATAAATCTTTGAAGTTATTTATTTATTAGCTTTTTTTCGTAATCCTTTGAAGGGGTTATTGAAAATTGACAAATTTATATATAATATCCTCCGGACCGAATTTCGGGCACGACGGCCACTCTCAAAAGGAACTAGCTCACTAAGCAATACACGATTATAGTGACCAAATGTGTGCGTAAGCACAAGTGCACTCTCTGTTTCCTCACTCATAGTCCGATGAGACGGTAATCCGGCACGACCGGGAGAGATCAAGCCCATGACCAACGGCTTTACGTGGTTTCCGAGCTACAGTGGGTAAAAAAACGTCAAATACCTGACTCCAGGCTGCTAATGAGAAATTCTTGACAGTAAAACACAGTGATTTTTGGCTAGACCCGGGATTTGAACCCAGTACCTTATGATCTGCAGTCGCGTTTACGATCACTAAACGTAGATTTTGTTTTTCGCATTAAATTAAAAGAAAACAAATGAAATTGCAGTATACCTGGTGGTAAGTGGTTATTGCGGTCTATGTACACCTGCAGCCAGATTCAAACAAAGAAGGCTACATGCGTCGTTACTTCTGAGGAATAAGATGGAATGCCTTACAGCATGTGATTACATTTAAATGCAGGAAGCTTAGGGGAAAACATTTTTTCCTTCTTTAAATAGAAATAATATTAGCCTTACACCGGCGAGTGGAGTGGTGGGCGGCCCCTCACTAGATGCGAGTGGAAAGTAAGACATGCAGGAAGTCGATAAACAGAGGTGAGGTCATCATAGGAAATACAGTAATTATGTTGCTAGTTCACGCTGGTAATTATGTTTGTTATACAATAAGGGTAGCAAAAGGTCGTTTAAAGTAAAAAGGGTCTCCAGATTTAGTACACTCACCATAGGGGACACAGCAGCATTGAGCTGCTATTTACGTTGGTATTCTGTGAGAGCGTGGTCCTACCCCGGCCGCACTGACCCTTCGTGCTACAGCCATAATATAACTGCGCGTGGCTCTACTACGTAATATGTGCGAGCGTATTCCTTTTTCTCTCGACCCGACCCATTCTTGTTGCAGCCATGATACGCTGTAGCAGAGTTCAACCCCGTAAATGACTTTTACCCCACACACTAACGCCACAAATATAATACATATGTATAGAGTCGCTAACTTGTCCAAACCTATCCGTATCCGACGAAATAAAAAAAAATACTTTTGCGCTTAGGATAAGAAAAGTGTTGAGCTTGTATTCAGTTTAACATTTTTTTTTAGAATAAGGGCTACAAACGAGCAAATAGTCTACGAACGAACTAAGTGTTCTCCTGCAGGTAAGTGGCCATTGACAACTGCAACCAACTTCAAACAAAGGCTACAGATACGTCGTCACTTTTGAGGACTAAGATGGAATGCCTCCCAGCCTGTAATTATACTGGCTCTCTCTTCCCTTCAGACCGCAACAAAGCAATGCAAGCACTGGTACTTGGAATTTTATGGAAAATTAGGTGAGAGTGTGGTACCTGCCCAGGCAGACTCTTAGGCATAAAGAAAGTCCTAACACATGGTACGTACGCACGTACATTCGTAAGTATATAAGGTCAAGAAAAATGTTTCTTCTTATTTTATAAACAAATTCAAGACATTTTTTCAATGTTTAATTATATACATTTATTATATATATATATATATATATATATATATATATATATATATATATATATATATATATATATATATATAATATATATAAAAAAATATAGGGTTTTTTTGTCAATTGTCGCGGGTAGATATTAGTGGACCGTTTTGTTTTGGTGACATTTATCAAATCTTTTGTTTATTATTTACTTACTTATGCTAAATTGACATAACAAGTTACATGATTGAAGAGCACGTTCAAATGATAAAACTTAATTATCAAAATGAGTGTTAATAGCGCAAACGGCTCGCCCATTTTACAGTAGACGTCCCTTTACATTCGACTCTTCAACATTTTGTGGCTAGACCAGAGCGAGCTGCATCTTTGACATCAAAATTCCCGGACTGAAAATGCTTGAATCAACTTTGTACTACTTTTACTCACTGCATTAGGTCTTTAATAGTCAAAAAGTTTCACAGCTTCAGTCACATTTTCCCTTTTTGTAATAAAACTTCGGAATTTATCCAATTTCTTCGTTTCGGCGGACTAATTTTGGCGGACAGAAAAACAACTGAAAAAGCTTTCCCGCTGGAAAGTGTTTTAAAAAATAAAAATATAATGGATTTCCGCAAAGTAACGCCTGATTCTATCAATTATCGGGAAAATGTTTTTTTAATTTTAAATGTTTTTTTTTTCTTTTTCTTAATGTTCTTTATGTATTGATATCAAAACCAGCCAGATACAAACAGTACCACCAAAGAGGTTTTGCTTCAATTTTATAAAAATAAAATACGAAGAACTTTTCCCCGACCGATTATTTTGCTTTTAACACGTAGCGGCGACTAGCAAAAAATGCCAAGTTCCAATACAAATTCAACTACTATAATTTAAAATAACATAACATAAACACTCACGCCTGTCACCCAGAGGGGTAGGCAGAGACTAGACTTCCATTTGGCACGATCCTGACACACCTCTCTCGCTTCCTGCACATTCATATACCTACCTACGGATACATGCTCGTCGGTTAAGGATACTCCTAATTTGGCCCATTTTCAATATAACGCCAATTTGGTCGATAAAATTTCGTCTAAGACGTCCCTTTCCGACTCTTCTATTCACCTCTGCAATATAAATTTGCTTGAATGAATAAACCACCGCAGCATTCCTTTCTTAATCCTGGTGACAGCATCATCCTGCATACCACACTCTTCCTTTATCACACCATTTTTCACCCTGTCACTCAGATTCAGCCCCAACGTACTCCTTAGCGACCGCATTTCAACTGCATTTATTCTACTCTCGTGCTTCTTCTGTGATACCCAACTTCACTACCATACGTTAAAGTAGGGACTAACACAGCATTGTGAATGACATACGTGCCTTTTTTAACATATTCTGACTTTCCCAATAGAGTGTAGAGCCCCATTTACTTTATTTCCTGCATTCACTCGTCGTTCTAGTATCCTTATCGCATCTCCCATCCCTGTTGAATACTCATCGCAAATATACACATAAGCTCATCCACTAGCTTGAACAACTCCCCTTCTATTCTTATTTCACATATCGTTTTACTTTCCTCTCTTTCAAAAACCATAACTTTCGTCTTACTTGCGTTCACTTTCATACCTCTTTCTTTTAATGACCTGTTCATTAATGTAACCATCATTTGCAACTCGTCCACCGACGACGCAAAAATAACTTGATCAACTTGATCGTCATATAAAAAGCATTTGATGGTTCTCTCCTCCATTCTTAATCAGCATTCTTCAACTTTCAAATTTTCCAAACAACTGTCCATAAATAGGTTGTACAGCCACGGGGAAGCCACACAGCCCTCTTTGACACCTTTATAGATGACAAACCGGTCTAAGTTGACCACGTTGATCCTAACACACGTACTAGAGACCCTATAACGAGACTTTAATGCCTGTATCAACCCAGCGCTCAACCCAAATGAATTCAGTGTTTGCCATATTACATCCCTGTCCACTCTGTCATAAGCCTTTTCCAAGTCCAGAACGCACAAAAATCTCTTTGGTTTTCGGCCAAAAACTTACTATAATTATTAATTTACTATAATTTATTTGTAATATACTTTATAATAAATAACGATGGATTTAAAGCCTTCTATTATGGCTTAAATAATGTAATAAATTAAGTTTTGTAGACGACATTTTATACATTATTAAGCCGTGTCAAACAACGCTCCTATAAATTTAAGTTTAAAGCCGTTTGGGCTTTCTAAGAAACTTTTTAAAAATGATAAATGAGTTATAAACAAATTTACTGTCTATCTAATGATATGTTCGTAAGAAATACCTGTAACTACTTTTAATTGCACTTTTAACGCTGCTTCCCGTAGATAATTTTAGTTTTCTATAAGTCAGGAATATGAGATAGTTTACCGCAATTTTGGATACTATCCGCTAAGGCACTGGGCCTTATTATTATTTGTCGTCTTCTCATTTTGGGCAGTGATGTTGTTCATACCGCCGACTTCGGTACGCTGTAATAAGAAATAGAAGATTAATTTTGAAAATTTGATATTATTCCTGAGTTATTGAACCAAATTTGAAAAAAGCTTACATCGTCCTCGCATGAATAGTAAATGAAATGCATGCAAAAGCAAATGCTACTTGAATTTAATGTTCTTACAGCGTTTACGCTTCTTTAATACTACTTAACTTCTTATAAGTAGAAAATATACGAATAATAGGTAGAGATTTAAATCAATTTCTACTGGGTTGGACAAATTCTACTGGGACTTGGGGTTGCTGTAGAAGATTTTAAGTTGTTGTCGGGCAAAAATGAAAGTATAAATCTAAGAATCTAGGTCTAGTAGTCGTAAACGCGACAACTGGTTATGTGGTACTGGGTTCAAATCCCGGATCGGGACAAAAATCCGTTGTGTGTTTTGTCAAGAATTTCTCATAAGCAACCTGGAGTCAGGTATTTGACGGTGTTTCTCCCTGTGTGTCTCGGAAACCACGTAAATGCGTTGGTCCTGCGCTTAATCTCTCTCCGGTAGTGCTGGATTATCATCTCATCGGAATATGAGATTGAGGGAATGGAGAATTCACTTGTGCTTGGGCACACACTTGACCACTATAATCCTGTATTACTCAGTTAATCAGTTTCATTTAGACTGGCCGCCATGGCCGAAATTCAATCTGGAGGGTATTATAAAAAAAATCAATTTTAATGACACCTTTTTAAAATTACGGAAAAGATCAACTGCAAATATATGAAATTCTTCTATTTCTTTGTAGCGTTGTATTCAATTACAATTTAATCGAGGATTCAGTTTTCATTGTTCAGAATCGTAAGTTTTAATTTTATTAAGAACAATAGAAAACAAAAGTAGTAGCTCGTTTACTTGGGTAAAATTGCGTGAATATAATTCATGTTTAAAGTAAATTTAAAGAAAATAATGAGAAAAGATTTCCTGTAGTCATCGTTTTTCCCTTATTATAACTTTCTTTGTCGCGGGGTGGAGTTTCACATACCTGGTAGTTACCTACTTCGTTAAATAACCTATTACATATTACCTCAAAAAGTTAATTATACATATTACCTCAAATAGTTAATACTAACAATGACAAACATTGTTCAAGTTATATATTAAGCAAATAGTTTATAATAATAGTAGGTCAATGATAATACACACAAAAAAATTAAAACGAAAATAAAACAATGTTAATTGAGTTTGTAGTACCTAAATTTAGACGTTGAGGAAACTGCGATCTTTTTGTTTCGACCCAAAATGTGTCAATCGTGTTTTGCCCATCATAATTCACTACGGAAAATTTTTAACTTTCATAAAAGTTTAAAAAAGGTGAATTCGTAGTTTTTAAGGACAAAATTGATTATCTGCGCACTTATAAAGCGTGACATATCTGCTTTTTGGTGCCCATTTCACCTTAAGAAAAGAACGCATTCCATTTAAATACTTTGATTTTCCTTAGAAAATGTTACAAATGCAAAGAGCTCGAAGGATGTTTGCCTCAGTTACCACGCGGACAAGCAGGTTGGCAAACTCAGTTTTTTATATTAGTTGTTATTAGGAAGGCGCTCTTTCGCATCCCCATGTTCGTTTTCCTCTGGCGCCATCGCGGGACAATACTATGGGGTAGTCGATTTTCTTACACTTCAGTTGAAAATATATTATATAAATACTTTGAATATATTCATACAAAATCATAAATAGGTATTCATTCATTGAACGTGATCACTACTTTACATAAAGTTTCATCATATTTTACATATTATAAGACACTAGCTTTTTTCCCGCGACTTCGCTCGCATGGTCTTGAATTTAGAAACATCGATAATACTATTTATTACTAAAATTAGCAAAACTGGATCACTTGTAGAGAGACGTCGGTATCTGTGTCTATATTGGTAATATTGTAGGCTACAGGAACACATAAGTTAGTTTATCAGAATCGCATAATTATTAGAGATGGGCCGAATATGGATTTCAACGAATACGAATATTCGGCCGATAGTTCGGTAAAAGTTTTACCAAACTTTCGGCCGAACATTATTCGGCAAGATCGCCTCGGTACCTAACCAATTTATGTCGAAACTTATAACCGTATCGCGCGAGATTAACGCTAAAGTTGTTCAAAACGACTATAAATCAATAGCACGCTACAGACTATTAATAAGCGCCGAGCCCTGCTCCTCGCTCCCCGGCCACACCTGACATGTTTATTGCATCATTTAGTACTAAGCAAATTGCCGGCACATGCTTATGTTTTGACTACTATCGTGAGAAAAAAAGTATTTCGTTGTGTTATTCGTAGTGAAAATTGATAATTATATGATAAAAATTAGTGCCAGGAGATCTACTATTTGAACTTATTTTAGAGAAACTGACTACCAAAGTAAAGTGAAATGTACTAATATAATGTAATGTTTCTCTGTTTGATTCCAAAAACATTTTATCAAGCTTTTTATTTGCTATAAGTAATTGGAAATAAATCTACAGTGCCTCAAAAACATAACGCTATACAAGTAGATTTAAGCCATAAATAAAATATATTTTCAACAGTAAAATTATAAAAGACATGGCATTACTCAATTCTTACATTTCAATACAGTGACACTTTGAGTGCCACTTTAACGAATGTTCGGTGATTTAGCCGAATATTCGGCCGAATACGAATATTTGGTAAGTCTGCCGAATATGCCGAATATCGATTATGAAACGAATATTCGGCCCATCTCTAATAATTATCATACGTCAAGCTACACCTTTTTTAAAATCGGGAACGTCTTCCAATGTGTCATTATGAAGGGAAAATTGTTCTGGAATCGGAAATGCGTTATTTACATAATAATTACTATTAAAGTTGATACGGTTTTGATAAAATAAGGTTTTATTTCACGATCTTTATTAATATTGGTTCCATTGAATATGGATTGCCACCACATACCAGTATTTTTTTACGTTCGAGTAGATATCATAAATGTAGTTCTTATCACGGAGAACGTGCGAGAAGAACTAAATTCATGAACAGCAGTAGAAATCCACATAAGATGGGAAACAGCGTTTTCCTGATTATAGCTTATAATAATAAAAATTGCATTTGACAGCTCGCGTGCCAAGCGTGGCAACTATTGCAAATATCCAAATTTTTGGCAGTTTGTGGAGGAAATCTAATTGATGAACGGAAGTAGAAATAATATTTTAGCCATGTAGCGGGGGCGAAAAAGAAAACCACTACCCCATTTCGTCCCATGGGGGTCTTAAGAGGCGACAAAGAGAAACTGAAACAGGAGATGGGTAGCATCTTCTCGAGAACAGCGCAAAGTAATAAAGAGCTGCGGTTGCCAACCCACTTGCCAAGCGTGAATACTACTGCAAATACCCGGTCTATTTGACATAGGCAATGGGGGAAGCCTATGATAAGTAGTGAAAAGCCCCATTAAAAATAAAAATGTAGCAGCCTAAATACATCCTGGGCACAGGTCACAGCGAGTTTTGGGTCAAAAAGGAATTGATTAAGATGACTCCAATGCGGAATGACCGACTTCACATACCTATATCTGAAAATAATTTCCGAAATATTTTTTAACATCTCAGATATGCAGGTTTCCTGCGATGTTTTTCTTCACCACCGAGAACGTGGTAAATCGAAACTTCAAATTGCAGTTAAAATATTAGTGGACTCGGCGCGAATCTAATTTGAATTACTTACGCACCAACTATGAAATTTACATTACAAACCCGTGTTTATAACTTGCTTTCTTTGATATTTATAGTACTTTTTCACAAGAGCCTGTTAATTTACTCGTGTGAGCTATGCAACCGGGACTGTCACAAAAATTTTAATAGTTATGTCTGAAAATATGAGAGCTATCTTAATATATGACAAACTGTTTTAAAAATCTCAAAGTAAAAAAGGCTCCATCAATGGTATCACGAACTATTCCATCAGTTATGAATATAAATATCATAGTGAATTTAATTTTTATTTATACTTATATCAGACTTGATACGAAAAGAATTTGGTGAAATATTGCTATGCCGATAGGTAGACACATAAAATATTCAACTATACTTTTTTATTTATATAACATGAACATTTTATTATATAACACATTAGGTACCTTTAAAGGAATAAGAAGGAACCTTTTTCAAAAAAAAAAAATAACGAAATGGTTATTTGAAAATTGTTTTTATAGCCTAAAAGAATATTTAGAATGGAAAAATTAGTTTAATTATTTATGTGCTCCACTTATGTATAGATAGTTTTTGTTTTAAATATTTGCACGTCTGAGAGCAGACTAAACACCTGTACCAGTCAACATTATAGATATTTAACTGAAGACTCTGTCCACTATGTTTTATGCAAAGTACCTGAATGTTTTTTTTTTGGAAATCGAGTTTTTTGGAAATTTTAATTGGATACAAATCAATATATTACAAAAAAGAATAATATTTTTCGATCTTACCGATATAATAAAAAAAAACTGAACTGGTTATTTAAATAAAAAATCATAAGGGATATTTTTAAAAAAAATGATTAAATTAAATTAGTTTAATTTAATCATTTTTGTTTAAAAAAATTCTAAAAAAGGGCTAGAAATAAAAGGAAAGGGAACTTGAAAAAAAAAAGGGAAAAAAAGTCATACCGATATAATCTTGACTCGAACCGGGGGTACCACGATTTAAACATCGACCGATATCCCATTTTAAATATTATTACCTGATACGGCGCCTCTACACGCTGGCCAACACAGTGGCGAATGTATTGGCGAATATATTGGCCGAGAGTTGGTGACGGCGTCCACACGTTGGAAGGTCGTTCAGTTTACTTCGGTTCGGGCCAATGTGCGGACGAATTTATTTTATTAGACGATGGCTCCGTGGCGCCGTGGCTTAGCAATGAGTGGCTGTGCCGGGGGCCGCGGGTTTGAATCTCGCACGGAACAAGTATTTGTATATCCTACAAATAATTGTTTCGGGTCTGGATGTGTGTCCTTGTGCAATTTATGTTTGTAAGCTCCCTCCGCGATACAGCAGAAAATCCAAGTGTGAGGGTAACGTTTTTATAAAATAATTATAAAAGAATAGTGAATATTTATGGGGCTGTAAATAGATATACGATATACGATTATTTATTTTTTACATGCATCATAAACTGGAATAAATACCATTAATTAGAACTAAACTTATTTTAAAGTTAAATGAGTTATAATCGATTAATCTATGTTTTAAAATTGGGTTTTTATTTTAAAGTTTAGCAAAACATATACTTGCTTTTCTATCAGACATTTGATGTATATAAAAAACACCTTGTAATTTATTTGGTAATTTAATTATTTTTTGAGAAAGACAAAAACAATAGGAATAAATATAATTAACACAGACTTAATAATAGTTACCAATTATAACTTAGAACATAAATGAAAAACTCATCACAAGGACAGTGGCTCAGGACCATGCTTTGCGGCAGTCTGTGGAGGAGGATGTTCAGTAGTGGACTTGTGAAGAGTTGTAATGATGATGATGATTCGAAAACTCGCACGATTAATTTATAAGAATTCGACGTTTTTTTGTAGGATGGGGGACAACCAGCACACAGTTCACCTGATGGTAAGTGGTTACTGTGGCCCATAGACATCTACATCTATCCTCGATTACGAATCAAAATGCAGATGCGTTGTCACCTGTGAAGACTAAGATGAAATGCCTCGTTTCCTTTAAAAAGGGTCTCTGGTTCTCTACACTCACTATACGAAACACAGTATCATTAGGCTACCGTTTTACGCTGACATTCTGTGAGAGGGTGGTCCTTCCCCGGTCGAGCTGACCCATTCGTGCTACAAATATACTTCTAATCGTATAGATAGATGGTAACAAAGACGGTCATTATACCCTTAAAAACTTGATTGAAAATTTAATCGAGTTTCAAAGATGGCAATCTTTCTTATCAGGCCATCTTTTAGTTTCCACCAATCAGAAAAGTCCTTCGCGTCGCATCATGGCAGATAGTGCAGACTGAGTACAATTTTGTCTCCAGTTTTTATTGTGATTTGGTGTCTAAACACAAGTAATTCTAATCATTGAACATACTCCGATACCTGCTACTAACAACTACACTAGTAAACGAAGAAGGGACAGTGTTATGTGGAAGATAATTTGATAAAAAACAAAAGTAATTTCGTGGTGTTACTACCGCATATAAACGACGTGCTTCATTTTTTTTTCATTTTAAAATTTTTCTCGTAATAATGCGATTGTAAGTAAATGTTCATTATTTTTTTGATAAATAGCTTATCCATTAAAACAAATGTTTAAAAATAATTAAATCGCGCTAACTAAAGTAGTAGGAATGTTTAAAGTTGAAATTGGCACTAAAAGGCTGATAATTGGGGCATCCAGCCTACAAAGCGTAAATATAAAATTTAAATGAGGTGCGTGTAATCACTCTGGGAGCTTGTAGCAAACTTAACGCGCGACTAGCGGCGCCTCTACACGTTGGCCAACACAGTGGCGAATGTAGTGGCCAATGGCATTGGCCAACGTGGAGAGGGGGTGTTTGGGCTTCATTGGTGTGTATTGGAACGAAGGCCCACAAGTTGGCGCGAGATCCGTGTGGTGTCGGTTTTTACAAAAGATCAAAGGATTGTTGGCAGAGTTTGGTCGCCGCGTCCACACGTTGGCTGCGCGTTTAGTTTGCTACAAGCTCCCAGAGTGATTAAACGCATCTGATTTAAATTTTATATTCTAACTTTGTAGGGTGGATGCCCCAATTACCAGCCTTTTAGTGCCAATTTCAACTTTAAACATTCCTACTACTATAATTAGCGTGATTTAATTATTTTTAAACATTTGTTTTAATCGATAAGCTATTTATCAAAAAAAAAATAACGAACATTTATTTACAATCAGATTATTACGAGAACTATTTTAAAATGAAAAAAAAAAATGAAGCATGTTGTTTATACGTGGTAGAACCATGCAGTTATATTAGAATTATAGTTGTAGCACGAATGGGTCGGCTCAACCCTGGAAGAATCACGCTCTCACAGAATATCAGCGTAAAATAGTAGCTTAATGATGCTTTGTTTGTTAAAGTGAGTGTAGAGAACCAGAGACCCTTTTTAAAGGAAACGAGGCATTTCATCTTAGTCAGTGACAACGCATCTGCATTTTGATTCTTATTCGAGGATAGATGTAGATGTCTGTGGGCCACAGTAACAATTTGCCATCAGGTGAACCGTATGCTCGTTTGTCACCCTATCCTATAAAAAAAATAGATTTTTTATAATTTAATGGTGCAAGTTTTCGAGTCATCGTCATCATTACAGCTGTTCACAAGTCCAGTACTGAACATCCTTCTCCACAGACTGCCGCAAAGCATGGTCCTGAGCTCCTGAGCCACTTTGCTTGTCATAAGTTTTTCATTTTTTTTTTTTTTTTTTTTTTAATATAATAGGGTGACAAACGAGCACACAGTCCACCTGATGGTAAGTGGTTGCTGCGGCCCATAGACATCTACATCTATCCTCCATTAAAAATCAAAATGCAGATGCGTTGTCACCCGTGAGGACTGAGATGGAATGCCTCGTTTCCAGTAAAAAGGGTCTCCGGTTCTCTACACTCACCATACGAAATACAGCAGCATTAAGCTACTATTTCACGCTGGTATTCTGTGAGAGCGTGGTCCTTCCCCGGTCGAGCCGACCCATTCGTGCTACAACTATACTACTAATATAACTGCAGCATGGCTCTACCACGTAAAGTGGTAGAGCCATGCTGCAGTTTATGTTCTAAGTTATAATTAGTAGTAGTAGTAGAGTTTTCTACACCAAGCAGTAGAGATAAAAAGTCTGCAACTAAAAAACGTAAAAGGTTTGAGTGGGAAAAATGGACCCCGTACTAGAAGAAATTAACAGGATTTATTATGATCCATCTAATCCCGCTGGTTTTGGTAGTATTGATAAATTATCAAAAGCCATGAAGGGTAAAATGAATAAAAAGCAAGTAAAGGAATGGTTAAAATCACAAGAAACATACACATTACATAAACCCATTCGAAAAAATTCCCGCGTAATAGGTACATTCTATCAAATATTAATGAACTGTGGCAAGCTGATTTAAGTGATATGCGAACTTATTCTCAATATAATGATGGTTTCAAATATATACTTTGTGTTATTGATGTATTTAGTAAATATGCTTTTGCAAGACAAATGAAAAAGAAAAACTCAGAAACAACTAAAGAATGTTTTGAAAGTATATTTACTGAAAGTAATTTAACACCTACTTACGTACAATCTGATAAAGGTACAGAATTTGTTTCAAAAGATGTACAAAAATACTTTAAATCCAAAAAGATTAATTACTATACCACTAACAATCCAGACATTAAGGCCAGTATTGTTGAACGATTTCAGAGAACACTAAAAATGAAAATGTGGCGTTATTTCACTCATAATAATACTTATAGATATATAGATGTTTTACAAGATTTAATATACTCTTATAATCACAGCTTTCACTCTAGTATTAAGATGTGCCCATGTGATGTAAATTCCGACAATATTATGGCAGTTTGGACTAATCTTTATGATAGACGGTCAAACAAACTTTCTTTAGAAAATCCTAAACCAAATTTCAAGTGATTATGTTCGAATAACTAAATATAAACATGTTTTCCAAAAAGGATATGAATCAAATTGGAGTGATGAAATATTTATTATATCTTCAATAATTGATAGATCTCCATGGGTCGTTTATACAATAACAGATTTACGAAATGAACCAATAGTTGGTACTTTTTATGAAAGGGAATTACAGAAAATCACTTACAACCCCACCTCACAATATAAAATAGATAAAATAATTGACACTCGTTATTCAGGTAACAGAAAAGAAGTATTAGTGAAGTGGAAAGGTTATCCAGATAAATTTAACAGTTGGATTTTAGCTTCTAGTTTAAAAGAAATATGAATAAAGAAAGTTTTTATTTCACTTTGCTCACCAATAGTTCAATGGAATACTTTCCTGATAACAAGACCACAAATTTTTCAACTAAATTACCAAAAGCTATTAAATTAGAAGGTGAATGGTCGGTTGGAGTTGTTGAGTTTCAATATCCATGTACCATGTTTACTGTTCAAGATCATGAAAATATTACATACATTACAAAATCTATGTTAATGCCTAATGAAGATAAACCATCCACAGTGTACTACAAAAAACATATTCCAGCTACTAACTATGATAACGTTGAGCATATTTTAAGAGTGTTAAATGGTATCGGAGAGAACTTGAAATTTCGCTATGATGAAATAACAAAATTTGTGTCTATTTCTGTTTTGGATAAAAATATAACATCCATAACATTATCACCCAAATTAAGTTTACAACTAGGTTATGAACCAAATAAAAATCTCCTAGTGAGAAATTTTAGAAAGTGTCTTGCTAATTTACACTTAGGGTTACCATCTCAACTCTTTCTATATTGCGACATTATTGATCCTCAGATTGTGGGTGATGTTATGACTCCTTTACTAAGAGTCATTTCATTAGATCCTACAAAATACATTTATGGTGCAAATAAAACGCACGTTTTCTCTCAACCTCACTACTTACCTGTTATGCGAAGAGAGTTCGATACGCTGGAAATAGTTATAAGATCGAGCACAGGACAAAAAATACAATTCCAGTTTGGAACCGTGTGTATTAAACTACATTTCCGAAAATTATAATAATGAATTCTCTTCGTGATCATCATAAATGCCCATATGAAAATTATTATACACATCAAGCTGGGTCAGGAGTTGGAGTAATTTATAAGGGTTCACCATACCAACGCGGTCATGGTATTGGCAGCTTCTTAGGGGGGTTATTTAGATCAGTTTTACCTTTACTTTCAAGTGGTGCTCGAGTGATTGGTAAGGAGGCATTAGGCGCTGGAGTAGGACTTTTATCGGATATGGTTCAAGCGCGTCCTATGGAAGCCTCAATAAAAGATCGTCTAAAGCAAGTTAGTACGAATTTAAAACGAAAGGCTGATGAGAAAATTGATCAATTTAACATGACAGGATCTGGGTATAAAACTAAAAGAAAACGATTGACCTCGTTCATTCCACCATTAACTGCTAAAGTGAAAGCTGCGAAAAAACTTGGTCTAAAACCAAAAAATATCAAAGATATATTTTCAAATTAAATATGTCTTTCCTTCATAATCATTCTTGCGAGTGCGTTAAGTCAGAATTGGATTTGTTTGCACTACCGTCTACACAAACTAGCATTGAAAATGGATTGTGGATTCATTATAAACCAATTTCATCTCTTGGTGATGATGGACCTATCGAGTTTCAAGTTCCTGGGACAGGCGATGACTACATAGATTTGTCTCATACATTACTCCACATAAAGGCAAAAGTATTAAATCAAGATTCAACTAACTTGATATCTACTACAATAGTAGCACCTGTAAATAATTGGCTGAATTCACTTTTTAGTCAACTTGATGTTTATTTAAATCAGAAACTTGTATCACCACCTAATAATACCTATGCTTATCGAGTATACATGGAAACCCTTTTAAACTATGCTCCTGCTGCTAAACAATCTCATCTTACTTGTAGTCTTTGATATGATGATACAGCAGGAAAAATGGATTCTACGGATGGTAAAAACATAGGATTTGTTAAAAGACAGGAATTGATTAGTGAAAGTAAGGAAATAGAAATGATTGGTCATCTTCACGGTGACATTTTCAACCAAGATAAATTTTTAATTAATGGTGTTGAAATGAGTGTTAAATTGGTTCGATCAAGAGAGAGTTTTAATTTAATTGCTGGGTCAAACGATGTAAAGTTTAAAGTTTGCATTACGGACGCAACTCTTATTGTTCGACGAGCACGAATTAATCCAAAGTGTATTACTCGCACATCAAAAAGTTTTAGCTTCTACCACTGCTAAATATCCTATTACTCGAGCTGAAGTAAAAGTTTTAACAATTCCATCGGGTGTTCAAGGAAAAACTCTTGATAATATATTTTTAGGGCAGGTACCCAAAAGATGTATAATTGGATTTGTGAACAATTCTGCATTTAATGGTTCCCTTACTAAAAATCCATTTAACTTTGAAAACTATGGTATTAATTCTTTCAGCTTATATATTGATGGTCAACAAATACCTTCAAAAGCTTTGCAACCATCTTTTAATAATAGTATATTTACATCAGCATATCATTCTCTATTCTCGGGAACTGGTATTCACTTTCTTAACGAAGGAAATGGAATCTCTTGTGAACAGTATGCCAAAGGTTACTGTCTATTAGCATTTGACTTAACTCCTGATTTATCAGCCAACTCATCAGCTCATTGGAATCTCATAAAGCATGGTAGTGTAAGATTAGAAGTACGATTTGAATCCTCACTAATACAAACAATTAACTGTATAGTTTATGCTGAGTTTGATAATATTATTGAGATAGATAAAAACAGAAATGTTACTGTAGACTATAGTAGTTAAGGTTATAATATGTGTTGTGTGTTAGATTTTATGAGTTATGTGTAATGCATTTTGTGTGTATGTAACTATGTGAAACGTTATAAAATTAAATAAAACAAATTGTATGCAATATATTATTTTTTATTTCTTTATAAATATTCTATTTAATCTAATACAAAACTCTGTTCGAGTTTAAATTTTACATAAGCACACTGACTAAATCACTGAACATGCTGCTGCCAAGGATCATCACCATCTTCCCAATCTTTTAAACCACCACCACAATGGAAACACTTGGTCCTGTCTGCATGGTCAGTATAAAAGAAACCGGCTTCTGCAAGATCTTCAGGTTTCTGTCGCACAACGAGAGGCCAGTTTTCGAAACTGAGCAACCGGCTAGATTTTGAACTGAAGAATGGATATTCATCTCTTGAGTACCGCATATTCTTCTCGTTTTCTTCTCCACTCAGTGTTGTAGTTTTGTTATTCAATGATGTGTTCTGTACACGTATGCCACACTCATCTCTTCCTTCTGCTCTTGTCTTCCTGTAATTTAAGTAAACAGAATCACATTCACTAATGATCAACTAATGACTGTCATTGTTAAAAAAGTATTTTTTAACTTTTTCACTTTCTGCTATTGTCTTTGTAATATTGTATACGAGGGCGTTTGTGTTGTCGTAGATGCTATCCTTGTTAGTCTTTACGTAATATTTAATCCTCGTGGAAGCATGTTTCCAATGATCAGTAGTTGGAATCTTGGATAGCTTCTTCATATCGTACGTTTCAATTTTGATGAGATGCGTCGCTTGGTCTCCGTCGTCAGAATTAGTAGAAATGTATGATACACCATCTCTAGCGGCACGTGCTACAGTAGATGATAACAGCTTCCTCTTTTTTATTTTTGATTCAGCTTCAAAAAAATTATCAATCGATTGCGATTTTCTTTTTTCACCATCGCATGTGTTATTATTAATGACGATGTCATCACTCTCTTCTTGAGGGGAGAGTGGCGAGTAGTAATACTGTTTATAGGTATTTTCATCGAAGCTCAATGATTTCTGCAACAACACAATTATCATGTTAATATCAATTTGTTAACACTTAATCATAAAAGTTAAAAAAGTTAAAGTTACAGCCTATTAAAGTCCACTGCTGAACATAGTATAGGCCGAATTCCCCCCCCCGCCCCTATTAATACATAGTATAGTATAGTAGTACATAGTATAGTAGTAATAATCTACTAATAGCAGTAATATCATGAATACACTAGATGTACAACAACATCTGAAAAAGATTCACCCCACTCTAGAAAATAATGTTTATGCTGCCAATAAACTGCCCATGTACACCCACGTACCAACGTATATAATATGCAATTTGGATACAGACGATAAACCAGGGTCACATTGGGCAGCTTTATATATCGATACGAATGACGTCGGTCAATATTTTGATTCATTCGGACGAGCACCTGTACGATATCATCTAGAGTTTTTTAAAAGAAATTGTAAAAGATAGAACTGGAATGTTGATAGGATTCAGAATGAGTGGACTTCAGTTTGTGGCGAATATTGCTTAATGTATTTGCTATATAAGTTTCAGGGATGTTTAATGCATAGTTTTACGAGTATATTTACAGGGAACACATTGTACAACGATATTTTAGTGGATGGGATGTTTCGCTCGTATTTTATAGATAATAAGTAATAAGATTTTGTATTTTGTAAATAAAAATTTTAACAAAATTAGGTAATGTGTTTTATTGATGAGTCAGATTAGTGTAGATAGGAACAAAGGAGTATAATACAATAGCACCACACTGAGGAAGAATAGATAATGACGGTATTAGATAAGAACAATGGAGCGCTAATGACGGTGGAGGCCTTTACCGGATATCAATTGGATAAGAGTTAATTGATCTGCACATCTCCGGAACCGTGCATCCTACGCAAAAATGGACCGCAGATTCGTGATCAGAGCATGCCAAAACCTTTCCTTTTTTCTTTTTTTTTAGGATCGTGAGTCGACTAACGTCGTACTTGTACCACTTCTGACTCAGTGAGCCAGAACTGGTACAACGTAACTACTCTCGGTCGTCGACGATTCGAGCCGCTCTGTGCTGGATGCGGTCAAGTGGAAGGAGGTGATACTGGGTAGCCCCAGTCCAGAGATGGGAACTGTATTCCATGTCCGGCCGAATCTGCGCCTTGTAAAGTTGCAGCCGGTGTACTGGCATGAAATACTGTCCCGCTCTGCTGAGCACGCCAGGCTTTTTAGAGGCCAATTCGGCCTTCTCTTCCAAGTGACCACGAAACTACACGTCACTCGATATGTCGACGCCGAGGATTCCGATACTGCCTCAGGCAACAAGGGGAGTGCCTTGGAACTGAGGAGATACGACAGAGGGGTTCTTTTTAGCGGTTCTGGCAAACTTGTGTGTTCAATAAATATCTTTTATATATATGGTAAAGCGATACTGAAGCTGAACTATGGCTAGATCATAAATGATGGGATGGCTCGAATGGGCGGATCACACTATCACAAGCGAGAAATAGCACCTTTTTGCAACTTTGTCTCGAATGGTGAGTGCAGAGAACCGCAGACCCTTTTTACTGATAATGAGGTATTCCAACTTAGTCATCATCGGTGACAACAACACCTTTGATTCGTAATCGATAGTAAATGGGTTATCGGGTGCATTACGATACTCATTTGATACTACGAGTACTATAAAAAATGTGCACCAAAACTTGTAAATATTAATATTCCCATACAGATTAATTGTCGGCGCACGTCATCGCGCCTCGGCCAAAATGATAGACGCGTGGGAGCGCGGACCGGTCGCTGACCTCGCGGCAGCGCGAGCGCTTCTATACCTCACTCAGCTCCGAGACGCGGTAGCAGACGGGCACTTTATTTTTCAATTTATAATATGTTTGTTTAGAGGTTTTACGGCATTAAACCTATTGTTAATACAGTCCACTCATTTCATTTCTAAAGTCCCGATAAGGCCTAAACATATGGTCCTTCGATCACGCAAAACATTTACCAGTTTTTGCCGTAATTAACGTCGACAAAGTCAACGGTCGCCGAGCGCAATTTCAATCCGCGGCCACGTATATTGAAGAAGAAAGTCGTTCCCGTAGCAGCCTGCATAATCATTGAAGACGCTGATGTCATCCTGGGAGTATAAAAACCGTATTTGAATGAGTGCGTTCCAATTAGTTCTTTTCACGCCGAAAAAATCTTTTTTACATCTTTCATTGGCTAAGTACACTTACTTTTAATAAGTAGGTACCTAATTATCTTTAGTGCTTTAAAAATTGCTTTATCATTGCAACGCTCGCTTGTTTAAATTTAAATGTTTATTCCGTTACAAATATCAAGCGCTCAAGTGTCGATTTGTTGACCTTGCGCTGATTCATATTTTTACCTGCGTGCAACAGTCCCTTTTGTTCTCGCATAGATGTAGTCTTTTTTGTCCTAAAGTAATCAACGTTTTCTTTTCTTTTGCTGTGTTCATATAAAAATAAAATGGCAGATACTTTAAAAACTTTATTGAAGAAGCGTAGTTCGATAAAATCGAAGCTTACTATTTACAACAATTATTTAAATTTAATTAAAAGTAGTTCTGATATTTCTGAGTTGCAACGTCTAGACTTAGCGGAGCGTTTTAATAAATTCGAAACCTTATATTCCGAATTTGACGAATTACAGACAAACATAGAAGTGCTTGCCGATGATGCGGCGTCTGCGTTAGTTGAGCGTGAGGACATTGACCTTCAGTTCTTCAATCTGGTGGCCATCACGCGTAGCCTGCTCGGTGCTTCGTCCAACGGTACTGGGTCGGAGGCGGGCTTCAGAAACGCTGACTCAGGTGCACACTGTTCTAATAAGAATAGTTTTGTTCGTTTGCCTAAAATTGATTTACCTCATTTCGATGGGAACTACCAATGCTGGCTCGAATTTGGAGATGCATTTACGTCATTGATTCACGATAACTGTAGTATCAATGAAATAAACAAGTTCCACTATTTGCGCGCTTCATTGCATGAAAACGCAGCCTTAGTTATTAAAAATATTGATTTTAAAGGCGATCATTATAAAATTGCGTGGGACATGTTGTGTGAGCGGTATAACAACAATCGCCTTCTTGTGAATAATCATGTGCAAGCTTTATTTGATGTCGATCCTATAGTCAAGGAGTCAAGTATCTCAATCAGAAACCTCGTAGATACAATTAATAAAAATGTAAGGGCACTAACAAAATTAAATCAGCCCACTCAATATTGGGACACATTATTAATATATGTCATGACTAAAAAATTAGATTTGACAACAAGTCGTGACTGGGAAGAGCATAGGAACAATATTATAAAAGATGATCCTACTTTGATGCAATTTTGTTCTTTTTTAAGTAGGAAAGCGGATTGGTTAGAGTCTGTCGAGTCAAATATCAATTCTTCTCAGACTAATACTATTGTAGCTTTAAATAATAGTCATACATATAAACATTGTAATTCTAAAGTCACTCAAGTTAATAAAAAATCAGATAATAATTTTAATAAGATAAATTAATGTCCACTTTGCTCCCAGGCTCATACATTATATAAATGTGAATCCTTTAGAAACTATAGAGGATCGCATAAAAAAGGCAAATTATTACAATGTTTGTCTTAACTGCCTGCGCGTCGGACATTCTGCTAAGCAGTGTAAACTCACACATTGCAAATATTGCAAAACAAAGCACAATACGCTTTTGCATTTAGAATCTAGTGAATCCAAACCATTTTCTAACCCATTGCCTTCTGCTGTCTTCTGCTTTGCCTTCTGCGTCAAATATAGCACTATCAGCCAATTCCTTGCAGCTTGCTACTTCTGCGCATGTTTTACTATCCACAGCTATGGTGAACGTGACCAGCGGATCGGGTAAAAAATACACTGCACGGCTACTGCTGGACAACGGTAGTACCGCCAACTTTGTTACACAGAGACTATCAGAGAAACTGGGTTTGTTACATAGCGGTACGAGCACCAAGGTAACGGGTATTAATAATCACATATTCACCAGTACACAGTCTTGTCACCTCACAATTGAGTCTTTATGCTGTGCCTTTACTGTTGATATCGAGTGTCATATTTTACCTGAAATTACAAAGGTTCTACCGTCTTCATTCGTGCATATAAATCACGTCCATATTCCTTCAGGTCTTACACTAGCAGACCCGAACTT
This sequence comes from Parnassius apollo, assembly GCA_907164705.1. Lineage (NCBI taxonomy): Eukaryota > Metazoa > Arthropoda > Insecta > Lepidoptera > Papilionidae > Parnassius > Parnassius apollo. The sequence goes on from CAJQZP010000184.1 coordinate 206,529, forward strand.
TAATGTTCCGTCGGTCGTGGACATCCTGGTAGGGGCTGAGGTGTTTTGGAATGTCTTAGGTAGCAGAACTATAGATTTAGGGAAACATCTACCTAAATTGTGTGAAACTAAATTTTGTTGGCTTGTGTCCGGTAATATTTCGCATCAACCTAGTTCTGTTTCATCACTCTATTGCCATAATTCCAACGTCACTCCAGACCTAACTCAATTTTGGGAGCTTGACAACGTGTCGTCAAAACATTCACTTTCTCTTGAAGAAAGAGTCTGTGAACAACTATTTGCCCAAACCACCGTTCGTAAAAATGATGGTAGGTTTGTCGTGACGATGCCCTTAAAAGAGGACCTTAGCACTTTAGGGCATTCGTATGAAAACGCAAAAAATCGTTTTCTATCCCTGAAAGGCGATTTAAGCGCGATCCTTCATTTAAAACTAAATATTGTGAATTTATGAGAGAATAAGAGCATTTAGGTCATATGACTTTAGACTCTGACTGTACATCTACGCCTGAAAACTCCGTGATAACATATTTCATTCCACATCATGGAGTTATTCGTAGCTCTAGTACCACTACTCAACTTCGCGTAGTATTCGACGCATCAGCCTCTACCAGTTCGGGCGTGTCTCTTAACACATGCAGATGGTCGGTCCCGCAGTGCAAGACGATCTATTTTCCATTTTAATACGTTTTCGTCGACATAGATACGTGGTCTCAGGTGATGTAGAGAAAATGTATAGAGCCATTGAGCTAAGTCCAGTCCAACGTCCTCTATAAAAAATAATTTTTCGGTTTGATCCTTCAGAACCTCTTAGAACCTATACATTAAATACGGTCACCTATGGTATCGCTTCTGCTCCTTACTTAGCCACGAAATACCTGGTAGGTCTGGCTGATAACATTGAGGATAGTCAGATCCAGCGGGCCATACGACGTTAAATTCATCTCAATCTAAAACTTTAGGTCTTAAGTGGGCCTGCGATTCTGATTCCCTTACTTATACTATTAACATAAAGTCAACCGCTAAAGTCACTAAACGTCACGTCCTCTAAGTTATCAGCCAGATCTTTGACCCATTAGGCCTCGTAGGTCCGTGCGTTGTCGAAGCGAAAATAGTCATGCAGCGTTTATGGCTACACAACTATGACTGGGACGACGAAGTATCGCTCGAGCTCAGAAACCTTTGGTCGACATTCCAAAATACAATAACATCTTTAAATAATTTAAAGATTCCTCGTTGGGTTTTGCGTGAAGACTCTAGTACGCATGAAGTACACGTCTTCACCGATGCGTCCGAAAAAGCTTATGGCGCATGTGTGTACATTCGGTCATGCAGTAACAGTAAATCTATTGGCGTAAAACTTGTCGTTTCTAAAAATCGTATAGCGCCCATCAAGCCGTCAACAATACCAAGGCTTGAACTGTGTGGAGCTTTGTTAGGTGCCAGGCTGTGTACTAAAGTTCAGGAAGCGCTAACTTTACCCATTCACCGACGTAGATTCTGGTGTGACTCAACCATAGTCTTGGGTTGGCTCTCTACTCCAGCCAATTATTAAAACCTTTTGTGAGAAATAGAGTCAACGAGATACAGGAGAGCACTTGTGGTCATACCTGGAGCTACGTACCGTCGAAGGACAACCCGGCGGATCTTGTTTCCCGTGGTCTTAACGCTGGCATTATCAAGGACACACCTCTGTGGTGGTCCGGACCCTCTTTTCTGTTGCGTAATGAAAATGAGTGGCCTAAAATGCCAAACACAGAGAAACATGATTTGCCGGATGTAGTGACTCATTTCACATGTAGTGATAGCGACCATCATTTTGTATCAGATAGTAATCATTCACATTCAACCATATATTCATCTATCATTCATCGCTTATTAGAAAAATATTCTAGTTTTCCAAAAATTCGAAGGGTGTTTGCATATGTACAAAGATTTATATATAATCTAAAAAGTAAAGATAAATTGAGTGACGATACATTATTCACAACTAGAAATGTTTTCTGAAGAATTTCATCTTTTAAAATCTAAACAAAAATTGCCACGCAATTGTAGATTGCTTTCTTTAGCTCCTTTCATTGACGAACATAACCTGATCCGCGTGGGCGGGAGGCTCGATAACTCCCCCTACGATTTCAGTGTAAAACATCCCATAATAATATGTAGTAAGCACATACTTACTAAGCTTATATTTCAAATGAAACATTTAGAGCTACTACATGCCGGTCCTCAATTACTATTGTCACATATAAGGCAGACTTATTGGCCTATAGGTGGTAGAAACATTTCCAGAAATGTTGTGAATAAATGCCTTAAGTGTTTCAGACATAGGCTCAAAGCGTTCAGCCTATAATGGGTCAACTACCTCAGTCAAGAACTCATCTTGAATTTCCATTTTAAATTGTTATGTTGACTACGCTGGGCCAGTATTGGTGGCCGATCGCAGAGGTCGCGGCTGCAAACTTACAAAATCTTATATTTGCATTTTTGTTTGCTCTGCAGTGAAAGCCGTACATTTGGAGCTCGTCACTGACCTCACCTCTGAGGCTCACATGGCCGCTCTAAATCGTTTCGTGGCACGTCGAGGCAAGCCTCAAAGCATTACGTCCGATAACGGGACAAATTTCGTAGGCACATCAAATGAAATGCATAGGTTCTTGCACTCATCGAGTGTTGCACCTGAAATAGCACAACAGGGTATCGAATTTATTCATATATTCATTTATAGTATATATATACATTATAGTATTTCACGCCTGCTTACAGTCCACATTTCAATTCACTAGCTGAGGCTGCTGTTAAATCTTGCAAGCATCATTTAAAAAGACTCTTAAAGCTTACCCATTTTACCTTTGAGGAGATGGCTACTTGTCTTACGCACATAGAGGCGGTCTTCAATTCGCGCTCTCTTACTCCTCTCTCTTCAGACCCTAACGATTTTTCGGCACTTACTCCCGCCCACAAATGAGCCAACATCACGCGACTGGATCGCTGGAGGAGAACACAGTACATCAGACAGCATTTCTGGAGCCGCTTTCATAATGAATATATCTCTCTGCTGCAGGCCAAATCCATGTGGTTTCATTCCAGAGATGAAGTGAAGCCGGTGTCTTTAGTTCTTATCAAGGACAAAACAACACCACCGCTGCTCTGGTCCCTGGGCCGGGTCATGACGACCTATCTCGGCGTAGACGGATTCACGCGAGTGGCTGAGTTGAAGACGAAGCGAGGTATCATTCGTCGTGCTGTCAACTGCATCTGCCCTCTACCAATTGAAGATTGAAGACGTCTCTTCAACCCGGGGAATATGTCGGCGCACGTCATCGCGCCTCTGCCAAAATGATAGACGCGTGGGAGCGCGGACCGGTCGCTGACCTCGCGGCAGCGCGAGCGCTTCTGTACCTCCCTCAGCTGCGAGACGCGGTAGCAGACGGGCACTTTATTTTTCTATTTATAATATGTTTGTTTAGAGGTTTTACGGCATTAAACCTATTGTTAATACAGTCCACTCATTTCATTTCTAAAGTCCCGATAAGGCCTAAACATTAATGGTACTTTATTCTTAATAATAACGAAAAAATCTAAAGTAATATTTGTACGTTTATAGGGTATCAAAAGGTTTCTGTATATAAAACATTATGATGTTCATTACGCGCCGTTATCTTCTCAAGGAAATGACGCTTGCGTACAGCCGCAAATAGCTTCCTGTCGTTGAAAGGTAGGCTTACGTTCTATTTGTTGCTTTGTTTAGTTCAAAACTTTAAAATGGCCTTCTACAATGATATACATAATATACAATACCTCACACTTAGTTACGACCTAAAGTAATCAAAGGTTTTGTTTAGGATTAGATTTTAAGTCGTGCGTCCTCTGCCAGGACGGCACAGCATAGGGTTTGTCCATCTGGATATACGACCCGCTAAAGTTATCGTTACACGACGCACAATGCCAATGAATAGACTTGACGTACGTTAGTTATTAATTTCATTTTAAGTTGACGGGTATTGGTATTGGTACAACGTGTATTGGTAGTGTTGTAAGAATATTCACCACCCACATCGTCCCGTGCGTACGGTAAGAGGCGACAGAAAGCAACAAATAAGAAAATGAGCAGCAGCGTCTTCCCAATAAGAACTGAAATTAATAAAACTACAGTTGCCAATCCTTGCAAAGCGTGGCAACTACGAGGCAATCTACGGAGGAGACATATTTTCAGCAGAAGACTTTAATAGCCTGTGTAGTCCTTATCATTTTGAACCGTGCATCATGCATTAGCTTACTGAGATGTACAACAAGATGGACCACACTTCAAGCCTTTAATAAAAACTAATATTGTGATATTTTTACTTATTTTTTAAAAATAAGTCCAGTCTGTGGCAAGCCATTAGATGCCGTGCTGACAGTCTCAGTAATGCCTAGACAGCTCTCGGGATCCTTCCGTAGCCCTCGTGATGCCAAAAGTAACACTCGGTATGTCAAAGCCGGTTTAAAATTTTTCTTCCAAATGCCATTTACCAATAATCTCCTTCGTTTTACATATTTCTCTTCTTCTTCACCCGGAAATAGGTCCCAATCTACTATTTTAACTTCACATACTACTAGTTTATTAGTTACTAAAAAAGGCCTCAGGGCCCTTGTTTTTGGCGAGCCAGGTCATAGGGGCAAACGTTTTAAATGTCATGTCTGCCGATGATGTCGCTAAGAAGTCCGTGCATCATCGAATTTGCAGTTTGGACAACTGGAAACAGAAAGCATAAGGTGCTTCGAAAATGCAAACCTGGAAACAAGCAGACGCGTACATGGTAGCGTAATGCTGCAGGCTGTTGATGTATTATATAATGTAAATAGCTGAAATAAGAAACAGACCTCGTTTGCACAACCAGCCAATAATAAAGATATGATGATGCTGTGTTTCGTAGGGTGAGTGGCGAGTAGAAGGCTACAGATGCGTTGTCACCTCTGAGGATAAGGCAGTGTGCCTCACAGCTCGTAATTATACTGGCTCTCGGAACTGCTAGCACTGATGTTTGACAGCAGAACTTGCCCAGATGATGTTCACCTACCCAGAAGGACTCCCAAGTGGAATATGAGTCCTACCTACTAGAAAAGCTCCGAAACAGTGGAATAATTACAAAATGACTTTCAATCAATAAGCTGTTTTATTCGATTTAACTGCTTTCAATAGCAAAATAAAACGAATTTTACGGATTTTATTACATAAATTTGAACTAATTTTAATTCATATTTAAATTAGTTTCATTTCGTTTCATTCAATATTATTCTAGCGTATTGTAATTTAAGTAACTGTAGTGCCATCTATTGAGTAGTACCTGTATCAAAAACAGATAAACAAAATGTCTACAGTAAAGTATGAAATTCCCAATTTTTTGGATTAAGTGCCATTTGTGTGTGTGTTTGGGTGTGTGTATGTGAGAGAAAGAGAGAGAGAGAGAGAGTATGTGTGTAAATGAATACTGCAGCCCATGCACACCTGCATCCAACTTCAAAGAAGAAGGCTACAGATGCGTTGTCACTTCTGAGGACTAATAAGAAAGGCCTAATTGCCTATCATTATACTGGCTCTATATGCTCAGGCGGAACACGGCAATGCAGGCATTGATATTTGGGATGGTGGTTTACCCAGATTACTCCTGGACAAAGAAGGAGTAATTCTAGTAAATATAATAAAATCGAATCAAGAAGGATTCGCCTGAATCGTTGCGCTTGGTAGGCGAGTTGGCGATTTGACGATGGCAGCACTCTCGCAGACGTCTCGCACCATTGACGCTGCTGCCCGTCGCCGGTCAGAGCATTTTAATCGAGAAGGATTCGCCTGAATCGTCGCGCTTGGTAGGCGAGTTGGCGATTTGACGATGGCAGCAGTCTCGCAGACGTCTCGCACCATTGACGCTGCTGCCCGTCGCCGGTCAGAGCATTTTAATCGAGAAGGATTCGCCTAAATCGTCGCGCTTGGTAGGCGAGTTGGCGATTTGACGATGGCAGCAGTCTCGCAGACGTCTCGCACCACTGACGCTGCTGCCCGTCGCCGGTCAGAGCATTTTAATCGAGAAGGATTCGCCTGAATCGTCGCGCTTGGTAGGCGAGTTGGCGATTTGACGATGGCAGCAGTCTCGCAGACGTCTCGCACCACTGACGCTGCTGCCCGTCGCCGGTCAGAGCATTTTAATCGAGAAGGATTCGCCTGAATCGTCGCGCTTGGTAGGCGAGTTGGCGATTTGACGATGGCAGCAGTCTCGCAGACGTCTCGCACCATTGACGCTACTGCCCGTCGCCGTTCAGAGCATTTTAATCGAGAAGGATTCGCCTGAATCGTCGCGCTTGGTAGGCGAGTTGGCGATTTGACGATGGCAGCAGTCTCGCAGACGTCTCGCACCACTGACGCTGCTGCCAGTCGCCGGTCAGAGCATTTTAATCGAGAAGGATTCGCCTGAATCGTCGCGCTTGGTAGGCGAGTTGGCGATTTGACGATGGCAGCAGTCTCGCAGACGTCTCGCACCACTGACGCTGCTGCCCGTCGCCGGTCAGAGCATTTTAATCGAGAAGGATTCGCCTGAATCGTCGCGCTTGGTAGGCGAGTTGGCGATTTGACGATGGCAGCAGTCTCGCAGACGTCTCGCACCATTGACGCTGCTGCCCGTCGCCGGTCAGAGCATTTTAATCGAGAAGGATTCGCCTGAATCGTCGCGCTTGGTAGGCGAGTTGGCGATTTGACGATGGCAGCAGTCTCGCAGACGTCTCGCACCATTGACGCTGCTGCCCGTCGCCGGTCAGAGCATTTTAATCGAGAAGGATTCGCCTGAATCGTCGCGCTTGGTAGGCGAGTTGGCGATTTGACGATGGCAGCAGTCTCGCAGACGTCTCGCACCACTGACGCTGCTGCCCGTCGCCGGTCAGAGCATTTTAATCGAGAAGGATTCGCCTGAATCGTCGCGCTTGGTAGGCGAGTTGGCGATTTGACGATGGCAGCAGTCTCGCAGACGTCTCGCACCACTGACGCTGCTGCCCGTCGCCGGTCAGAGCATTTTAATCGAGAAGGATTCGCCTGAATCGTCGCGCTTGGTAGGCGAGTTGGCGATTTGACGATGGCAGCAGTCTCGCAGACGTCTCGCACCATTGACGCTGCTGCCCGTCACCGGTCAGAGTATTTTAATCGAGAAGGATTCGCCTGAATCGTCGCGCTTGGTAGGCGAGTTGGCGATTTGACGATGGCAGCAGTCTCGCAGACGTCTCGCACCACTGACGCTGCTGCCCGTCGCCGGTCAGAGCATTTTAATCGAGAAGGATTCGCCTGAATCGTCGCGCTTGGTAGGCGAGTTGGCGATTTGACGATGGCAGCAGTCTCGCAGACGTCTCGCACCACTGACGCTGCTGCCCGTCGCCGGTCAGAGCATTTTAATCGAGAAGGATTCGCCTAAATCGTCGCGCTTGGTAGGCGAGTTGGCGATTTGACGATGGCAGCAGTCTCGCAGACGTCTCGCACCACTGACGCTACTGCCCGTCGCCGGTCAGAGCATTTTAATCGAGAAGGATTCGCCTAAATCGTCGCGCTTGGTAGGCGAGTTGGCGATTTGACGATGGCAGCAGTCTCGCAGACGTCTCGCACCACTGACGCTGCTGCCCGTCGCCGGTCAGAGCATTTTAATCGAGAAGGATTCGCCTGAATCGTCGCGCTTGGTAGGCGAGTTGGCGATTTGACGATGGCAGCAGTCTCGCAGACGTCTCGCACCATTGACGCTACTGCCCGTCGCCGGTCAGAGCATTTTACGTCTGACGTACATGAGATGGTTTACTGCCATCTATAGGTTGCTACAACCATGGTGTGGTGGTACTAGTGTACATACGTCTTTTTATCTTAGACCATAATGATCTAAGCTTTATAAATTAATGGCTTTTTCCCGCAGCTTTGTTAGCGTGGCGATCGTAAATAATATTTTTGTTGCTACAACCCAAAAATGAAATTTCCAGAAAATCCTTCAGCAATTTTTGCAAGAAGCAGTGGTTTTATTTTTCCGGGATAATAGTCGACGTTAGTGCCTATGTCTGGCCTAACACTACGAAAAAAAATCATCTCAATCCGTTGCTTCGTTAGTGCGTGAAAGAAGGATAAAACAATCAAAATAATTTCATTCTTAAAACATCAAAAGTTAAAAAATGAATTTGAAGTCTTAAACGGTAACAGGCATTTAATGCGAGAAGGATTATGTTGAACGCCATCTCTTTAAAAAAGTGACAACGGTTCGGCGATGGTAACGAAATCCTATATTATAAAAAGAAGTAAACAAAATGAACATGAAAGTCAATAACATAAAGAGTTTCCCGTACCGGGAATCGAACCTGTCACTAGATCATACGGGACCTACTAAACTCATGCAAAAACATTATTAAATCCTAAGGAATGGGTATGCTGTGGAAAAGTTTTAACATATAATTTTTTTAATTATTTTTATTATATTTATAATACAATATTCTGTACAAATAATATAATTGGAAATAACTTTACGCGTACAAGACATTAATGTGTGGGTATTTATTTTTATTTACGTAGGTATTAAACTTATATATCTAATTTAATATTTGCTCAAAAACAGTAAGTAATTCCCTTCGAGTTATATAAAAAAGTTTGGAGTGATATAATCGGATTTTAATAATATATCCTGAAGGATCTTGAAGAGAGGCGAGGAATATAACTCTTAATAAGTGATGTATCATAATAAAGAGCGCTTAACGTGCTCCAGAAGCTTTATTATATTCATTCCTTAAAAGCTTTTGGTAAAATATTTGTCCATATTTAACATCTTGTGTACAATACCAGCGTGAAATAGCAGCTTATTGCTGCTGTATTTCATATGGTGAGTGTAGAGAACCGGAGGCCCTTTTTACTGGAAACGAGGCATTCTATCTTAGTCCTCACGGGAGACAACGCATCTGCATTTTGATTCGTAATCGAGGATGGATGTAGATGTCTATGGGCCACAGCAACCACTTACCATCAGGTGGAATGTGCTCGTTTGTCACCTTACCCTCTAAAAAAAATCTTATTAAGGATTCAAGTAAAAAATGGACCTTCGATTTGCCGACGATATAGTCCTTATGACAGAATCGCTGGAGGACCTTAGCACTATGCTCAATGACCTCAATGGTGTCTCCCAACGGATGGGTCTTAAGATGAACATGGACAAAACAAAAATCATGTTTAATGTCCATGTCACACCTATGCCGGTAGTTGTTGGGAGCACTATGCTCGAAGTTGTTGACGAGTACGTTTACCTGGGACAAATAGTCCGACTAGGTAAGTCCAACTTCGACCGAGAGGTCAATCGACGGATTCAACTCGGCTGGGAAGCGTTCGGGAAATTACGACACATCTTCTCGTCAGGTGTACCTCAATCTCTGAAAACTAAAGTGTACAACCAGTGCGTGTTGCCAGTGATGACTTACGGATCAGAGACGTAATCCTTCACTGCTGGCCGTATGAGGACGCTCAAGGTCGCTCAGCGAGCTATGGAGAGGGCTATGCTCGGAGTTTCTCTGCGTGATAGACTCAGAAATGAGGATATCAGAGATAAAACCAGAGTGACCGACATAGCCCAACGGATTAGTAAGCTGAAGTGGCAATGGGCCGGCCATGTAGCTCGAAGAACCGATAACCGATGGGGAAGAAAGGTTCTCGAGTGGCAGCCTCGTACCGGTAGGCGTAATGTAGAGCGACCCCCCACTAGATGGAGTGACGACCTGGTAAGACATGCAGGAAGTCGATGGATGCAGGTAGCTCAGGACCGTACTTTGTGGCATTACTTGGGGGAGGCCTATGTTCAGCAGACTTGTGAAGGGCTGTAATGATGATGATGATGATGATCATGCATGTTTTCAGTAGTATAAAAATGCATTCTATTACCCACATTTTACTAATCTATATATTTTATAATTGTTTGTAAGGAGTAAACTTCAGTCATGCGCCGGACCTGACAAACTCACTTTTTATTTTTAAAGAAAAATTCTTTTTTAATGTTATTTATAAGAACTATGCAAACAATATTCTAAAAAATATTATAATTAGTCTCGTTAGTGTTAAGATTATATTAGAGAGATAAATGAAAATAATCTACTTTAAATTCTCCCTTCCGTCATTATGAGCTGAATCAACCTATTATAGAATTATAGCAATAACAAAAAAAACCATAGCAGCTTAAAATCAAGCAAGACATACAAAATGAATAGGTGAGTACTCCCACTCTAGAGTTTTCCAAATAAATCGAAGATAAAAATCTTTTAAAACAAATTTTACAAAATATGAAACATCTACACGTACTTTGAAATACTACATCGAGTAAAGAAAGTAGTATGGCGGAAGGGATCATTTTTGAAGTAAATTATCTTAATTTATTTCTCGTATAATCTTAATTCTCGTAATTTAGTTACGAGAATAATTATAATAATTTTGTAAAGTATGAAGGGAAGATAACAATTTACATTACATACATTCATTATTGCACACGTTTCAGCAGTACGCACGTAAAATATGGTACTTGAAACTATAGTGTATCCTATTCCAACAATACTAAACTTTATGCATACTTGAAACTTTATGGAATAGGTGGAACAGGTATTTGGATCGAGTATTTATACGGATTGGACTAGGTGTACTTACACCTAGTACAAAATTTACCTAGTACGACTTATCACTAGAATTGCGCTAGGTGCACTCAGTACAAAATTTACCTAGTTTTAGACGTCCCGTCTATATATCGTAACTAATTTTTAAGGATTTAGAAACGCTAAATTGGAAGTAGTAGTACTTCCTCTTAAAAAATATCTATACCTCTATGTAGAAATTCGGTAGAACTAGTATTATATAGACATTAGTGAGCAGTCAGAAGCACTTAATGCCTTGCCGTCACGTCAGTTTATTGTTTTCGGGCTATTACTTAATAGCGCGACGTAACATACTACAGTGACATCTATTGAAACAAATGTAGTGTTGTCACGATGTACGATAACGAATTAGAATCGAGAAACAAGACCCATTATGACGAAGCGTTATCAGCACTGTGTACGAATATTTTCAAAAGATTTTGTTCAAATAAGTAAAAATTCCCTTCTCAATTTTGTTACATATTTTTTACAGAATAAGGGTGACAAAGCTTGCACAGTCCACCTGATGGTAAGTGGAAGCTATGGCCCATAGACATCTGCATTTAAACTCGATTAGGAATCAAATCCCACATGCGTAGTCACCCCTGAGGACTAAGATGGAATGCATCGACTCCAGTAAAACGGGTCTCCGGTTCTCTACACTCACCGCACGAAACGCAGCAGAATTAAGCTGCTATTTTACGTTGGTATATTTTTACATACCTAAATAGTCAAAGTCAAGAAAAAACAGTCTACTTGCTTGGGACTACGAGCGTCATCTGGCGGCGAATAGGTGAAGACTACCATTCTGAGAATTTCGATTCGAACTGTGTCTTCAAATACGGTATCAATTACTTTGATTTTTAATAAAATTGGATTGATTCGCAACTCGATTCCGGCGGAAGTTGGCTTGCAGTGGTTTTTAACATTTATCTATGTGATCTCTGACGTTTGTTTTAGAAAATGTCAAACATGCCCGGCTAGGCAAGGCTTGTCTTTTCAATGCTGAAAATTCGTGTCTTTTTATATACTTATTTTAATAGATACGTTATTTATCAAAAAAAAATTAATAAAAGAAAATAATTTAGGAGACGTCAGTATTAGACGCCGCGTTTAAAACGAGCCAGATAGAAAAGTTCTACCAAAGAGATTTTACTTCAATTTTATTAAAAAGAAATACGAAGAAACTATTTCCCCGACCTATTATTTTGCCTTTAACACCTAGCGGTGACTAGCAAAGAATGCCATCTGCCACTTGAGTCCTCTCTATGTACTACCCCCCCCCCCCCTCCAGCTCTCAGGTATTAAATTTTATACTTAAATTTTAAGCAAATATATTAATACAAATTCAACTCCTGTAATTTAATTGTAATATATTTTATAATAGGTAAATAACGATGGATCTAAAAGCTTCTATTTTGCCTTAATCAATGAAATAAATTAAGTTTTGCAGACGACATTTTATGCATTATTAAGACAGGTCAAAACAACGTTGCTGTAGAAGACTTTAAGTTGTTGTCGGGCCAAAACGAAAATATAAATCTAAGAATCTAGGTCTAGTGGTCGTAAACGCGACTACCGATTATGTGGTACTGGATTCAAATCCCGGCTCGGAACAAAAATCCGTTATTGTGTTTTCTGTCAAGAAATTATCAATTTATCAATTATCAGGTATTTGACGTTGTTTCTCCCCTGTGTCCCGGAAACTACATAAAGGCGTTGGTCCTGCGCTTAATCTTTCTCCGGTCGTGCCGGATTATCATCTCATCGGACTATGGATGAAAGGGAATGAAGAGTGCACTTGTGCTTGAGCACACACTTGACACACTATAATCCCGTATTGCTCAGGTAATCAGTTTCTTTTAGACTGACCGCCGTGGCCGAAATTCAGCCTGGAGGATATCCTATATAAATAATATTATTTAAAAAAATAATGACCCCTTTTTAAAATTACGGAAAAGGCTAATAAATAAATAACTCCAAAGATGTTAAATTCTTCTATTTCTTTGTAGCGTTGTATTCAATTACAATTTAATCGAGAATTCAGTTTTCATTGTATAAAATAATAGAAAACAAAATTGTAGTTCGGTTACTTGGTTAAAATTGCGTGAATATAATTCATGTTTAAAATAAATTTAAACAAAATAATGAGAAAAGATTTCCTATTGTCATCGTTCCTCCCGTTATTATAACTTTCTGTGTCGCGGAGTGGGGTTTTATATACTCGTATATAAATTGCATATGAACGAACAACCAGACCCAGAACAACTGTTTAAAGGCCATACTGGTAGGTGCATCTCTAAATGGGCCGCAAAATTAATTTAAATGCGGGAAACCACTAATTTAATAAGAATCTGTGGTCCGACAAAATAAAATCAGAAATCGTAACTTTATAAGTAAGGTTCCTCATTTAAGCAGTTAATATTCGTGAGATATTGAGTCAATTTGAATACATACACCATACAATTTACGATCCGCCAGCATCTTAGTATCTCGGAATTTCGCAGTATTTTCTAGAACAATGCGAAATAACTTCTAAGGTTTTGTTCTATAACTTTCGATAAACTGTGTTGAACATGCAATAGAAGCAATAGAGCAGCATTGTACCCCTATTTCATGCTCTTTCGTATAATGTTGAGAACCGGAGACTTCTTTCAGAGGTAACAATATATTTTGGGTATGTTCCGAAATACAACTCAGTACACTGGCAAGAGCCCGAGGGGGACGGAGCGTTGACTTCATTAGACGAGACCTCTCCAACTTAACGTTTAGGTTCAGCGTGCCTCTAACCATTCGGTGATCGTTGTCAGTTTTTACCCTTGCGATCACTGAGACATCACTGAACAGTTGGCGTCTGGTCGTCATAATGAAGTCAATCTGTCAAACCACTTCCTGTGGGGCCGCTTTTGGAAGAAAGAGTTCATCATAAAGAGTCCCTCTTTCTCCATAAAGTCGGCCAGCTGCTGGCCACTTCGGTTCCGTTGCCCTACTCCAAATTTCCCTACCTTCAGCTCACCGCTTTCTCTTGTGCCTAGTTTTGCGTTGAAGTCTCCCATCAACACCGTGTAGTGGGTTTTGGAGGAATGCATGGCTCTGGAAATATCCTCATACATTTCCTCCACCTCCTCATCGGGATGTGGCGAGGTTGGTGCGTAAACCTGTATGACCTTCAGCGAATACCGTTTGGTGATTCTGAGTATCAGGTATGCGACCCTCGTCGACACACTCCCAATTTATACAACGTTGTTGACGAGAGACTTGTGGACGATAAATCAGACACCTCCTTGGGCCAGATGGTCGCCCTCCCGATGGTAGAACAAGTTGCCGGACTCGAGGATTGCCGTGTCCTCCCCCTCTCTTCGGACCTCGGATAATCCAATATTATGCCAGTGCAACTTGTCTACCTCTTCTTCCAGCTCCAGTATCTTCTCGTCAGTCCTCAGGGTGCGTGCGTTATATGTTGCTAGATCGAGTCGTCGTAGGTGGCAACCGAACCTCCACTGGAGATTTTTAGCACCCCAGGAAGGACCACGTCTCAGATCCGTAAGTCATCACTGGCAACACGCACTGGTTATACACTTTAGTTTTCAGAGATTGAGGTATACCTGACGAGAAGATGTGTCGTAATTTCCCGAACGCCGCCCAGCCGAGCTGAAACCGTCGATTTACCTCTCGGTCGAAGTTGGACTTACCTAGTCGGACTATTTGTCCCAGGTAAACGTACTCGTCAACAACTTCGAGCATAGTGCTCTCAACAACTACCGGCATAGGTGAGACATCGTCATTAAACATGATCTTTGTTTTGTCCATGTTCATCTTAAGACCTACCCGTTGGGAGACACTATTGAGGTCATTGAGCATAGTGCTAAGGTCCTCCAGCGATTCTGCCATAAGGACTATATCGTCGGCAAATCGAAGGTGAGTGATGTACTCGCCATTGATATTAATACCGTATCCTTTCCAGTCCAGTAGCTTGAAAACGTCTTCCAACGCAGCGGTGAAGAGTTTCGGGGATATAACATCACCATGTCTTACACCTCTCTGCAGTTGGATAGGTTTCGAACTCTGGTTCTGTACTCGGATAGGCATCGTAGCCTTATTGTACAAACACTTCAGCACTTCAATATACCTACAGTCAACTTGGCACCGCTGAAGGGACTGTAGCACCGCCCGAATTTCGACGGAATCAAAGGCTATCTCATAGTCCACATATGCTAGGCAAAGTGGCAGATTGTACTCTTCGGTCTTCTGTACAATTTGCCGCAGGGTATATATGTGGTCTATGGTACTGAAGCCTTTTCGGATACCGGCTTGTTCGGGAGGCTGAAAGTCGTCGAGTCTGCGTGCGAGACGATTCGTAATGACTCTCGAAAATAGCACGTAGACGCGGCTCAGAGGGGAAATCGGTCTGTAGTTCTTCAAGAGAGTGTTGCCCCCTTTCTTAAAGAACAAGACCACCGCGCTTCTGCTCCACGCCTCCGGAGTAGTGCCACCATGGAGGATGGAATTGAAGAGCTTCTGAAGGACTTCAAGTAGCGGTGTTCCACCCACTTTCAGAAGGCCCTGCCATTTTTAAGGTGCTGGAGAGCCATTCTAATCTCGCTCAGACTGACGTCCGGGATATCATCGGAATAGTGTCGGGTAAGACTTGCTCTTGGATCGTTACTCACACTTTCGTGTGGTTTCAACGATGATGTGTACAGCTGCCCATAGAACCTCTCAATCTCACTCATAATCTCAGGTGTCCCGGAAACGATGTTGCCACACTCGGTCTTCAGCTTTGACAATTGGCTCTTTCTGGCAGCAGACTCTGGAGCCCTGGTTCCGCTCGATCGCTTCTTTAATACGAGCAGTATTAAAGTTGCGTAAGTCTCGCCGCATGCATTTGGAGATCTGTCTGTTCAGTTGCCTGTATGCTGTCAAATCTCTTGACGATTGCATGAGATTAAGAGTGTGATCGGAGAGTTTTTGTGTTCTTCTGCGGCGGGTCTTGCAGAACTTAGCCCCGACCGTATGGACAGTTTCCACGAGCTTGTCATTCATATCGTCCACTGCATTGCAATCTTCTAGGCACTGAAAGCGGTTACGTAACTCGAGCTGAAAGGTTTCGGGATTCTGGATTAGAGCACGAGGGGGACGGAGAAAGGTTCTCAGTTGCAGCCTCCTACCGGTAGGCGTAGTGTAGGGCGACCCCCACTAGATGGAGTGACGACCTGGTAAGACATGCAGGAAGTCGATGGATGCAGGTGGCTCAGGACCGTGCTTTGTGGCATTATTTGGGGGAGGCCTATGTTCAGCAGTGGACTTGTGAAGGGCTGTAATGATGATGATGATGATGATGACACTGGCAAACGCAAATGACTCATCAATTGACATATATTGTACTGGCGTGCCGCCGCCATATTACGTCGGATATCCGGCCACAATAAAACAATGTTTAATTGTGTGTGAGCTGAATGAAGCATGCCAGAATTTGTTTTTATTTATTCAAATACAAAAAAATTATAGAATAATTGCTGGTATCTTCATTAGGAAGATATAATGATTTTTGGAGCACAAAATGATAAAATAATCGCCAACACTTTTCCAATATGGCGTAAATGTATGACGTCATATACTGTCCTATGTTTTGGAATCAATGATATTATAAGTAAAAAGGTGCATTGTTTGGAATGAATCACCAGTATAGCGTCGATTCATGACGTCATTCGCATTCGACAGTGTACTGGGTCGTATTTCGGAAAATACCCTTTATCTCAAAGATGAACACGCGTGTGTTATTGATACTCAGTCGCTGATAGTATAAGTGCTTATATAGGCTACAGTAATTTACTTACCATCAAGTGGACTGTGTGCTCGTTTGTGCTAATAATAAGAGAAAAATCGATACTACTTGGGTGTGGTATATTCCATAGTTCAACTATAAACTCTGAATGTGATACGTAATGCTATTATTACATTTTCATTCAGTAAAGAGAACTCATAGCTAAAATTAACTGTAATTGTTACTAGTATTTAAAATTAACTGTAATTGTAGGGTATATTTGCCATAATAAATGCCACGTAAAAAACAAAATTCGTATATTATAATATAAGAAACTGCTTGCTAAAAGTATAGTATTAAAATTGATAAAATATATTTTCGATATGTTAATTCAATGTAAGATGAGGTTTGAACTAACTCTCAGAAATGAAAACGGCATGAACCTGAGAAAGCTTCGATTGAGCCGCTGTAGTGACTGGGTACGCTTTGTGCATTGACATGACGCACGTTCAACAAAGCGTTCGCCACATAAAACGTATGCCGCACGAAATCGCCAAGCGTATCAGTTGCAGAACAAAACAATTGTTTTTACACGATGTGACAGATTTATTGGCAGACAATAATAATCTTCATCAGAAGCAATTAATATAATAATAATACAATAAATACAACATGGTATAAAATGTTTGCATCAATTGATAAACTATAAAAATGTTTGCATCAATTGATAAACTATAAAAATATATCGGATTAAAAAAATGTGCAACACTGCCATCTATGCAGCACTCGCAAGCCCAGCTGGCGCACACACACATAGGCGGAAAGTTTACTATACTAATAGACATATTATATTAAGGCCGAATACGAAGAGAACTGGCGAAAATTAATGTATTTCTCTTGACTAGAACTTGACCTGAAGTAATTCTAACCTTTAAAACATTTTTGTAGGTTTGTTCGGGTCCTTCACAATGTCACCGTGATTTTAAAATTTTAAAATAAATGAATATACCAACAAATAAAAGAATGTTAAGAAATGATATATAAAATTATTGTTCTTCCAAAACTCTGTGAATTTTAATTTAGGAAAAATTCTTTTACGTAAAAATGTTTGTATTGTAATTCCGAAGGTACCTGCTATCTTTATTTTCGATACAAAATATTATTTATTAACATAATTCGTTTTAATTAAAAACACCTAATAATAATATCGTATATTGCCAGATAAAAGTTTGCCGTAATAAATTACCAGGCGCTTCGACGTGTGACGTAAGGTAACAACAGTCAATGTGTCTGTAGCGAAAATCGTTAATTTATTGTTTCATACGCGTTTAAGTGTCTATAAATGTGAATATGGGTAGGAAAAGAAATAAATGTTACCTAAGTGGTAAAACAAAGAGAGTTTATCGCATGAACGCTGCTCGAATGTTGTATTTTGAGGTTAATAGTTATATTTAGTAAGGTAATTTTTTGTTTGAGGCTGCCTAATAGGTTGCATTTTTACTCATTTACATTAGCCAAACTGATCATTTATACTTTTCTAGTTTCAAGTGAGAAACACTAAAAATGTAAAATATCAAGACCCAGTCGGAAAAGAATGTACAGAGTAGTGCAAGCACAGAGACCGCAAATAATGTCAGTCAATGTATTGTCCAAAAGCATGGGGTAAAAGTACATAATTAAGAAAAACCGAAATACTTCGGATGTGAAGTGATTGACCAGTCGGAGTAGTCTTGTGAGAATTTACATACACAGTACCTATCCCCACTATGGGGCAATCACCGACTTTTTTAGTTTTTTTTTCTTTATTATTTATGCAATTTGCATTACGGCATCTTGTAAGACTCACAGGAACAAACATTTTCAGTTATATGAGATTCTTTACGTACGATGCACCAATAAAGAAAAAAAATCGTTATCAATTCAATAACTTTTCGAACAATATTTTATAACGAATAAAGTACAGAATTTATAATCTATTGGAACTAATATTATAAATAAGAAAAATTTATTTAAGAAGTAAGCAATGCTCTCTGTGTTGTTCGTTACTCTGCATCTGAGCTAGTTCAGTCAAATATAATCAAAGCCCGTACGGCTTTGATTATAGGTATTATACATGTCTATATAAATTAAAAACAAAGCGTAGATACTGGCGGCGCGTGGTTTGCTGCGAAACTAGCAAGGTCATTCGCGTCGTATTCGGCCTTAAAATAAACATAAGAACGAAACTCTAAATACCTAATTAATAGTCAACATTAAAAATAATAGATGATGCAAATTATAAACAAAATTTCTGAGCAAAATTATCTTCAAGTGTCAAATTGACAAGCTTAACAATTAATCTACTTATGATAAGTTACCTACTTCGTTAAATAACTCAAAAACTCAAAAAGTTAATTATACATATTACCTCAAACAGTTAATACTAACAATGACAAACAGTGTTCAGGTTATATGTTAAGCAAATAGTTTATAATAATAGTAGGTCAATGATAATACATATAAAAAATTTAAACAAAAATAAAACAATGTTAATTGAGTCTGTAGACGTACCTAAAATTACACGTTGAGGAAACTGCGATCCTTTTGTATCTTGTTTTTGTATTTTGTGTTTTGGCCATCATAATTCACTACTGAAAATCTTTAATTTTCATAATGACTTAAAAAAGGTGAATTCGTAGTTTTTAATGACAAAAAATTGATTATGTGCGCACCTATAAAGCGTGAAATATCTGCTTTTTGGCGCCCATTGAAAATAACGCATGCCATTTAAATACCTAATTTGATTTCCCTTGGAAAATGTTACAAATGGAAAGACCTCGAAAGATGTTTGCCTCAGTTACCACGCGGACCAGCAGGTTGGCAAACTCAGTTTTTTATATTAGTTGTTATTAGGAAGGCGCTCTTTCGCATCCCCATGTTCGTTTCCCTCTGTCGCCATCGCGGGACAATATGGGGTAGTCAATTGTCTTACACTTCAGTTGAAAATATATTTTATAAATACTTTGTCTAAATAAATTCATACAAAATCATAAATATTCATTGAATGTTATCACCACTTTACATAAAGTTTCATCGTTTTTTTACATATTATAAGACATTGCTCCACTATACTCACACCAGTTACACATAACAACACTTACCACTAAATTGTTATGAGGCCATGTTTCAATTACACTATTTTTTTCTTAGCGCAACAAAAGCCTATTCACTCTTATCTTGAAGACATTGAGTTTGATCGTAGTCATTCGATTGTAATCGACTGGAAATACAACGCTGGTAAATAATCTCACTTTCTTGCTGTACGCATTAGGAAAGAGAAAAGAGGAGACCCGCTAACTGATCATGAGGTCCTGGGTTCGAATCCCGCGGCGGGCAAAAAAATCAATTCTTGAGTTTTTCTGTCAAGAAATTCTCAGTAGCTGCCCAGAATCAGGAAGTTGGCGGTGTCTCACCCCCGTGCCTCGGAAAGCACGTAAAGCTGTTGGTCCTGCTCCTGATCTCTCTCCGGTCGTGTCGGTTTACCGTCCCATCGGATTACGAGAGTGAGGGAATAGAGAGTGCACCTGTGCTTGCGCATACACTGAGACATACGTTAGTACTCTTATTAGTTTGTGGTTGGGCACTATAATCCTGTCCTGCGCCGATTGCCAGCCTCCAATGAGGCAGGCCGCCGTGACAGAAATTCGGTCTGGAGGACATTATTATTAAAATGTGATAAAAGGGTCTTAACTAGACAACAATAACAATTTTATAGATCTTGTATGTTTTCTTATAGGAACCTCCATTAAAATAATCAAACAATTGATCAAACAGGGGAAGTACATCTACCAATTTTCACATTCTTGAGGCAGCAACTTATTTTAACTTAAATAACTGCAAAGAAATAAAATGTTATGAGCACTTTTTGAATAATAAGAAGCAATAAAATGTTTGACACAAGAGAGCACACTAGTAAATATATATCTTACAAAAAAAATTATTTCAACTTGAATATTATTTAACAAAGTATTTAAACACACTTGCACAAAATCGTAACGCTTTAATTTCGGAATTTTTTCAGGCATAACATACATTTCTGCAAGCTTATTACACATTCTTCTCCTGCATCAATTTTCAACAGTAATTTTAAATGTTGCCATTTTGCTATTTTAACTTGGTCATTGTGGATATACCTTAGGTCTATTGATATTAAATTATCCCTCACTCATATTAATAAATGTGGCGGATCGAATAACGGGAATATATCATGATTTTTTAAGAAAATCCCGCAATGTCCTCTTCGAGGGCAAGTTAAATAATTTTCTAAGAAAATTATAGCCTTTGGGACTTCTTTTATAAATTGAAAAAGCTAATAATTATTCTTCAACATTAAAAATCCTTCCACGGCCACTTACACCTATTACGCTGAGTTAATTGCATATTTAGCAATGTCGGGGCAGGTTTTGATAATGATTTCAGAGCCTTTTGAAGAAATTTTGTCTTCGATATTTTTTCTGCTGCTGTTACTTGACTTTTTGGTCTTTTATTTTGTTTTTTAAAATCATTATTTTGTTTAACATTTTCTTTATTTTTATATTTGTACATCTTCTTTTAATCAATGTATCTGAAAAAAGTATGACAAACAGGTAAGCATATAGAGATCAGATGAAATAATGACACCATAGACCGATAGAAAGATTTTTAATTGCAACTTCTGATTTATAATAATGAAAGAATATATATTATGCAATATGCTAATAGAACACTTTTGCACGCAGCTGGCGCGGTGCTGCAATGTGCACAGTACAAAAAAGTAACATTCCTACTGCATGGCTTGCGAACCAGACCAAAATTAAGTATTATCTGCAAGAGTTTTAACCGCCTTCTACATTTGAGTCAGGAGTGCTTCGTCTCAGAGTTCTAGTTATTTCAGATGCAACGAACGCAAAGTACGACCACGATTAACCCGTTCCTAGAATTGAGTACAGGAATAATTTCGGTCAACTGCCTACCCCACATGCTATATACCTTGTGCGTTGTGAGCCAGGTTTAGATATATGGCCTTTTCCTTGTTTCAGCTATGAAAAGATTCTCAGCATATTAAATCTTAATGTCGTACTTGTTATAGTAAATTCCAGTCTTGAAAATTGACTGCCTTGTTGGTCTAGTGGTTGTAGTGGCGCGACTACTGATCATGAGGTCCTGGGTTCGAATCCCGGGTCGGGTGAAAAAATTAATTATTGAGTTTTCCGTCAACAAATTCTCAATAGCTGCCTGGAGTCAGGAAGTTGACGGTGTATCAACCCTGTGCTTCGGAAAGCACGTAAAACCGTTGGTCTTGCGCCTGATCTCTCTCCGGTCGTGTCAGTTTACCGTCCCATCGGAATATGCGAGTGATAGAATAGGGAGTGCACCTGTGCTTGCGCGCATACACTTGGGCTAGTCTCCATTGAGGCTGGCCGCCGTGACCGAATTTCGGTCACTATATCTTTAACTTATCGCAAACTTACTGGTATAGTAATAGAATATAGTTACAGTGGTAAAGAATTTATTAATATTATACTACCACCAGAGAATTTTCTGGACCGATACAACTTAGGACTTTTTCTTTTTTTAAAGGTTGGCAACGCGTATGCAATTTCCCTGGTATTGTGGTCCTTCATGGGTGGCGGCGGTAATCACTAACCATCAGGTGAGCCGCATGCTCGTTTCATCGCCCCCTCTCCTTTAAAAAAAATAAATTAAATACCTCTTATACGATTATCATGTGAACTTGTAGAAATTTGTGAAGAAAGTACATCCGGTATAAATGAAATGGGTTCAATTCCTAACGTTTCAGCATGTAAACCCGTATAGTAGTGAAAGTATATAAGTAGTAAGTATATTATAATAACAAGCGTTTTACCCGCGGCTTCGCTCGCATGGGGTGAATTTAGCAACATTGATAACTGTTGTTCCATACAAAATTTGGCAAAATTCGATCACTATTAGAGTCACCTCGGTCTGTGTCTTTCTTTATTTGTCAAAGAATTTTATTTGAATTCGTAAATACTATTGAACGTAGATGATTGATATTTGGCATAGATGATATAATATGTTATAGGAACACGTGAAAAAATAAGTTTTTTGTAATTGCATTAAAATCTTCTGACGTATCCATAAGAAATGTAATTATCAATTACCAAATTGTCTTAAAATCAATTTTTTATTAATGTTTTTACATTTGGAAAAAATTGCGCTATTTATATTTACATTCTCTTCATCATTAAAGTTAATTGGGTTTTACCAAAACAGTGATGAATTTCGATTCCCGCCCCACTGGTGACCATGGGTGCTGTAAAGTTTTTTTTGGAGGATAGGGTGACAAACTAGCACACAGTCCACCTGATGGTAAGAGGTTGCTGTGGCACATAGACTTCTACATCTATACCTCGATTACAAATCAAAATGCGGATACATTGTCACCCGTGAGGACTAACATGGAATGCATGATGAATGAGTAAAAAGGGTCTTCAGTTTTTTAAACTCAGTGAGTGTAGAAAACATGAGGCATGAGACCGATATATCAAAACGTAACTAATAACATTGTGTTACATATCCAACCAAAACCATATACCTAACCAACGTACGAAAACGAAACCGAAACGCATAACGCAAACTGTGGAATGATTTCTTAAAACGGAAAACGGCCACTAACCGATGACCTACGTTGATATTCGTCGCTTCTCGTTCTTGCAACGACAGTTTAAATAAGTACAAAAAGAGATGAAGCGAATATGGATATAGTTGCGATGCTTTAGTAGTTATCACACAACGGTGCACATTCGTAATATAATATATACCTAAAGCAATAAGGTCGAAATTTAAATAGTTAAAATTGCCTAAATTTAAAGTTAGTGTAGTTGTGAGAGTTATCAAATTTCAAATGGTCTTTAAGTTATTAAGCACAATGCTTAGATTTGTAAAACGCAAAAACTGGAACGATAATCCTACACGGCCATGAACTAAACCGTTGCGATGTCCTTCGTGGGTATTCATTGTTTGTTTTCTTGCGACGGTACCATAAATACGTATAGAAAGAGAGGATTTCTGTTTTTTTTTTTTGGTAGTTTTAGTTTCAAACGGTACACAATGCACATCTGGATATAATTACCTAAAGCAAAAACGTCGAATTTCAAATGGTTAAAATTGCCTAATTTTTAAGTTTGTGTAATTGTGAGAGTTGTCAAATTTAAATGATCTTTAAGACAATTGATACAAGACATGCATTTGTATGGTCATATTATATTTGGTTTAGACAACTTTATGTTTATGTTTTTACATTTTTGATGGAAAGTTTAGGATTTGCTTTTTTCTAAAACGCAACAATTACGCACTTGGTCTTGATGGCTCGTGCTCGTGCCGTTCGCGAAGATAATAACATCCATTACGTTATTAATTTTTTGACGTTGCGTTTGTGCATTTATTTGCAATATTTGTGTGCATTTTGTGCATTAGGTAGTTGTAATTCAGACAATTATGTGTAAAGTGTATATATAATAGAGTATAGTATAGTTTAAGTTGATTTAGACTTTTAATCATTTTTGAATATAGACTTTCAAAATGTCGCGTCAGGCTACTGAAATACGGTCTCACTTCGATAAAAATGACAACTCCGATCACTTCTTCCACCGGAGCTGAATCAGCGGCTAGCACAAATCAGATAAACCTGAGGTTAATAGAGTTGAATTTTGAAATTGAATTGAGAATTCGAACTTAAAACTTTTCTGCTAGTCCTAAGCCTAGTTAAGCATGAAGGAAAACCGCCAACTTATATAATTGTAAACTAACTAAAATAATTTTCTATAAATGTAGATAAATTATGTTTACTTCCTAGGTTTACACCTTAACTACTTATAGACTTTGAATTCAAACTCTGATCCTACGTCTCAATTTGAAAAAAAAATGGGTAACAAAATTATAGAAATAAATAAGGATAGAATGAACGTAATTTTATCCACTACACCATTATCATCCCGTGGGTTATGTAAAAGGCGACGTAAGGAAACAAATCATGATGGGCGGCAACGTTTTCAAGACTATGAACATTGTGTGTCATAAAGACACACGACAGAAGTGAAACTTTTGTTATTACAGGGAAACATTTAAATTATTCATCAATGACTTTTGAACAACGTAGATTATGTATATCATTAATTTATTTACATAAAATTATTTATACATATGTGTCACAGTGCATCATCTTCTTCGATCTTAAGAAGAAATATTTCGGTTTAGTTTGTTAATTAGGTAATTGTCTATTATTTATGTAATTTTATTTTTATTAAAACACAGTTTAATGTTATGTCAACAAAAAATATTAAAATAAAATTTACAAATTATTATTTTAAATAAACTAAATAATAAAATTTGTCTCCGTGGCACAGCAGCTTTGAATTACAACGCTAAATACCGTGGTTCAAATCCCGCGCGATACAGGTATTTGTATGGCTTACAAATAATTTTTCCGGCCCTGTATGTTTGTCCTTGTACAATTTATGTATGTAAACTACTCACATGATACAGGAGAAAATCCCAGTGTCGAGGTTACGTTTTAAAAAAATAAGAAGAGATTTTTTTAGGTTTATGTCATCTAGCGTCAACTCTACGTACCACCTTGTATGTCAATCAATGTTTGTTCGATAAAATGACTTTACCTATACAACATAGTAGATGGCGCTATTACTGAAGTGTGCTCAGCTCAATCTTACTAAAATAAATACGTGTACCTTGGTAACTGTCTTAAATAAAGTTATTATAAGATTAGTCTTTGAACAAGAGACTGTTGTAATCTTGTAAATGTACTACTATATATATTGAACGAATGCCAGGTACGTACGTAGTATTTACACCCACCACTTTTCGTCATACAAAAAGGTTGCGGATCAGCATTTCATTGCCAACCCGCTTGCAAAGCGTGGCAACTGTGGCAAATATCCCCCCTATGGTGCAATCTATGAGGAGGCCTATATGTTCAGCAGTGGACTTTAATACGCTGTAACAGTAACGGTATAATCTATTATTTCATAACATTGAATTTACAAAAATTATATATTAACGTACATGTTTAAATATTACATCTAAGATAACAATAACATTAGAACCTCTGACTTCTAATCTTGAATAATCTATGTGATTCATAAAATAAATGTTGCACCGATAGTACAGTACAGTTTGTGGTTATGTTTCGGTCTTCGTTTGCACATTCAGTAGCAAACCGTTACTATTGATATCGATATCTGAAAACGGTTTTCAATAACGATATGACAACTAAAGTTGGACGTTATAACATACAATGAAGATAATATATTTCATTATATATTTGTAATCTTACAACACATTAGAATAATGAACCATTGACTATTATAATATATTCATTATCGTTAGAAAACGTCATTTGTTTACGTTTACGGTTCAGCCGTCGGCCGAGATGCGGCAAATCAATGGGACTCAATAAAATACTATATTCACTATGCCACAAGGATTGCGTATAGCTTACACTTATTTAAACTCTAAGCTATATATTAAGCTATATAATAAGAGCTTATTTTACTAACACTAAATTATAACGGTAAACAAAAATATATTATTTCTTTCATTGCTAGCTGTTGCCTGTTGTGTCTGTTATTTAATTTTTTGGCTGTTGTAATATATTAGTGTTCAGTTAGCTATCTAGCTGAGATGACAATGACACTGTTATCTGTTAAATTATGTACGTAATGTTTTGATAGCAGGTCCCCATATTACGTGAAAAAGCTATTGTTATTTTATTATATATTTTTCGTTAAGTTTTATTCCTAAAGTAATTTTAAATATTTAGTGTAATATAGATACGATTTAGCGTGTTGTATGTAAAAGTGTATAATAATGTCGCGTCAGCGTAGCGCAGCCATTTGGAACTATTTTAAGTCTAAGTCCAAAGTGTGGACGAAAAAAAGCAGTGTGCAATTAAAAAAAAAACTTTATCTTTCAAAAGTACAATTACAAATTTAAAGCTTCACCTTAAGCAAAGACACGTAGGAGCGTATGAAGAGTTTTGCCGTTCGGATTTAATATCGGATAGATTCACAAGGCTTACGTCGTCAAAAGTAAACCAAATAATGTTTTTGAATAGCAACTGAAAAAAATGTAAATAATTGTAGATAACTAAAACTTTGTAAAATAAACTCTGTAAAAAAATAATGTAAAAATTAAATCAAAATGTACATCAATAAGCTTCTATTACGCCTGAATGAGTTATTTTTCTTAAAATGTTTGAAAATATGAGTAAATAATTATAACAGATAATAATTACACAGCTTAACATACATTCAGACAGTCCTAAGCCTGTAAAAAGTAGGAAGGGAAGTTCATTAAACTTAACATACATCTTTTAAATGATTCTCTTTTAAAACATGAAACACTCAAATGATGCTAATACAACTTAAAAATATTTTTTTGTCTTCATAATATACTTATAATCGCTTAATATTTATAATATTTATAATCGTTATAACAACATACAATAAAATGCTAACACAGCCAACAGCTGAACTGAACTAACCGCGTGTACAAAATAATATTTGAAACTGTTATAATATATATTAAAACAGTTTAAAACAACAGTTAGAAAAATATACTACAACAATATCGGTTATGTAACCGTTGCAGATAAAAACTGAAAACGCCCATAGTTTAGAGATGAAGCGTATATACTAGAACAGATCTAGGGACTAAGTATTTAACGAGACTAGGTTGCACCTATTCCAACTTATAAAATACTCGATCCATCTAGTCTCACTATGCTTACACGTCGTACTCGTATTTTGTTGCCGTATTTACTAGGCGCTTACGGTCGTGTTTGCCTAAATCATTAGTTTGTCAGTCATTTGAATTTGAACCATATTTTAATGCACATAAAAGTAACGTGACGCGCATTCGTGTTGTGTAAGAATATATTCTGTCCTTGTTTAACTACACTATTCCGCAGTCTTTCTATCTTTGTCTATGAATACTCGAGACTCGAGACTAGTCGGACTAGACCAAAAAAATTAGCCCTTATTTTCAACCATAGATTCAAACCCGTAGTTTAGAATATGACATTTCTTATTACCACAGATTGAGTTTCAAACTTCCATAACTTTTATTCACAGAGTACAGAGACTATTAAGAGGAGATAGGAACAGGATACTCCTTTCATTATTTTCAGTTTATACAAAGGTACTCTGTATTCAATATTAATTTCAATACAGTTTGGTGGAGTTTTGGAAATTTGGATTTGATCGAATGAAATTACTTTGAAGTGTTACAACTCCATGCTTATCCTCTCACGTTAAAAATTGTGTACTCATCATGAAGAATGCTTGTTGTGTTTCGCATTGTGAAAGCAAGCGTCATAATGTTAAATTACATTGTTTTCCAAAGACTGAGCTAAGACTCAAGTGTGCGGAAAAAATAAATTGTGAAAAATTAAAGCAGCTCAATGCAGAAGAGCTACATAAATTTTTTGTGTGTCATAAGCTCTTCGGGGCGAGATTTGTTACCGGTAGTTTGCTTCTTTACCATTTTGCCTTGCCACCTTATCTACGGCTGACAAAATAAATACTTGAATACCTGCCCTGGAAATGGACAACTATGGTAATCTACTTATTTTTCTATTAGGGACATTTGCTTGATCTTGTATTTTTAGTATAATTCTGCATAACTCTCCGTCACAATTGTAAGGCTCTTGCAGAATAATCTGTCAATATCACTGAAATAATTCTTTCCTAATTTTTGTTATCTAACTAATTTCCATTATGTATTGATGTTTTTTATAGGATCTGGCTGTGCCTCTCAAGTGATAGGTGAACAGATTGCTTATGATATAATAAAATCAATCTTAAAATTGCAATCTCAAAATTATTATTCAAAGGTTGCCATTTGCCAAGTTATTACATATAACTGTCAGTCTGTGGAAGAGTATCTAGTATTGAACAATTCGGCCACAAATAACCTCTAATTTGTGAACAGATAATTGTCCACTAAAAAGAAACTACACAAGACCTATTATTAGATTACATATTCCATCGAACAAGTTTTCTTTTTTAATTAAAAAAGTGCCAACATCGAATCATTTCCACCATATTTTGATGCAATGTGTCTTGAATGAAGCAATTAGAATGTTTTGGTAGTGATAGGAATTTTCACTTTGGCACCTTGAACAGTATTTTGGCTTATCCAATGTCGATGGAGGCTAAAATGCTGGTCAAGCTAGCCAACTTGTTTCTGTGTAGGGAATGGGTGTGACTATTTATAGTTCCACTTATTCCTCAGGTGTGATTATTTATAGTTGTGTTTATTGCACATAACCATTGTTACTTTAATACATTTTGTATTATGTACACTACTACTAGTGGAAAAATATTCACTGATCTATAAAGTCCTAAATCCAGCAGAGGATGTAAATGTATAAAGCTATTTATTTTACTTTTTTATACTTCAATATTATATTACATAAACACTGACAACAAACTAAATACTAAATGTACAATTAGCGGGCCTTAATACTAAACAGAGATCTATTCCAGGAAAAAGTATAGAGGAGATTATTTTTATATAAGGGTGCATGGATACTTATAAGCTGTATTATGTAGTATGACTTGACTACATTACATGCATTGACTTGATTATGTAGGATTGACTGCTTTGTTGGTCTAGTGGTTGTAGTAGTGCGACTGCTGATCATGAGGTCCTGGGTTCGAATATCAGGTCGGGCCAATAATCAATTATTGAGTTTTCTGTCAAGAAATCTTCAGTAGCTGCCTGGAGTCAAGAAGTTGGCGGTGTCTTACCCCCATGCATTGGAAAGCTCGTAAAGGTGTTGCCTTCCTGCGCCTGGTCTCTCTCCGGTTGTGTCAGTTTACTGTTCCATCGGATTGAGAGTGAGGAAGTAGAGAGTGCACCTGTACTTGCGCATAGATTTAGGCAATATAATCCTGTCCTGCGCCGATGGCTAGTTGAGGCAGGCCGCCATGACCGAAATTCGAACTGGAGGACATTATTATAAAGAACTTTGATTAAAATCGGTTAAGTAGTTTAGGAGTCTATCGCGTACAAACAACATGACACGTAATTTAAATATATTAAGATATATTATAAAGAATATAACATTTCTTGAATTAACCAACTTCCCCCAGTAGCCAGCCTCTCAGTATTCTATAGGATGCATTTTGCAGTGTGCGCAGGAATTGCATGCTTTAATTCCTCCCTATCCTTTTCACCATCGGACGACCAGGCGGTCGGCGGGTCTTTACCCCTTTGTTGTTGATATTCCACGCATTAGAACCAAACGGTTTACTTCGAATTTTTTAATGCGTACAGCAAAGGAGTGGAATAATTTGCCAGCGTCTATCTTTCCGTCCGAATACAATCTGGGCGTCTTCAAGGCAAGAGTGAATAGGGTTTTGTTACGCAGACAGTGCGATTTACTATCTAAGGCTGCATCACCACTTACCACCAGGTGGGATTGTGGTCAAGCACTGGCTTATAAAAAGTAAAAAAAAATATAAGAATAAAAGAGAAACAAATAACATTAATTTAGGGTTTCTATGGCTAACATTATATTTATTTTTATGTTACAGCTCACTAAGCTGATAGAAAACCTGTAAACTCGACGTCAAAAAATACTTCAGAAGCTTTGTCATTTTTCGAGGACTTATTTGATTCATGTAAGGAAACAGCTCTTAGACGGAGAAACAAAGTGAAGCCCTTTAAGCAAGCTGTAACGAATTCATCAGAGCACGAAACCCTTTGGACTAATTCCATAAAAAAATTAGAGGAGGAGAAAAATTGTTAATAAAGAGGACAAGGAGTGTATTGTGTCCTCTAAAAAAGTCAGTCGTCAGTCCACCAATGGTGTTCTCACAGAGAGTATAGATACTTAAAATAAAAACAAAAATCAACCTATCTCTCAGAATATGCACTGAGGTATATTTCAACCGTTGTAAAAGAAACAAACTAATATTTGGAAGTGAAACCAAATTCTTATGAAATTTAAAAAACAAAGCATATGGAAATTAAATCCAAATAATCGTTTGATTTCTTAACATGCCGAGTCATAAGCAAGCTCTTCTAAAATATTTTGTCTCAATAACGATAAAATAGTGTATATGGAACTGGTGTAACATAGTTATTAAAATCTTAAAAGAATTTGATATTGTGAGATTAAAATAACGTAACCAATTGCCGCAAATACTAGATAAAGTTTATAAATAATTTCAAAAGAAAAGAATAAAAACTTTGATAACTAATATATGTTGTTTTATTTTTGTATTATAAGTTCTAAAATTTTTAAAATTGTCAACTTTTAATGGTGAATAGCTGTTAGGTATGTGAATGAAATTAGGCTTTATCAATGGTGTACTTTTGCCTTATAACTACAAAATTTAAAAGTAACGTAAACAGGCTTTATCAATGATGTACTTTTGCCTGATACCTCAAAATTAGAAGTAAACAAATGTCAAACTAACTACTGGTTCCGTGTTGGTTGTTCTAAGATTCTTGTCTGATGCGTAGTATCCTCTTAGTAGTCTGTGGTCTGTTTATAGTACGGTATGGACTCATGCGAATGTGATCTCGGTGGACGCTGTATTCATGTTTCCATGACTATGTTACGTAAACAATTTACGTTTCCATGACTATGTCATATATTTTGATGAATATAAATTGTATAATTAATATAAGTAAATGTATCAAGCTTGCTTTCAGTAATATAAAAATGCGTTCATTTACTCACATTTACTAATCTATATATTTTATAATTGTTCTTATGGAGTAAACTTCACCAACTTTTTATTTTTTGTTTTTCAGAACTATTCTTTTTGTAATGTTTATTAAGAATTATACAAACAATATTCTAAAAAAATATAATAATTAGTCTCCTTACTAATAAGATTACTTATATGAGAAATAATATACGAAAATAATCAACTTCAAATTATCCCTTCCATCACTATGAGCTACTTTATACTGCATCACCCTATTATAGAATTATAGCAATACTAAAAAAAAACATAGCAGCTTAAAATAAATAGAGAGATACAAAACCAATAGGTGAATGTTCCCATTCTAGAGTTTTTCAAATAAATTGAACTTTAAGATAAAAATCATTTAAAACAAATTTTAGAAAATACGAAATTATTCCGTAACCGCACCATCCATCTACACGTACTTTGTTGTACTACATATCGAGTAAAGAAAGTAGGTTAATGGCGGAAGAGAGCTTTTGAAGTAAATTATCTTAATTTAAATATCTCGTATAATCTCAATCCTCGTAATTTAGTAACGAGAATAATTATAATATTTTTTTTTAGAATTGTAGTTGTATAATTGTTATAAATAACATTTAAAAAAGAATTATTCTTAGGGGTGTCTACAAAGGAGACATATTTTGATTATT
Source organism: Parnassius apollo (assembly GCA_907164705.1). Classification (NCBI taxonomy): domain Eukaryota; kingdom Metazoa; phylum Arthropoda; class Insecta; order Lepidoptera; family Papilionidae; genus Parnassius; species Parnassius apollo. The sequence goes on from CAJQZP010000184.1 coordinate 238,379, forward strand.
TTATGTATTGGTTTTGTACGTGATAGATTAAAGTGTTTATTCAAAAACTAACTAGAAACACTCACGCGTTTATTGTTTAAAAAATGGCTCCTAGAGTAAATAGTGTGGCTTGGGATCATTTTACGGACAAAGGGCAACAAATGGCCGAGTGTAATATTTGTAAAATACAACTGAGTTTTAAAAGTTCTGTCAAACCTTACAAAACACATTAAACGTAAACATCCATTAGTAGGTTTAGTTAGAAGAAACGACGTTCCAGCTCCAGTGATAACATCCCAGACTAACCAGCAAACACCAATATCAGACCAATCTGCCGGAATAGTTCAACAACCTGAAGGTGAACAACGGCCGTCCACTAACTTGGTGCGATTAGTACAACCGGATGCGAGAACTATAGCTTCATACACATATAAAAAAATGCTAATAAATGTATATCTGATATAGATAAGCTATTTAGCATTTGTATGCTCTGGCACTCACTAAGTGAATGCAATGGCCACGAGTGTCCCTTGTGAAAGATTATTTTCATCATGTGGCTTATTGCTAAATGACAGGAGAACGAGGCTGGGAACTCGAAAGTGCTGAAACGAATGTTCTTAAATCAAAATTCTTAAGTCTGATTTTCTCCGTATATCCTCTAGATTACAATTCATTATTGCACAGTGCACACGTTTCAGTAGTACGCACGTAAAGCATACTTGAAACTAAAGTTCATCCTATTACAACAATAGTAAACTTTGTGCGTACTTGATACTCTATGGACTAGGTGGAACAGGTATTCGGATCGAGTATTTATACGGAATTGGACTACGAGCACCTAGTATGAAATTTACCTAGTATGACTCATCTCTACCATAGTCTAATTCGGAAGTAGTAGCACTTCCTCTCAAAAATTATCTATGACATTAATCACAGAGTAATTGGCACTTTCTGCTTTGCCGTCACGGCAGTTCATTGTTTTCGGGCTATTACTTGATAGCGCGATGTAATATACTACAGTGACATCTATTGAATCAAATGTAACACTATTTTTTAATTTATAAAATATTGTAGCTAAGTGTTACTTTTCTTATAATATTAAATAAATATATGAATAAATAATTACACAATAATAAAATACGAAAAACTGTTTATTTTACTCCAAGCTCTTGTTTGTTTTTGTCTCAATTTGAATGTATCGTCCTATAATTAGCAAAGCTGAAAACAATGGCTACATCTATCCTGTAGTCAAAATGTAGATGTGTTGTTACTTGTCACTCTTAGAACTAATATAGATTGCCTCATTTCCAGTAAAAAAAGTCTCCGGTTCTCTACGTAAACTACCTCCGGTTCTCTACGGTATTTACGGTATTAAGCTGCTATTTTACATGGCGTATACGATACTGCTGATAATTTACTTACTTACTTACTTATCTTCACGCACAATCCCTAACGGGGTAGCCAGAGAGAACAGATCGCCAAGTGTCACGATTCTTACATACCTCTTTCGCTTCTTTCAGGTTCATTAACTTCTTCATACATGCACGTCTAGGTATCCGAGTACTCTTGACCCTCCCCTCTTCGAGCAATTTGCTCACATGGTCTTCGAAAGTTAGTCTCGGTCTACCTCGACACCTTTTAATATTTACTTTCGCTCTATATATTTTCTTCACCATTCGGTCTTCACTCATTCGTTCAACGTGCCCAAACCATTGGAGTACGCCCCTATCAATTTTTGTACTGCTGATAATGATACTGATTTACATTTATGTTGCTCAATGGAAAGAACCAATCCGTGCGACTAAAATAGAAACACTAATTCAGGAAGACTAAAACCATCAAAAATTCTGGAAAATTTCTATTAATTTCATTATTAATTTCAGTTGAGGTAGACTGAAGAAAAAAAATACCTTCTAAAACAATGACCAGAAAAAAGTGTATTCATTTCGAATTTAAAGCTTAGTTCCGAACGAATTCGATTCGAGAAACAAGACCAATTATGACGAAGCGTTATCAGCACTGGATATTTTCAAAAGATTTTGTTCAATTAATTAAAAAATTACCTTCTTAATTTTGTTACATATTTTTATAGAATAAGGGTGACAAAGCTTACACAGTCCACCTGATGGTAAGTGGATGCTATGGCCCATAGACATCTACATTTAACGTCGATAAAGAATTAAATCCCAGATGCGTTGTCACCCCTGAGGACTAAGATGGAATGCATTGACTCCAGTAAAACGGGTCTCCGGTTCTCTACACTCACCACACGAAACCCAGCGGAATTAAGCTGTTATTTTACGCTAGTATATTTATTACATATTTAAATAGGACAAACTCAAGAAAAACAGTCTATTTGCTTGGGACTACGAGCGTCATCTGGCGGCGAATTGGTGAAGACTACCATTCTGAGAATTTCAGTTTGAACTGTGTCTTCTGTTACGGTATCAATTATCTTAAATATTTAATATAATTTTAAAGCGAGATTCGCAACTCGATTCTGACGGCAGTTGGCTTGCAGTGGTTTTTAACATTTATCTATGTGATCTCTGACGTTTGTTTTAGAAAATATCAAACATGCCCGGCTAGGCAGGGCTTGTCCTTTAAATACAAAAAAATCCTGCTGTTTTATGTACTTATTTTAATGGATACGTTATTTATCCAAAAATTTAATAAACATTCCTGTTAAAAATGTAGCTCATTTACCTACATCTCTTTTAAGCTTGCAAACCAGCAAATTTTTCCGACGTATGTAAAATATTATTGTAGAATCTTTGATTGGAATGTAATATAGGTATGTTAAAGATTTTAGATCGTTTTCCAAATATTCAGATTTATGCTCTTTTACATAAAAATTCAAAAACCCTTTCAAGGGACCTTCGAATTGTAAAATTGGCGCACTATACTTTAGGGACCGCTGATGTATGCGAAAACGTTCCCAAGGCCTTGTTGATATGCAGCGAAGGTACACCATTGGGTTTTTGTAAATTCAAGCCCGACTATTCTTGCCTTTGCGAAGCGAATATGGCAATGTATTTCATAATAAAAAAGGGTTCTGATGCGAAAAGTAATTTCTAGGAAGAAAATAATTTTGGAGTCGTCAGTATCAGACGCCGCGTTTAGGACATAATCATAAAAGCCAGTCAGTATTATAACAAAATAAAAAAAATATTATGGCCAGGAAATTCTAGTATATTCTCAAAACGAATATATTTATCGGTTGGTGACCCGTCAGGAACTAGGGAGCCCCATGAATCGCGGGGAACGGGCCCAGTTGAACGTGCGCAAAGGCAGGGCTGTCCATCAGAAGTTCACAACTAGCTTGGCGACATGGCTTCCTCCGTAGATTGCCACTAGGAGCGGTCCTGAGCCACTTTGCTTTTTATGATTTTTTCGTTTATGTACTAAGTTAGAAAATTATGAAAATATGATGTGTTCTTAATTATGAAACATATTGTCCGATAGAAAACAATATTTTACCTACATGTTTTGCTAAACTATCAACTCTGCTATAACATGACAAGTTGCTATTAACTTCTTTAGCGTCTCAAAATAAGTCCTAATGAATTATATATTTTCCAGTTTATGTCAACCCTGATTTATATTACGTGGCTGAAATAAGCAGTGCCTGATTTAGAGTATCAACAGCCCTAGGCTAACTATAAAATATGTGACCCCCCCCCCCCGAACGGCCTGTTCTGTCTGTGCCTGCCCAGCCCACAAATAATTTACTAGATTTTTATATTTAACTAGTTTTCTACCCCGTGGTTTCGCCCACATTAAACAAATTTCTTCATAGTAAGTGTTGACCATCGTCCATGAACAACAGCAACACCAGGAAAATTCCAAGTGAATTGCCGGTCTTTTTAAAAGCAAGCTTATTAAAAGTAAGCTTGTTTCATGAAGGCCTCTAAATTGTATCGGTCCGGAAAAATTGCCAGTGTTAGATTCGTCTTACAAGTCTAAAGACGAAGATAACTTCACCAAGTATATCGCACTCGGTGGACTTACAAGCATCCAGATGGTGTGGATGTTACCATAAGTTTTGTCCTGATATGTGTTGCTGAAATTCAGCGGCTGGAATTACTCTAGGTATTCCCCGTGGAAATAGCGATAGGAAATGCATTGGGATGCAACATCTCGTCGCAGCACTAGTGAATCGAGCCGATCAGAAAGAACTCGATCGTCGACGATTCGAGCCACTTTGCGCTGAATGTGTGAAGTGGAAGGAGTAGGCACTGGGTCCCGGTCAGGACTGAGAACAGTACTCGTACTCCATGTGCGAGCGAACTTGCGCCTTGATAAGTTGCAAACCGTGCGCTGACATGAAATACTGACCCGCTCTGCTGAGCACGCCAAGCTTTTTAGAGGCCAAATTAACCTTTCCTTCCAAGTGACCGCGGAACTCTACGTCGTACCATATGTCGATGCCGAGTATTCTAACGCTGACTGGGGCAACATGTGGAGTACCATAAAATTGAAGAGCTATGATAAAGGGGTTCTTTATAGCGGTAAACCTGACTCTTCATAGCGGTAAACCTGACTCTTTACAGCGGTAAACCTGGTTCTGATGCTCGACCTACCTGCTTGATGAACTCGACTAGAGTCGTTCCCAATCCGATATGTTGTTTATTAATGACTTGACTTCAGACACAAGTTATTTTCCGATATCTGGTAAGCACGATAATGCTCCTTCCCAAACGGCGCGGCTGATATCGGCCGCTCTCCGAGATCACGATATTCAAGTTTTGTATTGGCCTGCATAGTCGTCGGATTTATATGCAATCCTATCGAGTACGCCTGGGACATGTTACAACGGCAACGAAAAGCTTTGAGAGATTTCCCGCTAAATTTCAAGACAGAACAACAACTTTATGAACACTTGCAAAGACCATGGTATGAAAATACCGCAGCAATACATTGACAATTGAATTTTAAGTATAAACAATCGATGTCGATGTTGTACTACTTGTAACTAATATAAGAGATCGCAACACCGATTATTAATAATTAGATTTTATATGATTTTTTCATTTTTAGCAAAATTAATAGTTTTATAAGAGGAAATGAAGTTTTCTTTATCATACTATTTTTACGGCGATTAAAAAAATTAACATTTTTATTTGAAACAAAAAATTACGAAATGTTTTTGATTTTTTACTAAAGACCTTAAAATAACCCAACATTATTCCATTTACTATATCAGAAAATTAAAATATTGTTCTTTTAGTAAGTTACATTTAAATTGCGTAAAAATGGGTAAAATTTTACGTTTAAATAATTCAACGCTATCGCTTTGATACCATTCCTAATTTTTGGTTTTAATATGTATTAAAGAATTTTTATTTGAAGCCATTTGATTGAGATATGTGTGCCCATAACTACTGAACCCGTATTGTAAAAAAGATTCAGTTAATGAGTTATAAAGCATTAAGTTTGGAGGGTATACGGTTCTTAAGAATTATAATATTCAATAAAATCTTGCCGTAGTTTCTTACAAACTTATTCTATATGATAGTCATTATTAAATTTCTTATCAGTAACGAAACCAAGTTATGTCTACCTACGTGAAATATCAATAAATAAAGCAAACACAATATTTTTTGATTCAATTGTACATTCACAGTGTTTCCGAGAAATATTAGCTCGGCTGGTGTAAGAAGCATTGTTACAGTATTACAACCAGTAACAGCAACATGTATTAGATATACATAAGAAATATCGTAGGTGATATCACGCAACCTTGTGGAACACTAGAATTAACAGACTCGTAGGTAGACTATGCACAGTCTAATACGACCTTGATGCTCTGATCTGCCAGAAAACTGATGATCTAATTGCACTATTTCTCATAAAACCCATAAAAAGGAAGCTTCGAAAAAAAAACGCTTTGCGTCGTAGCCAATCGAAGGCCTTTACAATAGGAGGAACGCTATCAGTCTCAATCGATTTGTTGACGTCCAGGGAAAGGAGTGATTTGCACACTGGGTGCAATGTAAACCCGCACATCCAACCTGGAGCAATCACACCGCGGGATAATCGGAGGTAAGTACCCTGTCATCAAAAGTCGAATTGGACTCAAGAAAAGAACCTAAAAGATCGATATTCTCTTTTGCGGCATGAGCCAGTGAGTCGTTCTCCCTGTGCAGAGATGGAACAGATAGCTGACAGAAGTTCCCTTGGACAGCCGTGGCATAACACCTAAAGGAAATAAGAGGTAGAGAAGAGAGCTTGAGCAGCTTAAAATTTTTAATCATGTCCAGTCAGTCAAGGAAAGACGAAAGGTACGAAATAGAGAGATACGTTGTCTGTGCCGTGGTGCAGAACGTGTGGGCCTATTGCTATTAAGTTCTGTTTATGTCTTATTCATTCTATATAGAAATAAACTTTAAGAAATAACTTATAATAAAAAGTAAATACTGACTTACGAAACACTAAAAATAATAAAATAATTTTTCACATAACAGCTTCATAAGAAGCTTTAAACATCGGTGTTAAGACATGCGACTTTAGTAAGTACTCATAAAAATCTACTTCAATTTAAGAAATACTTAAAGTTGTTATCTTTCTTTTCACTAAATGACAATAGAAAGAGACAGCTACCGATAATGAGTACTTAGTTTAAGTAAGCGATGATTAACAAATATAGGTAAGGCTGATAGTGTTTTGACCGTGGTGCGAGAAAAAGGGTAAATTTCTTTAGTACGGGGGAGTGGCCAATGCTCCGAGTGTTAATTCAAAGCTGTTTTACACAGCGCGGTGGCGTCGGAACTTTGATGGCGCGATTTAGGCTTCGGTGCGTTTCGCTTATTGTGTGACAACAGCGCGCAGCGCCGCAGTATAAATGTAGAAATTATTTTACTCTTTTATTTCTTTGAATCCATGTTTTACTTTTACATAAAATGTATTTTTTGATCCTTTTGAAGTTAGAAACATCACAAGCTCAGGGTTATTACTAGAATATCGTCTAAGTAATTACATACATTAATAACATCATCCCTTGCGTTAAACTAGCGTGATATCTACTGTGAAATTTCTAGCGAGCGCTTAGCCCCTAAGCTATGACGCGACGGCTCTTTATTCTCTCTATAGTTGCCGAACCTTTATTGTTACGAGTCAATTCTTTTTAATATCCAAAACCCTTTTTATTTTTATATTTACAGACCAACTTCCATTTTCATCATCATCATTCATCATTACAGCCCTTCACAAGTCCACTGCTGAACATAGGCCTCCCCCAAGTAATGCCACAAATCACGGTCCTGAGCCACCTGCATCCATCGACTTCCTGCATGTCTTACCAGGTCGTCACTCCATCTAGTGGGGGGTCGTCCTACACTACGCCTACCGGTACGAGGCTGCCACTCGAGAACCTTTCTTCCCCATCGGTTATCGGTTCTTCGAGCTATATGGCCGACCCGTTGCCACTTTAGCTTACTAATCCATTGGGCTATGTCGGTCATTCTGGTTTTACTGCGGATATCCTCATTTCTGAGTCTATCACGCAGTGAAACTCCGAGCATAGCCCTCTCCATAGCTCGCTGAGCGACCTTGAGCGTCCTCATACGGCCAGCGGTGAAGGACCACGTCTCAGATCCGTAAGTCATCCCTGGTAACACGCTCTGGTTATACACTTTAGTTTTCAGAGGACTATTTCTCCAAATGCACCAATATTGTCGGTAGAGGCGAAGCATAAGTCTATGGATTACAAATGTGGATTAGATATATTGTTGCCAGGTATCCCGATTTACGCAGGACGTTCCGACTTTCACGGGTCTGATGACATATCCCAGAACTGCAGGCATTTGTCACGTGTATGAAAGAGGAATGTGAAATTAAAGGTCTCCGTTTGAATGCTAATAAAACTAAGGTTCTGGTATTTGAAAAGGACGAAGAGAGAACGAAATGTGAAATATGGGTAAATCAGGAATGTCTAGAACAGGTAAATGAAATTGTATACTTGGGGAGTGCTTTCAGCCGGGATGGAAGATGTGATTTAGATGTGGATAGGCGCGTCGCTGCCGGAAACAAAGTCAATGGTGCCCTGAATACATTGGTCAAAAGGCAAGGCATGGTGAAGAGTGCACGCCTTGCAATACATAACGCAGTGTTGGTACCGACTTTGTTATATGGCAGCGAAACCTGGGTATGCCAGAAGAAGCATAAAAGCAAGTTGAATGCAGTGGAGATGCGATCTCTTCGTAAAATGTGTGGCGTTACCATAGCCGATCGAAAGCGAAACGAAGAGATTCGCAATATGGTAGGATTGAAACGAATGGTCTGACTGACCTTATCACAAAAATTGATAGGGGCGTACTCCAATGGTTTGGGCACGTTGAGCGAATGAGTGAAGACCGAATGGTGAAGAAAATATATAGAGCGAAAGTAAATATTAAAAGGTGTCGAGGTAGACCGAGACTAACTTTCGAAGACCATGTGAGCAAATTGCTCGAAGAGGGGAAGGTCAAGAGTACTCGGATACCTAGACGTGCATGTATGAAGAAGTTAATGAACCTGAAAGAAGCGAAATAGGTATATAAGGATCGTGACACTTGGCGATCTGTTCTCTCTGGCTACCCCGTTAGGGATTGTGCGTGAAGATAAGTAAGTAAGTAAGTGTCATAGCCGTTGTTTTGATATCGATCCACTTTAGTCATCATTATCATTTTATGTGGTAGTGACTTGCTGCAACATATATGATTGTAGCGCAAATGGGTCGGCTCGACCGGGGAAGGTCTATGCTCTCACAGAACACCAGCGTAAAATAGCAGCTTCATGCTGCTGTGTTTTGTATGGTCAGTATAGAGAACATGAGACCCTTTTTACTAAAAACGAGGCTTCTTGCTTGGTTTTCAGGGAAGAATACGCATCTGCATTTTGATTCTTGACCGGGGGTAAATGTGGATGTCTATTGGCACAGCTACTACTTACCATTTATTTATTACCATTAATATTTTTGAACTTAAGTTCATGCGTTGTGGGTTCATAAGATTCACTTTTTCAAAACAAGAAATAAAATAAGTGATTCGAAAGATTGAGTCTTCAAAGAAAACAAATCGCTCAACGATTTTTGCTTTAAAGTTTTTTATAGTATATTCCAGTTAGTTCGATATCGACACAGGAGCCAATTTTGTGATCCCCAAATATTGTTAAGCATTTGAACTTTTAATATAATTTCAAAAATATCAGACTGTTCAACTGGACCCACCAAAAGTACATTTAGACTGAGTCCAGATAAAAATTTTGCATCATTGAGACTGTATATCATTTAGACTGAGCCCCGAAAGAACTTTGCAGAAGCATTAAAACAGTCCTGAGTTTGAAGTTTGAGTTTGAAGAGCTTTGCTCTGGGACAGCATGATAAGGCATATAATATCCAATGGTATTATTTTGATGAGTTTTATCATTAACAAAATCAGTATGACCTAGATCAATAAATTCATAACTAAACTAATACGCTTCATAAAATTAAGAATAGGATTAATATTTATTTTCCAAGAAACAGAATCAGCGGTAGGATAAATTTAACAAATTTACCTAACTTTTGCAATAGTTCATCATTGATAGGTAAATCCACGTAATAGCACCCAGTCACATCTTTAGACACATACTCTATATAATTCTGTTTACTTTGCTCCTGAAATGTCAATATTTTATTATTTATAATAGGTGGTACTTCCTATATGTACCAACATTTTTGCATATCTTTTTGAAAGTTGGATAAAAGAAACATGCATAGCTTATTAAAGAACTTATTGATCTTAGGCAATGCTAAGTACCACATACAATCCAACCAAAATAATGTATTTAACAACACTAGCCTAACAGGGCCAAGGCAGATTTTGCCTCCCCTTAAGCATCGAGCAAACCGATCAACTCCTCAAATGTGTGTGTGTGGCTATTAAACTAAATTTGAATATAAGTAATGTAAAATCGTCCCAACCTTAACTTGGATGGAGGAGAGGACTATGGCTAAATGGTGGTAAAAATAAAGGCTTTACCGCTGGAGTCCTATTGCCTAACATCTATAAGGAGAAAGCTGATAGTTATGTTTATATAAGCAAAGCCATGAATAAACATCTGAAAACCATTGTGTTTAACGCCAAAACTCCACTAGGTTTGTTATCAATTTATATGGTGTAAAGATGACAAGGTGCTTGTCGGAGAAAACAGTAATATGTAGTAAAATCTTTCATATACGCTCTGTAGAAGATATTACGATAAGATTATTAAGATCAGTGGTACGCTTGGGTTAAGTTTTAATTTTATTGATTTGTGGGCAATCAACCCTGATGTAGTTCGGGCCGCCTAGGATATGATTACAAACTGCAGACTTCCCGGAAAGTTAATGCTTCACGTCAGTTATATGTTCTTATTGGTCTGGTTCTAATGGATCTTTTGTTTGCCCTATTTATGAAAGACCACATTCACAATGAAGCTTGTACACTCCTGCATCTTGTAGGGGAATATGACACTTGATAGATGGTAAGAACTTACCAATCTTCTTCGGCGGGTTGAAGAATGTTCTAATACAAGCTCTTCCATTCAGCCATTCAGCCATTCAGCCAATCTTGTCTGTGACACCTCTGACATAAGGTAGTACAGCAGGCACATGCTTGATAGTTGCCAGCTTCACTCGGTCTCTGTGACGTTGTCTCTGAGGGGCGAGACCCGAAGCTTGTTGTCGCGCGGAACCTTTTTTTTATAAGAGAGGGGGCAATCGAGCACACGGCTTACCTGATGTTAAGTGACTACCGCCGCCAATGAACAACTGCAACACCTGGGGAATTGCAGGTGCGTTGCCGTTGAAGGTTCTTAGGTCGTGTCGGTCCGGAAAAATCGCTGGTGCTAAACTATTCCACATAGAGGTCGTACGCGGAAGAAAACTTCTTTGCGTGCTGAAGCTAGCGGCCAGGTGTTTGCTGTCACAGATCCCTCGTGCTCTCTGTAACAAAGATTTGTCCACGGTAGCTAACTGTGAAGGATAGTGGTGAGATTCACCGTTTAAGTATTGGTTTGTACGGGTCCTTTTTCTATACACAGTGTGACCTATGGTGTTGTTAGGATTTCGGATGACTAACACATCTAGGAAAGCTAAGGAATTATTTGCCTCTAATTACATAGTAAATTGAATTTTAGTGTTTATGGAAATAAAACATTTTCTAATAAAAATGCAGTTACTTTGCCTGATGGTAAAATTGTGAAAGTATAGTCTATGTACTGCTTGTAGAACCCTGGCGTAACAGGTGCAGTAAGGAGGGCTTTCTCCTCAGAGTCTTCCATGAATATATCGGTGATAATGGAAGATACAGATGGGTACTACCACCAGCTTGGGACCTTGTATTCAATAAAATTAAAACTAACCCAAGCATACCACTGCAAGACTTCAAGACACAGTAAGTTCATTCTGCATAGATTGGACCATAGGTAATAATTAAAAGCTGAAGATACTGCGGGTTAATGCTGACTTCGTAACGTAAGTCATCTCAGTCCCCCGTGACCATGGGTGCTGTAAAGCACCAGAAACGTCAGGAATTATAAATCATATAAGTATGTATATTAAACGCGATGAAATCCGTAAAAATAGTTTTAATCAATGTGTAGTGTTGGCGTAAATATAAGAAATCATTAAGATCAGATACAAAATAAATTCCAAGATTCTACTTCACTGTCAAAGTAGTATAATTGTAACTTTAATATTAATTTAGTTGACATTAATAAGCTATAATAATTATTTTCAGCATACTCCTTCTAAAAGCCATTTAAGTATATCATGTATTCATATAAATATTTGATCACTATTAAAAAACTTTACCAAATTACTCCAAATTATCCACAACTGTTCCTCCTCCTACCCATTAGATCTTATTATAATCACTGAAGCCGGTATCTGATAAAATTGTTCATCTGTATAGTATACCTGGCTACAACATGTACTTACAAAGTTACGTACTAACAACCGGAGCGGTGGTATTCTAATTTACGTAAATAACCATTTTCAAAATTTCACTTTTTTTTTATAGGATAGGGTTATAAACGAGCACACAGTCCATCTGATGTTAAGTGGTTGCTGTGGCCCATAGACATCTACATCTATCCTCGATTACAAATCAAAATGCAGATGCGTTGTCACCTGTGAGGACTAAGATGAAATGCCTCGTTTCCAGTAAATAGGGTCTCCGGTTCTCTACACTCACCATACGAAACACAGCATCATTAAGCTACTATTCGCTGGTATTCTGTGAGAGCGTGGTCCTTCCCCGGTCGAGCCGACCCATTCCTGCTACAACTATACTACTAATATAGCTGTAGTATGGCTCTACCACGTCAGAAACTTCATTGAAAATGGTTGACGCGAATATACAGACTCTTACTTGGAAACATTTAGCGAACACAGCCTAATATGTGTTATCTCAGATTTTACGAGAATCGAGACAAAATTTAATATTGTAACTAAGACTTGTATTGATCATACTTTTACACGGTTTCCAATATTAGTTGCTTGCTCAGCGTCGTTATTTATCCTACTGGCAGATCATCGCGCCATTATTTTTATCTGCAGTGATGAAACAGTTCTTAAGCATAATATACAGACTGTTGAAAATAATTAATTATATAATTAATTATGACATACTGAAGCAAGAAAAAAAATTGGTTCGATCGAATCGACAAAAGATATGAATTCCGCAAATAATATTTTTCACTTTATTCGTAATTCTTGTAAAACCTAAAAAAAAAATAAAACACTCATATTTAGTCTTCCTTGGATCGATATAAATGTTACTCGTCTATGTAACAAACGTGGTAAACTATTTAGCATATGGAAAAGAAGTAATAAGTGATATAAATTACGGTTACAGTATAATAAAATTCATAATAAGTAGTACACGAAATTTCAGAAATTAAAAGGAACTTGTATTATGTTAATATGATAAGTAACAACTTTTAGAATACTAAAAAAAGTGATCATCGATCGATGCAGAGATTCTGAAAGCGTTTGATGCACAAAACTTACTATTTCCGATAAGTTTGCAACTTGTTTTGACAGGACAGTGAAGGATATAATTCCTAAGTGTAGTATAAAATACTGGATTGAAATTACATAAAACATAAAAATAGGCCAAATTTCATATTTAAAAAAAGCTTCAGGTAATAAAATAAAAATCAATCATATATATATATATATATATATATATATATATATATATATATATATATATATATATATATATATCGCCTAATGCTAACCTGATCAACAGCAGTGTGAGATCTGTCTCGGACTCTTGAAGTAAAACTTAGTTGTATATTACCAATTCATAAAAAGCATAAGCGGGACGATTATTCCAACTGTCTTCCTATGACATTGCTTTTCTCTATAGACGAAATAGTTAAAAAGTATGTATGTGAACAGGTGCACAAATTCTATAGGAAACATGACGTAATTTACCAAAATCAATTCACCTTTCAAATGGGGAAAGGCAGAAACAGAGCTTCTATCAAAATTTCCTGACGATGTGAATGTACAATTGAATCAAAAAATATTGTGTTTGCTTTATTTATTAATATTTCACGTACATAACTTGGTTTCGTTACTGATAAAAAATTCAATTATGAGTATCATATAGAATAAGTTTGTAAGAAACTACGGCAAGTTTTTAATGAATATTATAATTCTTAAGAACCGTGTACCCTCCAAAGTTAATGCTTTATAATTCATTAACTGAATCTTTTTTACAATACGGGTTCAGTAGTTATGGGCGCACAACATATCTCAATCAAATGGCTTCAAATAAAAATTCTTAAACACATATTATAACCAAAAATTAGGAATGGTATCAAAGCGATAGCGTTGAATTATTTAAACGTAAAATTTTACCCATTTTTACACATTTTAAATATAGCTTACTAAAAGAACAATATTTTAATTTTCTGATATAGTAAATGGAATAATGTTGGGTTATTTTAAGGTCTTTAGTAAAAAATCAAAAACATTTCGTAATTTTTTGTTTCAAATAAAAATGTTATTTTTTAATCGCCGTAAAAAATAGTATGATAAAGAAAACTTCATTTCCTCATAAAAACTATTAATTTTGCTAAAAATGAAAAAAATCATATAAAATCTAATTATTAATAATCGGTGTTGCGATCTCTTATATTAGTTATAACATCGACTTCGATTGTTTATACTTAAAATTCAATTGTCAATGTATTGCTGTGTTATTTTCATACCATGGTCTTTGCAAGTGTTCATAAAGTTGTTGTTCTGTCTTTAAATTTGGCGGGAAATCTCTCAAAGCTTTTCGTTGCCGTTGTAAACATGTCCCAGGCGTACTCGATAGGATTACATATAAGACCGACGACTATGCAGGCCATTACAAAACTTGAATATCGTGATCTCGGAGAGCGGCCGATATCAGCCGCGCCGTTTGGGAAGGAGCATTATCGTGCATGAGTAGAAATTTTTGGCCCATTTGGATTCTGTGTCGGACAAAAACAGGCTCTACCTCCAAGTGTATTTTTGTGCAGTCATGCTGCCTTTAAACCAAACTAGCTGGGTTCATTAGATAAGACGTATTAGCCATAATGCGAGTATTATTGGACCTCCTGAAGGTACCTTAGACGGCTAACTCTCTCTAGATTTATCTAAACGCGTGTTCCTCGTGAATCCTCGGTGCACAGCACCCGAGACCATTGTTTGTCACTCTATGGTAAATGCCCATGAGCCAACGAAAGCCGCCGAAAACGTGTTCCAGCATTGATCACAATGCTGACACGTAGCAGTCTTCGAGCATGAAGACTTCATGCAACCTCCTTCGCACGGTTTGGTCACCTACCCGCAGCTGGTGATCCTCCTGTAACCTTTGTAGTAGCTGCATCGCTGTGATATTGTGTTGTCTTCTGGCGGTCATTTTGAGAAATCGATCCTGTCTCTGCGTAGTAACACGATATCTACCCGTGTGCCGTTCAGTCACATCCCCGTATTTTGTTTTTTCTTTTGTTTTTTTTTTTTAATTTACGTTTTTAAATCCATACTTCCATAGTAATAGTATAAATGCGAAAGTGTGTTTGTTTGTTTGTCCTTCTTTCACGTCGCAACAGAGCGTCAGCATTGCATGATTTTTTGTATGGGGATAGTTCGGTGGCTGTAGAGTGACATAGGCTACTTTTTTCCGCGGAAATACATCTCATTCCCGTGGGAAAATAGAATATGTTGCAAAAGTTTGTCCTTCTTTCACGTCGCAACAGAGCGTCGGCATGGCATGAATTTTGGTATGGGGATAGTTCGGTGGCTGTAGAGTGACATAGGCTACTTTTTTCCGCGGAAAAACATCTCATTCCCGTGGGAAAATCGAATATGTTGCAAAATTAAATTCAGCTAGGTGATGCCACCATGATTCTACAAGACGGACGACGGTACGATGGACGAACACAGAAGGTCAGAATATCTGGATTATTATGTCTTTTTATCAAAATTAAGATAAAAAATGTATGGATCTGTATTTTTCTACGCAATATCGGGAAGAGAGCGATAAAAAACATAAAATTCGCCAGCTGATTTTCTTCAAACGTTTTGGTGCATTGTAATTCACAGAATAGGCGATAACCTCGCAGATGATATTAAGTAATCCGTTGATGCTCTGCCTAGCCTGCAAGGGTTACAGGCGTGATTATAAGTACGGATCAGAAATACATCACCACTCACGCTTCACCTAACTATATTAACGTGGTAGAACGGTTTTTTAAATAAGCCTTAGTAATATTTATTAAACGTAAATAAATACAGTTCTTATATGTGGTTATGAATGAATCGGTATTACAATGAGAAAAATTGAAAATTATAAGAAAAATATTTTTTGAGAGTACTTATTAACTAACGTATACATAGTTTAAATTGATTCCGCTAGATGTCGTTACTAGGTTTTTAAAACGCGGTAACGAAATGTTTCCTGACATGTACTTAACTCCCGCCGTTGAGCCGCGCGTCAACTTATAGTGAATACGGTACCTATACGCTTAAATTGTTTCTATTTCGTAGCTTATTCGACTACCTGCTTTCAATTTCGGTTGTTTTTTATTTGCTTTGTGATTTGGTTAAGGTTGAATGGATTTATATTGGCTTTCATTTTCGGATTTGTGTATTTTCTTGGATCGGTTTTGTTGATTTAATCTTTAGAAGATGCTGAACTGAGAAGGCAAGAACAAGCAGAGCGTCAAGCTGCTTTTAGAGCATCTGAGACATCTTCTCAGCGACAGCAAAGGCGTCTTGAACAGACAGAGCGTCAGGCTGCTTTAAGAGCTTCCGAAACACCTTCTCAAAGTCAGGAAATGTGTCTTGAACAGGCAGAGCATCAAGCTACTTTAAGAGCTTCTGAAACATCTTCTCAAAGTCAGCGAAGGCGCCTTGAACAGGCAGAGCGTCAAGCTACATTAAGAGCTACTGAAGCACCTGCTCAAAGTCAGCAAAAGCGTCTTGAACAGGCAGAGCGTCAATCCACTTTAAGAGCTAAAGAAACACCTGCTCAAAGTCAGCAAAGGCTATTCGAACAAGCGGAACGTCGGGCCGCCTTAAGAGCCGCGGAAACACCTGATGAAACTCAACACAGACTTATTGAGCAAGCTGAACGTCAATCTACTATAAGGGCATCTGAAACACCAGAGCAGACACAGGTGCGAAGAGATGCAAATGCACAGCTCCAAGCTGAACGTCGAAAAATTTTCAAAGAAAAAATTGGTCGGTTTTTAATTACGCAGCATTCAATTATGATCCGTTGATTGATTATAAAAATCACAGGTTAGTTGTTATCGGACTGATGGACAAGGCGTGTCGATTTTGCAGCGTTTTAATAACCCAACATTCTGTTCCAATGGAAAAGTGTCTCTTCCGTTACTTAGGGAACCAGAAGAACCTTTGAAAACTCTCTTTTTCATCATCATCATCATCATTACAGCCCTTCACAAGTCCACTGCTGAACAAAGGCTTCCCCCAAGTAATGCCACAAAGCACGGTCCTGAGCCACCTGCATCCATCGACTTCCTGCAAGTCTTACCAGGTCGTCACTCCATCTAGTGGGGGGTCGCCCTACACTACGCCTACCGGTACGAGGCTGCCACTTGAGAACCTTTCTTCCCCATCGGTTATCGGTTCTTCGAGCTATATGGCCGGCCCATTGCCACTTCAGCTTACTAATCCGTTGGGCTATGTCGGTCACTCTGGTTTTACTGCGGATATCCTCATTTCTGAGTCTATCACGCAGAGAAACTCCGAGCATAGCCCTCTCCATAGCTCGCTGAGCGACCTTGAGCGTCCTCATACGGCCAGCAGTGAAGGACCACGTCTCAGATCCGTATGTCATCACTGGCAACACGCACTGGTTATAGACTTTAGTTTTCAGAGATTGAGGTATACCTGACGAGAAGATGTGTCGTAATTTCCCGAACGCTGCCCAGCCGAGTTGAATCCGTCGATTGACCTCTCGGTCGAAGTTGGACTTACCTAGTCGGACTATTTGTCCCAGGTAAACGTACTCGTCAACAACTTCGAGCATAGTGCTCCCAACAACTACCGGCATAGGTGTGACATGGACATTAAACATGATCTTTGTTTTGTCCATGTTCATCTTAAGACCTATCCGTTGGGAGACACCATTGAGGTCATTGAGCATAGTGCTAAGGTCCTCCAGCGATTCTGCCATAAGGACTATATCGTCGGTAAATCGAAGGTGAGTGATGTACTCGCCATTGATATTAATACCGTATCCTTTCCAGTCCAGTAGCTTGAAAACGTCTTCCAACGCAGCGGTGAAGAGTTTCGGGGATATAACATCACCCTGTCTTACACCTCTCCGCAGTTGGATAGGGTTTCGTACTCTGGTTCTGTACTCGGATAGCCATCGTAGCCCTAGTGTACAAACACTTCAGCACTTCAATATACCGACAGTCAACTAGGCGCCGCTGAAGAGACTGTAGCACCGCTCAAATTTCGACGGAATCAAAGGCTTTCTCATAGTCCACATACGCCAGGCAAAGTGGCAGATTGTACTCTTCGGACTTCTGTACAATTTGCCGAAGGGTATGTATGTGGTCTATGGTACTGAAGCCTTTTCGGAAATCGGCTTGTTCGGGAGGCTGGAAGTCGTCGAGTCTGCGTGCAAGACGATTCGTAATGACTCTCGAAAACAGCACGTAGACACGGCTCAGAAGGAAGATCTTGAGCGATCTGTAGTTCTTCAAGAAAGCGTTGTCGCCTTTCTTAAAGAACAAGACCACCGCGCTTCTGCTCCACGCTCCGGAGTAGTACCACCATGGAGGACGGAAATGAAGAGCTTTTGAAGGACTTCAAGTACCGGTGTTCCACCCGCTTTCAGAAGCTCCGCTGTAATTCCATCCTCGCCCGGGGCCTTGCCGTTTTTAAGGTGGTTGAGAGCCATTCTAATCTCGCTCAGACTGACGTCCGGGATATCATCGGAATAGTGTTGGATAAGACTTGCTCTTGGATCGTTACTCACACTTGCGTGTGGCTCCAACGATGATGTGTACAGCTGCCCATAGAACCTCTCAATCTCACTCAGAATCTCAGGTGTCCCGGAAACGATGTTGCCACACTCAGTCTTCAGCCTTGACAGTTGGCTCTTTCTGGCAGACAGATTTCTGGCTCTCTTTTTATATGATGCTAATGAGTCACGGCGCTTTTTAAACAGGATTCGGAAATATAACTCATGCTTTCAAATGACGTCCTCGGAGTTGACCGGGAAATAATAATGCCGGGATTTTTACCTACATTTACGGTGCAAGGGCAAATTTATCATAAAATAGATTCACCTTTTCCAGCTGAAAACGAACAGCATAAATTTTTACAAGTATATTTTATGGGTGACGAAGAAATTGAGGTAGACCGTCGCTGCCAAATTATCCAGGGAGTTGAGAGAGACACAGTGTTCAAAATTCAAAGATTCTTGCATGCACGTAACATTTTAGTCAAAACATTTGAAAGTGCTTAAGAAAACCTACCTGAAGAGGATTATAAAGTCTTCATTCACGCAGATCGGACCCCTCGAAGAGAGCATGAAAGGCGCTACAATGCACCTTTGATAAATGAAATAGCAGCCGTAATTAGTGGTGATCAATTTTCTTCACGAGACATTGTCTTGCGAGCACGTGATGATACGTTGCAACGGGTAGCCGATAGACACAAGTATTATAACGCTCTACAATACCCATTGATTTATTGCAAAGGACAAGAGGGTTATCATTTTCAAATTCCACTCATTAACCAGGTCACAAAGGAGCCTACTCCGAACAAAAAAGTATCATGTATGGATTTTTATGCGTATCATATGATGTTGCGAGAAAATGATTTTAACCTCTTAGCGCGGTGTAGACAATTATTTCATCAATTTTTGGTAGATATGTATGTGAAGGTAGAAAGTGAACGTCTCCGTTATATATCTTTAAATCAAAAAAATCTGCGCGTTGAGAATTATATATATTTACAAGATGCAGTTTCTAGCCACGCCAATGTAAACTCCAGAGATTTAGGTAAATAAGTAATTCTGCCCTCATCGTTCGTTAACAGCCCCCGCTACCTACAAGAGTACATACACACAAGACGCATTCGCCTATGTACAAACTTACGGAAGACCTGATCTTTTTTGTTACTTTTACTTGCAATCCCACATGGAAAGAAATAACCGAGGAGCTAATGCCGGGCCAAAAAAGTACTGACAGACACGATTTAGTTGCTAGAGTATTTAGATTAAAATTACAAAAAATAATGTAAGTAATTAACAAAGGGAAAATTTTCGGAGGGGTGCAGTGCTTCATGTATTCAATTGAATGGCAAAAAAGAGGATTACCGCATGCCCACATTCTAATGCCGAGATTCCGGATCCTGGCAAGATAAAGAATTGTGTGATACCATCGTCCGAAATATGATTAACGGTCCATGTGGAGCACGAAAATCAATATCGCCATGTATGAAAGAAGGAAAATTTACAAAGAAATTCCCTAAACAGCTATTAAAAGAAACAGTGCACAATGACAATGGCTACCCTTTATACAGACGCAGAGCTCCCGAAAATGGTGGCAGGAAAGTTACAATCAAATCTCGCTCTGGAGCGTTCGAAACCTTAGATAACAGCTGGATTGTCCCGTATTAGCCCATTCTATGTAAAATGTTTAATGCCCACATTAATGTAGAAGCATGTAGCTCTGTCCGCGCAATCAAGTATATCTGTAAGTACATAAATAAAGGAAGCGACCAAGTAATATTTAATCTCAGGAGTGAAGGTGAGGCAAATCCCGTTAATGAAGTACATACCTTTCAAGCAGGGCGTTATGTCAGCAGTAACGAGGCAGCGTGGCGTCTCCTTGGCTTCGCTTTACACGAAAGGCACTCAACAGTTACTCAACTTGCTGTGCACTTAGAAAATGGAGAGCGTGTATATTACACCGAAAGAAATTTACAAGAAAGTATTGCATCACCGCCAAAAACTACGCTAACAGCCTTCTTTCAACTTTGTTAAACCGACCCATTTGCAAAAACGTTGTTATATTCTGAAGTCCTCCGCTATTATACTCGGAACACATCTAGGAAGGAGTGGAAACGCCGTATTCAAGACGCGCCTGTTGCAAATTGGCCCGGTGTAAAGTCATCAGATGCCCTTGGTCGTGTGTATAACGTCCATGTAACTAATTTTGAATGTTTCGTTTACGATTGCTGCTGCACCATGTTCGGGGTCCTACAGGATATAAAGACCTTAAAACTGTCAAAGGTCAGGAATGCGCAACTTATAGAGAAGCATGTGAAGCTCTGCATCTTTTAGAAAACGATAATCACTGGGATGAAACCATGGAGGAAGCTGTGCAGTGCCAGTCACCAGCCAAAATTAGGGATCTTTATGCAACTCTCATATCATCTTGCGAGCTATCTAATGCACATGAATTGTGGGACAAATATAAAGAGTACATGGCGGAAGATATTTTGCGAAGGTTACAGCAGACACACGCGAACATGACATACAATGAACACATTTATAATGAAGCACTTGGAATGTGTAAAGATGGGCACCCGATCCTGCCCACCAGCCAGGGACTTATTTTTTTATTGGAAATGAAGATAAAGTAATGGCAATGGTAGGCAAAAAATTAAGCGACTTTGGAATGATAAGCCCTCAGCGAACCACCGAAAATGAACTAAGTGATGAAATTATACGTGAAACAAACTACGATATACCAGCTCTGCAGCAGCAAGTAGCCGAATTTGTACCCCGCTTGCTTCTCGAACAAAAACGAGTTTTTGATAAAGTATTAGGACAAATTGAATTTAGAAATGGCGCACTTTTCTTTTTAGATGCCCCTAGAGGAACTGGGAAGACATTTTTGTTAAACTTATTATTAGCGCAAGTGCGGAAAGATAAAAACATTGCTGTGGCCGTAGCTTCCTCCGGTATAGCCGCCACGCTGCTAAGCGGGGGCCGCACTGCACATTCTGTTTTAAAACTCCCTCTAAATCTAGCCCAGGAAAAATCGCCGGTCTGCAACTTTAGCAAAAATAGTGCACAAGGTATAATGCTACGACAATGCAAAATTTTAGTGTGGGACGAAAGTACAATGTCGCATAAAAAAGCTGTAGAAGCACTAAATCGAACGCTCCAGGATATGCGCAGCAATACCGATATAATGGGAGGAATGGTGGTTTTACTGGCTGGTGACTTTCGCCAAACTTTACCTGTCATTCAAAAGGGCACACCTGCAGATGAAATTAAAGCATGCCTCAAGTCGTCTATTTTATGGAACAAGGTGACAAAATTCAGTTTAGATACGAATATGAGAGTGCATTTGTATGATGATCAATGCTGGAAACTATGCTGCACTATTAAAAATTGGCGATGGGCGGTTGGAAACGGATGCTGAGGGCTGCGTTAAATTGACGAGAGATTTTTGTAATTTAGTACAGAGTCATCGTCCGAATTAATTGCGAGCGTTTATTCAGATTTAACGAACAACATGCATGAAGACAAATGGTTACGTAAGGGCGATTCTTGCACCAAAAAATGAGAACGTTAACAAAATAAATTCAGATAAATTAAGCGAAGTAGCAGGAGAAATAACAGAGTATTTGTCAGTAGACACAGTTATGGACACAGAACAGAGCATATCATATCCCGTAGAATTTCTAAATTCTCTAGAGTTGTCAGGTGTGCCCTCACATAAGCTTCAATTAAAATTAGGCGTCCCAGTCATGTTAATGCGAAATTTAGATGCTCCTCGGTTATGTAACGGGACAAGGCTGCGTGTGACACATCTTGGACGGAACATAATCGGTGCTACAATTTTGACAGGCGTAGGAAAAGGTGAAAATGTTATTATACCACGGATCCCTATAATTCCCACAGATCTTCCTTTTCAATTCAAAAGGTTGCAGTTCCCTATTAAGCTCAGTTTTGCAATGACAATTAATAAAGCGCAAGGGCAAACGTTACAGGTAGCGGGGGTCAACTTAGAAAAACCTTGCTTCTCTCATGGTCAGCTGTATGTAGCATGTTCGCGTGTGTCAAATGCCCGAATCTCCACATTCTTTCCGCGAATGGAAAAACATATAACATTGTGTACAGTAGCGTCTTAAAATAGGGTTTAGTTAGTTTTTTTTCCAAAATTCCCACAATCAATTAATCAGAATTCCCACAGATCTTCCATTTCAATTCAAAATTTCTTATTTAGCTCAGTTTCTTTTCAATTCCAAATGCTGCACCTCTGACGGACCTATTAAGCTCAGTTTCCTTTCAACTCAAAAGGCTGCATCTCTGACGGATCTTTTATTTGGCTCAGTTTTCTTTCAATTCAGAAAACTGCAGTTTCTTTTCAAAAGTCTGCATCCCTGACGGATAATTATGCTCAGTTTCCTTTAATTAAAAAAAATTTCCCATTTCCATTTGGAATAAACAGGCTATTTTCATGCTTTCCTATACCCTGCATTTCAAAACATTTAAATAGGCTGACGAATCAATTTTGCTCAGTTTCCTTTTAATGGCTGCATCTCTGACAAATCTATAATCCTCAGTTTCCTTTCAAATCAAAAACAATGGATAGTTCATTTCCCAGTGACCATGCAGGCGAAGCCGCGGGTAACAGCTAGTTTAGAAAATAGAATAAAGGAGATTTTATTCGGTATATAAACTTTTTATAGAAACTAAAAAGATTTGTAAGAGAATTTGAGAAAGTCATAAATAATTTAGGTTTAAGATATCCCTAGATTATGTTGATTATGTTTATATGCAATAAAACTCATCCAGTTCAGTAAAAAGCTGTGATGAATCACACCGGCTGAACCAGGATCCAATCAACTTCCTGAACACTTGCGATTGACAAACATTCCATTTTTCATCGCAGATAAGAATGTGGTTAAAAAGTCCTTCGTTTGTGTGCCTGTTGAGCAGTGCAAGGCAAGTCACGACGCGTACTTTGCGCTGGCGATCATTGAATTTGTGGGGCACCCATTTGTCAAGCTTATAACCTTGCCAATTTGACGCAAATGGACCAATACTGTTTTGATGCTAACGTCGAAAGCTGCTGCTAATTCAGCCGTAGATTGAGTATGATTAGTTTTCACAATCGCCTGTAGTTAGTCATTTTCAAGACTAAGTATCAAAGTTTTCGGACGACCGCGGGGTTCATTTTTCATTCCGAAATTTCTTGAACGGAAGCGGGCAAGCCACACACAACAGATGGTGCGTTCGTTTGTAGTAATCGCTCCATAATTGTGGTTGATGTTGCTTGCCGCTTGTGCCGCGTTGCTCCAAAGACGGTACTCATATTCCATAATTTCTCGATTTTTAACGTATCCATGATGATGAAAAATATTTAAATATCTACGATAAAAAAATAACAATAATTAATAAACAACATAAACAAATAACTATTTAAGAAAAGAATTCCATGTTTTTAAAATAAAATAAATATGAAATCAAAATAATTTGATTTGAAATGGCCAGTCCGGCACAACGGCTATTTCATATGTAAAGACCCATTATTATAAAAGTAGTTATTATATTATATAAGTATATTATAAAAGTAGTTATTATATTATTTATTAATTTACTTGTTTTTGTAATTTTCAAAAAATAAAAAATATTAGGAAATATTGTTCTTAATATAAAACATATTAGCTCTGGTAGAAAACAATGTACCTACATTTTTTACTAAACTTCTAACTCTTCTATAACATGACAGGTTGATCTTAACTTCTTTAACGTCGCAAAATAAGTTGTGTTTTAATTAGTTTTACATTTTTCAGTATATTTTTCAGTTTATGACAAATTTATATTACGTGGCTGAAATAAGGCATTTCTTAATGTACGGAAACCAAATAAGAGTCTGACGGCTGCACTTCCCATACAGTTTGTATATCTAATAACAGCCCCATTAATTCTCACCAAAACAAAATAAAAACCTTATAAATTTGTTCAACAGTAACTGCATTACTATGTTACCTATATTATACTACTCTTTAGTAATTTTCATGTAAATTACAAATATAACGTAAGATAACGTAAAATAATGGAAAATTATAATTATGTACGTTCTTCGATCCTAATATATACTTAGATATAAAGTCTTAAAAAAGTTTTAAAAAAAGTTAGTAATAATAAAAACCTTAAGGCATCAAAGTGAACCTCAGTACCCATTTACGAGTAGAATGAAGATATAAGGAAATATCGGTTTATTTGGTAACACAATATTACAAATTGCTTTCAACAATAGCACGTTTTGAGCTCCTTCATTATGAAACATCATTTGAGAGCTACGAGTAAATTTTCATGAAACGAAATTGTACCAACGCGGCAGCTGTGTTTGTTTATCACATATTCGCCGTTTGTTAGGGTTGCTATTGAAAATTATAAAGAACCGTGTTTATATCGCCATTTTGCAAATATTAACCCATTTTTAACGGACTTCAAAATGAAAGTTTTCAATTCAAATATAACTAATTTTAACGATTCTTCTTTAACTAAATAGGTTACATGGTGGGCCCATTTAAATTTGAAGAAAATATCCCACCACTAAATTAAACTAGAAATGAGGATATCTGCAATAAAACCAGTGTAATCAACACATACAACGGATTTGTAAACTATAGTGGCAAAATTAACCGTCCATATAGCTCGACAAACCGTCAGTATAGCTTTTGAATTCGAGACCTTAATTCTTTTAAACAATGAGTCTTGACACCGGCTTCTAAAGCTTTTACGTGTAAATTATTTTATTACTTTTTACTAAAATATTAATCGCAACAATGTTTGAAACATTTGCAATTTCTTTTTTCCGCCTTGTCGAATAAAATCTTGTACAACGATAATGAGATAGGTATGGAATAAAGCAATATTTATTATAACTGCGTTCTTTTTACTTAGGCACATAAGTATACATAAGGAATGCCTCGTTGGTCTAGTAGTTGTATTGGCGCGACTACTGATCATGAGGTCATGGGTTCGTATCCCGGGTCGGGCGAAAAAATTAATTATTCTGTTTTTCCGTCAAGAAATTCTCAATAGCTGTCCGGAGTCAGGAGGTTGGCGATATTGTTATCGCCAACCTCCTGATATCACTGGTGCTTCGGAGGGCACGTAAAGCCGTTGGACCTGCGCCTGATCTTTCTCCGGTCGTGTCGGTTTACGTCCCATCGGAATATGAGAGTGATGGAGTAGAGAGTGCGCCTGTGCTTGCGCATACACTTGGGTATTAATATCTCGTCCTGCGCCGATGGCTAGTCCCTGTTGGCCGTGTTGGTAGGCTGGCCACCGTGAACGAAATTCGGTCTGGAGGACATTATTATACATAAGGAGATATTTGCAAAAGTTACCACGCTTGGCAAGCGGGTTGGCTACCGTAGTTTTTGTATTCGTCATTAGGAAGACGCTGTTGCCCATCTCACGATTTTTTGTCCTTTTGTCGCTTATATACCCAGATACGCGTAAAAATTTTAACTATATAGCTGCTATTACGCCGTCGGATAAAAAAGTTCAGGTTTAATTTAGCCATTTAGTCAATATCCCTCATTTTCGACGGTGGTGTGTTTACTAGTGTATTGACGTGAGGTTACCTAAGTAATGACGACATTGTGGAGGCATACGTGCTCCTCAAACTAGTATAAATAATTATATTTAACACGCGGATGTCAGAAAATTAATTTTCTCATATTAAAGATAATAAATTATTAATAAATATTTTAATCAATTGCATATAAGCCTCTAGAGGTAGCACTCGCTTGTGTATCATAAATCAAGTGAAGCTTACGTCGTACTTCGATTAATAATTTATAAGTCAATGTAGCTTCCGATTCTCCATTTTTCTCAGAATTTTTATTTCAATCTGATAGAATGTTACAAGATCGCTTCTCATCTTTCACTATTGAGCTTATGATAAACCGTGTTAGATAAGCTATATAGAAACCGATATTCAAGGAAGCTTAAAGTTAATAACGGAGTAGAGATTGTAAGACTAGCATTATGCAATATTAGATTTTAATATTTGAAAATACATAACAAATGTTATACAGTATCAGGTAATTGGAGAGTTAAACGGTCATATTGCCTGTAATTAAAATATCAGCAAATGGTGCAAATAGGTATTTTTTTAATAGAAGACAGGGCAAACGAGCATACGGCTCACCTGCAATTATTTGCAGGTCATAGCCACCACCCATGAACAACTGCAACACTAGGGGAATCGCAGATGCGTTACGGGCCTCTTCTTGAAAGTCCCCAAGTCGTATCGGTTCGGAAAAATCTCTGGTGCTAGTCGATTTATAGCAGATAGTGCATACTCGTACACCGTCTACTATGACCTTAAGAAAACTGGTGATCTAATTGCACAATTTCTCGGGAAGCCCATAGGAAGGACGCTTCGTAAGAAGCGTATTGTGCCAAGACCGATCGAAAGCCTTCGCTATGTCCAAACTAACGGCGAACGCCTCCCTTTGTAGTCTACTACCTCAGCCCATTTATGAGTTAGTTGCCAGCTCCGCAGCACACGTCTTCAGCACAATAGGAGGTACGTCATCAGACCCACTCGACTTGTTGACGTCCAGGGCGAGGAGTGCTCGGCGCACGGAGCGCTGAGTAAACAGTCTATCCTGCATGTGTTCCTCCTGTTATCAAGACTCGAATTGGACGTAAAGAGAGAGCCCAGCAGATCGGCTTTGTCCTTCGTGGCATGAGCTAGTGAGTCGTCCTCCTCCTATGCAGAGATGGGAGAGATGGCCGACAGAACTTCCCATGGACAGCCTTGGCGAGAGACCAGAATGCACGTGTTCCCGAAGGAAGTCGAACTAGTTTCTCGCCAATTCTGCCGATGTGCTCTGACTTTGCCTTCGCAATTACACTTTCGAAGGACCTGGAGGAGGAATTATACTTCTATTTAAGATCGCTGATATTTGCATCCCGATACGTCGAAGCATGATTCCTGGCCTGATAGCAATCCTGCTTATGGGGTAATGCAATTTTGCAGGAGCGACCAAACCATGGCTGGGTTCTGCCTCCGATAGGTACCACAGATGATTGAATAAAAGGTTCCGTTCCCTGTAGCACCACACCAGCGACAGAATCAGCAACCACGCTGGGATCATCCAGCGAGAAGCAAGCCCCCAAGGGTAGGATGTAAAAAAAGGATAGTACTTACCTAGACGAACTTTAATGTAGAAAACGAGATTTTAACACCTGTTATATTATTAGAAAGTACCTAGGACATAACTCGTAGTTACACAATAGTTTAGTAGAGCTCGGTCTTTCCAGTCACCAATAAATTGTTAATTGCCATTTTGAAAGATGATTTAGCAATGCTAGGCAGTGAGTGAAAATATGGGGAGGTAACTTACATGTTATCTGAATAATATAAATATATATTGGCGAATTTAGCAATCTCACACTCTAGTGGACTATATGTTATGTCCAGTAGTGGGGCATATATCGTTTTTGACTTTATATCTATGTATCCGAACCAGGCGCAAACACAATAGAAATACCTAAATAAAATAATTCCAAATCCAACGTTTTGTAAACGTATGTACGTTGTAACGTACAGATGGTAGATACCATCTATAGAATTCGGTCGTCAACACCTCTTCCATTGGTTAATAGGGCGTTTAAAGCAAAAGTCACATAGTAGCTCAACCTGATTGAACTCGGTATAGACCTCTCATTTCTGTGCGGATTATTGAGCGATTAGACCGCCTGATTAATGCCTGGTAGCGGGCTTCATATGTCTACAATATATTTTTATTCTTCATACACACTAGTTTCCTCACAATTTCTTACTTCACTTCCGAGCTCTCATTTTTAATACTTAAAATTTCAGTTGAGAAATTTACACAAATGGTACGCCATTTGAGAACTTTTGGTCCATATAGGTTATCGCAATCGTGTCATGTATCATGATTGCTACTTCAGCTTACTGACCCTTTGGACTAAGTCAGTAACTCTGGTGATGTTCATTACTAATTTTTCCTCGCAAATAAACTCCTAACATAGCCCTGTCCACAGCTTACTAAATTAGAATTCGCTAATTCAATTCTCACCAAAAGTATGTTTATGTTTGGAAGCATATAAACAATTTTAATTCTAACATGAAAATTCTAATAAACAAAACCTTAAGTTGAGGAGTCCGGCAATGTTCTTTTAAATGTAAGTAATAAGTATTGTGTTGTAAAACAGGTAATTACCCCAGCTACTCGAGTACTTAAGAGGCTTAGTAAAGTTTCGCAAACTCCACTTAGACGTCTCGGAAGCATCCGCTGCAATTGCGAGATAGGATTTAATGCAGTCCCTAGTTGGAAAAACCCAGAAATCAACGTCATGGTGTGTGTATGTGTGGGTGTTTTTTTCTTAAATATTGATGTGATGTCAATTTTAAACAAAAAAGAAAACCAAAGTTATTCTGTAACCCTTTACACTATAATAATAGGTTCTTACATATGAAATTGACATTTTGTACAGGAGGAATATAAAGTCAATTTTTTTTTGTAAAATGTATTTAATTAATCAAAGTATGCACTGCTGTAATCTATGCACTTTTGCCATCTCATAGCTAGTTCATTGATCCCTTTACTAAAAAAAAACTATGGGGGCGAGAATCAACAAACTCTTTGAAGGCGGTTTGGACTGCCGCATCGGAGTTGAAATTTTTTCCTTGTAAGAAGTTGTACAAATTCCGGAAAAATGGTAATCTGTTGAAGCAAGGTCCGGGAAGTACGATGGATGTCGCAGATATTTCAATTATAGCTCATCTAACTTAGTGGTTGTTTGTTGTGCAGTGTGTGGTCTTGCGTTGTCGTGAAGCAGCAGTGGCCTAGAGCGATTGACCAATATCGGTTATTTAGCAGCTAGTTCTTCATTAATGGTTTGCAGTTTCTGACAACAGATATCTGCCGTAATCGTTGGGCCAGGTTTTAGAAAGCTGTAGTGAACGACACCGGCGCTAGTCCACCAAACACTTATAAGTAACTTTTTCTGAGTCAATTTTCGTTTAGGGCAGGATTTGGCTGGGTCTCCAGGGTTCATCCATTGTGACGAGCGCTTCCGATTATTGTACAGTATCAACTTTTTATAACAAGTAATGATTCGATTTAAAATCCCTTCATTTTTGTGTCGGTTGAGCAAAGTAACACATCAGTCGACGCGTTTTTGCAAGTTCAATTCACTCAATTCAAAAACGAATGGGTACCCATCGTTCAAGTCTTTTTACTTTTCCGATTTGCTTCAAGTGGATCAATACAGTTTTATCACTTACCCCGAAGCCTGCAGCTATCTTTAAAGTGCTTTGTGATGGATCCGCTTCCACAATAGTCTTTAATTCTTCATTTTCCACTTTGGTCTCCGGCCGTCCATGGGGTTGGTTCTGAAGGTCGAAATTTCCAGAACAAAAACGTTGAAACCAAAAACATACCGTGCTTTCTTTTGCTACGCCAGTTTCGTGCACATCATTAATCCTTCGAGCTGTTTATGTAGCACCGGTGCCACGGTAGAATTCGTACTCGTAATTATAGCGATATTTCATGTTTTCCATTGTGCGGTAATAATTGATGCCAAAGAAAAAATAATGAGGGAAAAAACAAATGAATAACTGTTTTCAAAACTCAGATACATGAATTTATAAATTTGTGTTTATAATTCTTAACCAAAGAGGAGATATTTCAGAACAAAGTGGTCAGTACGACCTATGTAAGGACCCAATAGTATGGTATAGAACAGAATAGAATAGAATGAGGTAAAATGGAATAGATTAAATGGAATGAATTGTATTAGAATAAAGCAAAATAGAACAGGACAGGACAGGTCGGGGCGGGATATTATTGGACTAGACATAACAGATTAGAATAGAATATAATAAAGCGGAATAGAACAGACCACATAAGAATGAAATAAAAATAATACATAGTATGTAAAATAAAGTATTGCAGTGCTAAATATATTAAGCACTCTTAAGTACAGTTGGAAACATCACAAGCTCAAGGTATATGAAAAGGAAACTCGTATATATAGTTACTACAGTCTACCTGATGGTAAGTGGATGCTGTGGCCCATAGACATCTACATTTATCCCTGATTAAGAATCAAAACGCATTGATACATTCTCACCCTGAGGACTAAGATGGAATGCTTTGTTTCCTGTAAAAATGGGTCTCAGGAACTCTACACTCACCATACAAAACACAGCAGTATTATGCTGCTATTTTACGCTGGTATCCTGTGAGAGCGTGATCCTCCCCGGTCAAGCCGACCCATTCATGCCACAACCATAATGTAGCTGCGTGTCTCTACTACGTATAATGGCTAAATATATTAATAACTTCATTCCTTATTTTCCCAAGCACATTGGTGGATTTTTTCTGCTTTATATGGGAAACTTTAGGTCTGCTAAAGTAATAAAATATAAAAATTAACATAAAAATCACTTCACAATTGACGAAGAGATCGCGTAACTTCGTATGTTATACGATGTATATACAAAAAATAACTTACTGTGGAATTTAAACTTATCTCCTTGTTTTGAAATCGTTTAAAACGGGCTTACGGGATGCTGGGTGATTAAAGTAACAATTATAGATATATTCTAACGTCAGTGTTCTTTTATAGGATAGGGTGATAGACGAGCAAACAGTCCACCTGATGGTGGTAGTTGCTGTGGCCCATAGACATCTACATCTATCCTCGATAACGAATCAAAATGCAGATCCGTTATCACCCGTGAGGAATAAGATGGAATGCCTAGTTTCCAGTAAAAAGGGTCTCCGGTTCTCTACACTCACCATACGAAACACAGCAGCATTAATCTACTATTTTACGCTGGTATTCTGTGGGAGCGTGGTCCTTCCCCGGTCAAGCCGACCCATTCGTGCTACAACTACACTTCTAATTATAATATAACTGCAGCATGACTCTACCGGGTAAAAAAGTGTAGTGTGTACCATATATTTATCAGCTTATGATAAATATATGGGAGGTAACAACCTTAAAATGGGTGCAGTTGAATCTGCTACCACTGACGTCTCATTAAGTGAACGGTTGTATCTTACATTTCTACTATATAAAAACATATTTTAATAAAAACTTACTCAGGTACTTATTATGTTAATTAGCGTCGAAAATGGTTTGGTTTTGGGACGGTACGAGTATATTCCTTTCTTTTCAAGATATACGAGACGAAAAATATTCACCGAAATGTTCACATTCACACAACATTCAAAGAAAATTTAAGTTTTGAATACAATACCCACTGCTCTTTAGATGTGTTGATCCTGACCATGCGAATATTATAGTCAGAAAATTCCATTGTCATCGATTTCTAATACTTCCGAAAAATGGTGATTCTGAGTATCAGGTACGCAACCCTCGTCGACACACTCCCAATCTTTACAACGTTGTTGACGAGAGACTTGTGGACGATAAATCCGACACCTCTTTGGGACAGATGGTCGCCCTCCTGGTTCACGCACCAACCTCGGCACATCCCGATGAGGAGGTGGAAGAAATGTATGAGGATATTTCCAGAGCCATGCATTCTTCCAAAACCCAATACACGGTGCTGATGGGAGACTTCAACGCAAAACTAGGCACAAGAGAAAGTGGTGAGCTGAAGGTAGGGAAATTTGGAGTAGGGCAACGAAACCGAAGGGGCCAGCAGCTGGCCGACTTTATGGAGAAAGGGGGACTCTTTATGATGAACTCTTTCTTCCAGAAGCTGTCCCACAGGAAGTGGACCTGGTCGAGCCCCGACGGTTCGACAAAAATGAGATTGACTTCATTATGACGACTAGACGCCAACTGTTCAGTGATGTCTCAGTGATAGCAAGGGTGAAAACTGGCAGCGATCACCGAATGGTTAGAGGCACACTGAAACTAACGTTAAGTTGGAGAGGTCTCGTCTAATAAAGTCTCAGCGCTCCGTCCCCCTCGTGCTCTAATCCAGAAACGCGAAACATTTCAGCTCGAGTTACAAAACCGCTTTCAGTGCCTAGAGGATTGCAATGCAGTGGACGATATGAATGACAAGCTCGTGGAAACTGTCCATGCGGTCGGAGCGAAGTTCTGCAAGACCCGCCGCAGAAGAACACAAAAACTCTCCGATCACACTCTTAATCTTATGGCTGTTAGACGGGAGATGAGGCTGCAATCGTCAACAGATTTGACAGCATATAGGCAACTGAATAGACAGATCTCCAAATGCATGCGACGAGATTTACGCAACTTTAATACTGCTCGTATTAAAGAAGCGATCTAGCGGAACCAGGGCTCCAAAGTCTTTGCCAGAGATCTGTCTGCCAGAAAGAGCCAACTGTCAAAGCTGAAGACTGAGTGTGGCAACATCGTTTCCGGGACACCTGAGATTCTGAGTGAGATTGAGAGGTTCTATGGGCAGCTGTACACATCATCGTTGGAGCCACACGCAAGTGTGAGTAACAATCCAAGAGCAAGTCTTATCCGACACTATTCCGATGATATCCCGAACGTCAGTCTGAGCGAGCTTAGATGGCTCTCCACCACCTTAAAAACAGCAAGGCCCCCTTCTAAGCCGCATCTACGTGCTGTTTTCGAGAGTCATTACAAATCGTCTCGCACGCAGACTCGACGACTTCCAGCCTCCCGAACAAGCCGATTTCCGAAAAGGCTTCAGTACCATAGACCACATACATACTCTGTGGCAGGTTGTACAGAAGACCCAAGAGTACAATCTGCCACTTTGCCTGGCATATTTGGATTATGAGAAAGCCTTTCATTCCGTCGAAATTTGGACGGTGCTACAGTCCCTTCAGCAGTGCCAAATTGACTGTCGGTATATCGAAGTGCTGAAGTGTTTGTACAGTAGGGCTACGATGGCTATCCGAGTACAGAACCGGAGTTCGAAACCTATCCAACTGCAGAGAGGTAATAATAAAAAAATAAGACAGTGTAATGTTATATCCCCAAAACTCTTCATCGCTGCGTTGGAAGACGTTTTCAAGCTACTGGACTGGAAAGGATACGGAATTAACATCAACGGCGAGTACATAACTCACCTTCGATTTGCCGACGATATAGTTCTTATGGCAGAATCGCTGGAGGAGCTTAGCACTATGCTCAATGACCTCAATGGTGTATCCCAACGGATAGGTCTTAAGAAGAACATGGACAAAACAAAGGTCATGTTTAATGTCCATGTCACACCTATGCCAGTAGTTGTTGGGAGCACTATGCTCGAAGTTGTTGATGAGTACGTTTACCTGGGACAAATAGTCCGACTAGGTAACTCCAACTTCGACCGAGAGGTCAATCGACGGATTCAACTCGGTTGGGCAGCGTTCGGGAAATTACGACACATCTTCTCGTCAGGTATACCTCAATCTCTGAAAACTAAAGTGTATAACCAGTGCGTGTTGCCAGTGATGACTTACGGATCTGAGACGTGGTCCTTCATCGCTGGCCGTATGAGGACGCTCAAGGTCGCTCAGCGAGCTATGTAGAGGGCTATGCTCGGAGTTTCACTGCGTGATAGACTCAGAAATGAGGATATCCGCAGTGAAACCAGAGTGACCGACATAGCCCAACGGATTAGTAAGCTGAAGTGGCAATGGGCCGGCCATATAGCTCGAAGAGCCGATAACCGATGGGGAAGAAAGGTTCTCGAGTGGCAGCCTCGTACCGGTAGGCGTAGTGTAGGGCGACCCCCCACTAGATGGAGTGACGACCTGGTAAGATATGCAGGAAGTCGATGGATGCAGGTGGCTCAGGACCGTGCTGTGTTGCATTACTTGGGGGAGGCCTATGTTCAGTGGACTTGTGAAGGGCTGTAATGATGATGATGATATATATATATATATATATAATAATAATAAAAACAAAATAATAGAATCGAATTTTATCCTCTTCTCAAAGCGTAGAAATATGTCGAAATTTGGACTTACAAACATCGATTCTCGTACATAAAATTTATAAATATCCTACTTTAGCATAAGTCGCCTCTTTGGTTTTCCCTAATAAAGCAAATTGGAATTGATCAAGTAAGTCAAAAGAGATCAATCGGTATTATATAGTCATCATCATCATCATCACAGCCCTTCACAAGTCCACTGCTGAACATAGGCCTCCCCCAAGTAATGCCACAAAGCACGGTCCTGAGCCACCTGCATCCATCGACTTCCTGCATATCTTACCAGGTCGTCACTCCATCTAGTGGGGGGTCGCCCTACACTACGCCTACCGGTACGAGGCTGCCACTCGAGAACCTTTCTTCCCCATCGGTTATCGGTTCTTCGAGCTATATGGCCGGCCCATTGCCACTTCAGCTTACTAATCCGTTGGGCTATGTCGGTCAATCTGGTTTTACTGCGGATATCCTCATTTCTGAGTCTATCACGCAGAGAAAACTCCGAGCATAGCCCTCTCCATAGCTCGCTGAGCGACCTTGAGCGTCCTCATACGGCCAGCAGTGAAGGACCACGTCTCTGATCCGTAAGTCATCACTGGCAACACGCACTGGTTGTACACTTTAGTTTTCAGAGATTGAGGTATACCTGACGAGAAGATATGTCGTAATTTCCCGAACGCTGCCCAGCCGAGTTGAATCCGTCGATTGACCTCTCGGTCGAAGTTGGACTTACCTAGTCGGAATATTTGTCCCAGGTAAACGTACTCGTCAACAACTTCGAGCATAGTGCTTCCAACAACTACCGGCATAGGTGTGACATGGACATTAAACATAATCTTTGTTTTGTCCATGTTCATCTTAAGACCTATCCGTTGGGAGGCACTATTGAGGTCATTGAGCATAGTGCTTAAGTCCTCCAGCGATTCTGCCATAAGGACTATATCGTCGGCAAATCGAAGGTGAGTGATGTACTCGCCATTGATGTTAATACCGTATCCTTTCCAGTCCAGTAGCTTGAAAACGTCTTCCAAAGCAGCGGTGAAGAGTTTCGGGGATATAACGTCACCCTGTCTTACACCTCTCTGCAGTTGGATAGGTTTCGAGCTCTGGTTCTGTACTCGGATAGCCATCGTAGCCCTACTGTACAAACACTTCAGCACTTCGATATACCGACAGTCAACTTGGCACCGCTGAAGGGACTGCAGCACCGCCCAAATTTCGACGGAATCAAAGGTCATAAGTCATAGTCCACATACGCCAGGCAAAGTGGCAAATTGTACTCTTCAGTCTTCTGTACAATCTGCCGCAGGGTATGTATGTGGTCTATGGTACTGAAGCCTTTTCGGAAACCGGCTTGTTCGGGAGGCTGGAAGTCGTCGAGTCTGCGTGCGAGACGATTCGTAATGACTCTCGAAAACAGCACGTAGACGCGGCTCAGAAGGGAAATCGGTCTGTAGTTCTTCAAGAGAGCGTTGTCGCCTTTCTTAAAGAACAAGACCACCGCACTTCTGCTCCACGCCTCCGGAGTAGTGCCATCATGGAGGACGGAATTGAAGAGCTTCTGAAGGACTTCAAGTACCGGTGTTCCACCCGCTTTCAGAAGCTCCGCTGTAATTCCATCCTCGCCTGGGGCCCTGCCGTTTTTAAGGTGCTGGAGAGCCATTCTAATCTCGCTTAGACTGACGTCCGGGATATCATCGGAATAGTGTCGGATAAGACTTGCTCTTGGATCGTTACTCACACTTGCGTGTGGCTCCAACGATGATGTGTACAGCTGCCCATAGAACCTCTCAATCTCACTCAAAATCTCAGGTGTCCCGGAAACGATGCTGCCACACTCAGTCTTCAGCCTTGACAGTTGGCTCTTTCTGGCAGACAGATCTCTGGCAAAGACTTTGGAGCCCTGGTTCCGCTCGATCGCTTCTTTAATACGAGCAGTATTAAAGTTGCGTAAGTCTCGCCGTATGCATTTGGAGATCTGTCTGTTCAGTTGCCTGTATGCTGTCAAATCTGTTGACGATTGCAGCCTCATCTCCCGTCTAAC
Source organism: Parnassius apollo (assembly GCA_907164705.1). Classification (NCBI taxonomy): domain Eukaryota; kingdom Metazoa; phylum Arthropoda; class Insecta; order Lepidoptera; family Papilionidae; genus Parnassius; species Parnassius apollo. The sequence goes on from CAJQZP010000184.1 coordinate 274,797, forward strand.
AGCCATGAGATTAAGAGTGTGATCGGAGAGTTTTTGTGTTCTTCTGCGGCGGGTCTTGCAGAACTTAGCTCCGACCGCATGGACAGTTTCCACGAGCTTGTCATTCATATCGTCCACTGCATTGCAATCTTGTAGGCACTGAAAGCGGTTGTGTAACTCGAGCTGAAAGTTTTCGGGATTTTGGATCAGAGCACGAGGGGGACGGAGCGTTGACTTCATTAGACGAGACCTCTCCAACTTAACGTTTAGGTTCAGTGTGCCTCTAACCATTCGGTGATCGCTGCCAGTTTTCACCCTTGCGATCACTGAGACATCACTGAACAGTTGGCGTCTGGTCGTCATAATGAAGTCAATCTCATTTTTTGTCGAACCGTCGGGGCTCGACCAGGTCCACTTCCTGTGGGGCCGCTTCTGGAAGAAAGAGTTCATCATAAAGAGTCCCTCTTTCTCCATAAAGTCGGCCAGCTGCTGGCCCCTTCGGTTCCGTTGCCCTACTCCAAATTTCCCTAACTTCAGCTCACCGTTTTCTCTTGTGCCTAGTTTTGCGTTGAAGTCTCCCATCAACACCGTGTAGTGGGTTTTGGAGGAATGTATGGCTTTGGAAATATCCTCATACATTTCCTCCACCTCCTCATCGGAATGTGCCGACGTTGGTGCGTAAACCTGTATGACCTTCAGCGAATACCGTTTGGTGATTCTGAGTATCAGGTACGCGACCCTCGTCGATACACTCTCAATCTGTACAACGTTGTTGACGAGAGACTTGTGGACGATAAATCCGACACCTCCTTGGGACAGATGGTCGCCCTCCCGGTGATAGAACAAGTTGCCGGATTCGAGAATCACCGTGTCCTCCCCCTCTCTTCGGACCTCGGATAATCCTATAATACTCCAGCGCAACTTGTCTATCTCTTCTTCCAGCTCCAGGATCTTCTCGTCAGTCCTCAGTGTGCGTGCGTTAAATGTTGCCAGGTCGAGTCGTCGTAGGTGGCAACCGAACCTCCACCGGAGATTCTTAGCACCCCCTGCCCCGCCGTTACCATGGTCGCCACCGTAGCCAGGAATAGCGGGGCCGCCGGGGACTGGGGGCCGTCTATTTGTGTAATTGTTCATGGGGGGTATATTGCCATAGTTGCCACGCTTGGCGAGCGGGTTGGCAACCGCAGTTTTTTTTTGTCGTACAGTTGCTGTTATCAGGAAGATGCTGCTGCCCATCTCCTGTCTGTCTCCCTCTGTCGCCTCTTACGACACCCACGGGAAGATATGGGGTAGTGGATATTCTTAACCGCCACTACACGGCATATGAATATTATATAATACCGCCACTGTAGTGGCGGTATTATATAATATTCAGTACCCCGTGTCAACCAGTGGCGTGGGTGTCGTCAGAAGCGAACAAAAAAAATATAGGAATTGTCTATCAGAAAGTCTGTAGTCTTATACTCAAACAAATGTTTATATAAAGTCACGCTAGGTTAATAAGTGTACAGTTTTTGGGCTAATGACAGATCAAAAATGATAATTATTTATTAAAGAGTGTGCGCAGGAATTGCATGACTTAATACCTCCGTCTCCACTCTATCATCGGACCTCTAGACTAGACTCTTGAATTCGAACCAAACTGCTCATTTCGTCGTTCATAACGCTTACAGCAAACGGTGGAATAATTGTTAAGCTAAGGCAGTGCGTTTTACCATTTTTGACACCACTTACCTTTAAAGTGAGATAGTATTCAAGCACTGGTTTCTAGTTCAAAAGTATGTAAAGTAAGCAGACGTGAGTTCCATAATTTTCCCAATTTATCCCGCAACAACAACGACTGAAATAGAAACAGAAACTTTTTTATTCAATATAGATTATAAACAATACTTATTGAAAGTCATTTTTTTCATTTACCACTGGTTCCCAAAAAAAAAAAACCTCTGTTCAGGAAAGAACCAGCAAGAAACCAAGCTGGACTATTTTTTTCCACTGACTTGTCTACTGCCACAATTTGGAAAATTTCTACAGTGATTTCATTGAAAGATTCCAGGACATTTTGAAATTGGAAATACCAGTACTGTGTGTTAGATCCTTTTTCAAATGTCAACATAGCAGTATCACGCCAACTGGATGAAGAACTTAAAGAACTGACAACGAACGAGGAAATAGATATCAAATTCAAAAATGACTACCAAGATTTTGGCTATAAAAGTCAATTCCGCAGTTGTTTCCAGGATTGTGGTCAAAAGTGGCAATAGGTAAGCCTTTCGTTGCACTACTGAGCACATGCCTTACATGACACACATTTTCTCAGTTGTATTTCCTATAGCCATGGTAAATCAGCACCTAAAATAGCAATTAACAATTTCATTAGTGCCCGCTGGAAACGAACGTATCATCATTTTGACAGGCCTGTTGGTCTAGTGGTTAGTGACCCTGACTGCTATGCCGGAGGTCGTGGGTTCGATTCCCACCCAGGACAAATGTTTGTGTGATGAGCACGATCATTTGTTCTGTGTCTGGGTGTAATTTATCTATAATATTTATGTATTTAGAAATATATAAGTATGTTTATCAGTTGTCTAGTACCCATAACACAAGCTCTGCTTAGCTTGGGACTAGATGATGTGTGATAGTTGTGGAATATTATTATTATTATTATTATTTATTATTATTATCATAAGCGTTGCACCCCATCATAAACCTACTGCTGAATATATGTTTCCTCCAAGGCAAAACACAAAGCACTTTTCTACGCAAGTTACCCTTACAGCCTATTAAAGTAAAGATTGATAAGGGGGATATTTGCCACAGTTGCCACGCTTGGCAAGTGGGTTGGCAACTGTAGTTTTTTATTTATGGTCGTCTTTAGAAAGACCCTGTTAAAAACCTGATTTGTTTCCCTCTGTCGCCTCTTACGACACCCATGGGACGGTATGCAGTATTGCATATTCTTGCACCACCACTGCACGGTAATTTATGTATTACTTTCCAAGGGCTAGAATCTTTTTGACACAAATCTTTAATTAGGGCGGAGCCCGAATTAGTAATTAGTAAAATAGAGTGTAATGTTAAATTCTTGTAAGAAATGAAAAAAAAAAAGATCCTAAGGTAGACATGCAACTTTTACCATTATCAATACGCATAGAACTTAACACTGAACCAATTGAGATGAATATTATCGCGTTTAATTGACTTATTTTTAATTCTCGACTTTTCGGGTATTTGATATGATAGGTGCTGCCATCTGCTCGGGATCTTATAATTAACAAAATAAATCCAAACCCAGGCATACCACTGCAATACTGCAAACTACTGTAAACTCGTTCTGCGTAGATCGAACCAAAAATTAATATTCGAAAACTAAAACTCGCCAGGCGAACTTGGCGAATGACATTGCGACGTCAAACATTTTAGTGCCCCGTGACCATAAAGCACCCAAAACGTCAGTAATTAAAAATAAGTTAAGAATAAGTTAATTAATAGCGATAAAATCCATATAAGTTTTATCAATGTGTTGTTCACGTAAATTTAAGAAATTATTATCAATTGAGATAAACTTCACGAACAAGTAAAAAGCTATATTTTATCCGAAAAATATGCAAAATATTTCCTTTTCTAAAATCGAAAATCTGATGTTTTTTATTGATTATCTCATAATGTTTACGAAATATAAAAAGTTTTGAGCAAAGAGCTTTCAAATAATTTTTCTTCTATCTCTTAAAATTTTACTGCTAAATCAAATTTAAATAACTGTAAAGAAAATTTGAAGATAATATTTTCTCAACAAAATTAAAATTCGATGAAAACATTTTACTGCAAAACTATGAGTTTTAATCATAGAATACTATAATACATACATAATAGAACGGGGAAGTGGGCGGAGCCCGTGTAGCCACTAAAATGCCACTAACACGTCAATTCACACGTATAACTGTCAACATGAGATGTGTTTTGACGTTACAATCGTTTTCAAATTTCGCATGGAAATTATTTAGGAAATGCCAAATTGTACTCTATTTTCAAATAAATATGTATTAAAATCCGTCTGTTAACACAGCGAATCGGATTTGTAGTAGTGATTAACTGATAATACGACGTAATTGCTTGTATGTGTGCTACCGGCGACGCCAACCCTCCTACAAAATAAGGTTGACAGGCATTCTATTGTGTATTATAGTATTCTATGGTTTTAATAAAGGATAAGGTGCTAAAAGACTTTCTACAATAACTTATTGAATCAGGTGTTACTTTGCGGAAATCCATTATATTAAAGTTGGTAAGAATTACTTCGCACACATCCTAGTGTCTTACCTAGTTTAAAGAACACCTCCCGCCTTCTCCCAATTGCGTGCATTAATCCCGTCAACAATAACCCCAGCACCATTACTCCCAACACCACCCAATTGCGTGCACTAATCCCGTCAACAATAACCCCAGCACCACTACTCCCAACACCATTACACTAGGAAAGGCCTACCATCGACGATAATACGACACGTGTTTCGCCTCTACACGATGCATCTTCAGGTGATGTAGACTCTGCCGTGGCTGACCGCTAAGTATATCATATATTATCTAAATCGGTTTTTATGCAAAAAGTGTTTTGGTGATTGAACTCCTGCCACAATGACTACTATTGTAGATCTGTAGGATTTTTTGGTACAAGCCAGTAAAATAAATAAATCTGTGAGATATTAGTTGGATATTTTGGTATTCTTAGAACCAAAGCTTCGTTTATCGTCAACGTAATCATCATAGCCTTTCTTTCATCTATCGACTATCTGCATGTCTTATCAGGTCATCAGCCCATATAGTGGGAAGTCGCCCTACACTCCGCTGATAATTCGAGCACCCTTTTTCCCTATTGGTTTTCGGTTCCTACTGCCCATCTCCTGTGCATTTCTCTCTGTCGCTCCTAACGACACCCACAGGATGATATGAGGTATTACTCACGCCGCCACTACCCGCCGTGTATAATAATATGTATACATTTTTATAGCATTGGGTGACAAACGCGCACTCAGTCCACCTGAGGGTAAATGGATGCTGTGGCCCATAGACATCCACACTTATCCTCAAATTAAAATCAAACTGCAGATGCGTTGTCACCCCTGAGGACTAAGATGAAATGCCTCGATCCCCGTAAAAAGGGTCTCCGGTGCTATACACTCAATATACTACCACATAGCATAGCATAGGCCATAGCAAACACAGCAGAATTGAGCTGCTATTTTACGCTGTTATTCTGGGAGAGCGTAGTCCTATCCCGGTCGAGCCAATTCATTCGTACAACAATCATAATATAGCTGCAATAAATCATAACATGGCTCTACCAGGAAAAAAATAATTGCATGCTATTAAGATAATATGAATAACAATTTGTAAAATGTTTGTCAGAGTGTCTGAGCTAATTTTCGAATGGGTGAACCGATAGTGATGAACTGAGCTCTTTAGCTTAGCTATATTTTGTCCGAAAAACTTGTTTTTATATTAAGTCGAAAAATTAATGAAATAAATGGTCATCCATGATTATTTTAAGAATCTAAATGACGCCACATTAATAGATTCCACCCAAGCTTAAGGGAGTCGCTAGTATTGAATGAAAATAAATTGTATTCGTACGTATATATAGTGTGACGCATGGCACACACCACGTGAAAATCAAATAGAAATAAAGTTGTACCAAGCTTACACATCTTAGTTACACCCAAATCCTTTTTAACAGATTAGAAAATCTCTTCAGTCAACGTAAAGTCAGAATACGTGTAATCGCAAAGCGTTAGCAAAGAGCTCTAAATTCTTCTTTCTAAAGTCGGATAAAATTCAAAAGTTTTAATTCCATTTTCGCTAGAATTTTAATACTTTGAAACCACGATTTCTTTTAACGTTACAAACATTCAATCTTACGACTTGAGACATTTTTTATTACTTTAGGCTTAAGAGAATCACGCCGTCCGTCCAGCATTATACTACTTAACAATAATTTATATTGTGTAGTCACACCATCCTTCTCGTGGTAAGAATCGACTATGGGGTAAAATTTTTTGATAAGGCTTCAGATAGATGGCGGTTTAACCAAATCGTTTACGCCAGACATAAAATACCCAGACCGGTGACAAAAAAAGCGTTAAAGACTCAAAGGAAGTTCGGAAAGAAAGTCCCTACTGCGACCAACCCGCCTACTGAGTGAAATGAAATTAAATGATTTAGATTTTTTTTAAATGTGTTAAAAATTAATTAGCTAAGATCCGTGTAATAAAAACACGCATTATTACGCGATTCCACGAAGTTACACCCGATTCCATTAATTTTAATTTTTTTACTTCCGAATTCTACACTACTAATTATTTTATCTTTAGCCCCCTCCCCGTGGCCATGGGCGCTGGCAAGTGCTCGAAACGTCTGGAATTAAAGAAGTTAAAATTAAACGCGATAAAATTCTTAAAATTAGTTTTATTCTAAGGTTTTTTTTTATTTCATTAATTTTTCGACTTAAAAAAAACAAGTTTATTGCGTTCTGTAGGAACGTGGTGCCTTGAATTAGCGTCAGTCAACTCTTTAATGGCGGCGACTCTGTTGGCAACGAATGCTTTCAAGTTAGAAGAACCACAGCGCAACCAACTAAGAACTACGCTCGAATCAGTCCAATAGACATGACGCGATATTTTACGTCGTAAGGCCCTTGTCACAGTTGAGCTCATTTCAGCTGCAAGAAGAGCACCTGAAAGCTTTAAACGAGGAATCGTAATAGGGCTGGATGCTGGGGCAACGCGAGATTCCGCACATAAAATTTGAACGTGTAACTTGTCCTTCTTTATTTGTAGATCGAAAGTACAAACACGCTCCATAGACGCGTTGCGATGCATCGCAAAAACAGTGGATTTCAACAGAGACTGGATATTCTATTGATACCCATCTAGGTATATTTAGTGAAGAAAGACATTTAAGTCCTTCAACAAAAGGTCTCCAAACATCGACGATTTCCTTTGGAGCGGGCTCATCCCAGTCCAATTTGAGAGACCATGGACAAGGATAGGAGCCCCAAGGGATCGAAGATCTTGAAAGTTGAAGAACACGAATAAAATAGACGACTCACACGATAGGCAAATCGTTTATTTGAATAATCAAAACAAAAACTAATTTGGTGGTGATCGGGTCGCGAGCTATCGGCGAGTGACGGTCTTAGGCTCGGTGGTGAGAAAAACCCCCCCGCGCTTCTCGTACTCCCCGCGAACACCATCGGTGCTGTCGTAACAGCGCCGACATAGACAAGTGTAAATTATCGAAATAGAATAGAATAGAATGATTTTTATTCAATATAGATTATTATATAAAACTTATTGAAATATAAATATGTGATTTTCGAATAATCGAAAAATTGATAGAACAGACGGTGTTTTATGATTATCTTTAATTTATTTTAATCTAGTGACCCGCCCAGGCAACGCCAAGGCGGGCCGCTATATTAAATAAAATCTATCGTTGAAGGTGTTTTAAATTTAAATGTTTATATTTATTTAATTGATTATATGAAACCTATATAAAAAAATAACAAAGTACCGATTTAATACATTTACTGTACATATTAATGCATTTACTCTCAGTGAAAACATTAATTACTACTGCGTGATTTTAAGGGCCGAAATGTGAACACTGACGATATGGCTGCTCCAAAGCTCAAGGTCGCTCAGCGAGCAACGGAAAGAGTCGAGCTCGGAGTTTCACTGGTAGACAAAATTCGAAATAAAGAAATCTACCGGAGAACCAAGGTTACTGACATAGCCTCCCGTGTTTGGAAGCTGAAGTGGCAATGGGCTGGTCATGTCTGGCGCAGAAGTGACAACCGGTGGAGTAGACGTGTCATCGAGTGGAGACCGCGTCTAGGCAAACGTAGTGTAAGACTCCCCCTGACCAAATGAAACGACGATCTGCGCAAGGTAGCTGGTAGAAACTGGATGCGTGTAGCCGAAGATAAGTGGCACGCCTTGGGAGAAGCCTACGTCCAGCAGTGAACTGCCGCAGGCTGATGATGTTGAACGACTGTAAGAGCCTGCAGTAAATATTTTTTATTGAATAAGGGTAACTCCACATGTATTAAAAATCTAAATCTATTAAGAATCAAGATGAGAGTTAAAATGGTCTCCGGTTATGTACACTCACTATACAAAACAAAGCAGTAATAAGGTGCTATTTCGCGCTGTTATTCTCTACAGCACGTACGCACAGAGAATGACTCTGGCCGAGCAGACTAATTCGTGCTACAATCATAATATAGCTGTAGTGTGGCTCACCATGTATTTTACGCTTTATAGGTAGACTGTAACATCCTTTTTTACTTGAATATAAAAAAAAACAGCGAACGTGTTTAAAATACATTGCGAAACATGTAATGTTCTATTTAATCTAACGAACGTGACCTGGACGCCATGTTGCTGGATTATCATTGCCGAACGTTGTTCATTACGCAAATATATTATGGCTGCGCCAGATCAAAATCCCTGCTCTACTGCCTCCTTGTTTTAGTGATCGTAAACCTAATAATAAGGTCCCGGGTTCGATGATGGGGCAGACCATGATTCAGTAATTGAGTTTTTCTGTCGAGAAAATCTCCATTGCATATGGCTCAAACTAGGTATTGTCGGTAGCTTCGAGTAAAACTAAATCTTATTATTTAGAATTCAGTAATCGGGTTTTAATGTCGATAAAATTTATGTTGCTTATGGCTTAAATTAGGTATGGCCGGAAGCTTTGAGTAAAAATATATCTTATTATTTCGAATTCAGTTATTGGGTTTTTCTGTCGAGAAAATCTCTGTTGCATATGGCTCAAACTAGGTATGGTTAGTAGCTTTGAGTAAAACTAGGTCTTATTATTTAGAATTCAGTAATCGGGTTTTTATGTCGATAAAATCTATGTTGCTTATGGCTCAAATTAGGTATGGCCGGAAACTTTGAGTAAAAATAGATCTTATTATTTAGAATTCAGTAATTGGGTTTTTCTGTCGAGAAAATCTCTGTTGCATATGGCTCAAACTAGGTATGGCCGGTAGCTTCGGGTAACACTAGATGTAACACAGTACCTCCTCTTCATTTGTTCGTTCACTCATTCATTACAGCCCTTCACAAATCCACTGCTGGACACAGGCTTCCCCCAAAAAATGCTACAAAGCACGGTCCTGAGCCACCTGCATTCATTGAACTCTTGCATGTCTTACCAGGTCGTCCCTCCATTTAGTGGACAGACGCCCTACACTTCACCTACCGGTACTATGCTCGCACTCAAGAACCGTTCTCCCCATCGGATGTTGATTTTTCAAGCTATATAAAGCCCCTTCTTTATATAAAAAAATAGAACCTTTTAACTAGAAAATAGGCATTACATCTTAGTCCTCACGGGTGACAACATATCTGCATTTTGATTCGTATCGAGCATAGCAACCAATTACAATCAGGTGGACTGTGAGCTCGTTTGTCACCGTTATCCTATAAAAAATAACGGTATTGTATTGTACATTACTTCTTGGACCCAACTAAACCTAACGTGTTTGTAAATCTATTGTTGAGCGCCTAAGTTGAAGTCATATACCCGGCACTAGCGCCATCTAGTGTCAGAACCTCAAGCTTGTAAAAATTTTGTCAGAAGTGGGATTAAATCATGCCGATTTTACCTAAGGAGGAAACGGAGGGTGTCCGTACCCGAAGTCAACGCCAGCAGGAGACGGACCAGAGACGATTTGGTGGTGCAACGCCGCAGACGTCAGAGGGCCAACTGCCAGCCACGGAGGCTGGCCCGTCAGTAGCTTCTACATCTGCAGCACCTGACTTAGGTGCTCTGATGGTGATGTTGCAGGAACAGGCTCGCCGACAGGAGGAATAAGCTCGCCGACAGGAGGAACAGGCCCACCGACAGGAAGAGCAGATGCTCCTCGTGAAGGACATTCACGCTAACTTCAGGAAAGAGATAAGGGCGGTGAAGCATAGGGTTGCTCGACATGACAACCGCCTGTCGGAAGCTGAAACCCAAATCAAGGAAGCTAAAACCCATGAACAATCGGGTTGATTATGTGATGGCTGACGTGAAGAAAACGCTGGACGAACTCAAACTTGGGGATGGAACTACAGCTCCCGTAGTAGCTACTACACCTTCGCTACGTGGGTTCAAGGTGCCACCATTAGACGGGACTTCTTCCTGGTCAGCCTACAAAATCCAGTTCGAGGCTGTCATGAAGGCGAACGGCTGGAATAAAAGTCAGGCCATGACTGCACTCACACTAGGCCTGCGCGACCAGGCCTTAACAGTTCTGGAAGCTCTCGGTGAGGAAGTGACTTATGAGCAACTCCTTGAGGCATTGGAGGAGAGATATGGTAACGCCCACCTGGAACATGTCTTTCGTGCGCAGCTTAAAGAAAGCGTGCAGCATATCAACGAAAACCTGCAGCAGTTGGCTCTAGAGGTGGAGAAGCTGGTGCGAAAAGCATACCGGTCTGTACCTGCGCTCATTGAAGGGAACCTTGTGCAGACATTCATTGACGGCATCCGCGACCTGGAAGTCAGAGCTGCTGTGAGGCTCGGGCACCACGAGACGCTTAAGGACGCCTTGGTCCATGCACTGGAGGTGGAAGCCGTGCGACAGGATCACGTCGCGTTCAGTTCAGTTCAGTTCAGTCGTATTCCTGCAGTAGTTCAATCCACCTCGCAACCTGTCCTTCTGGATTTTTAAACTGCAATAGCCATTTTGGTCAGTTCGTAATTGAAATTTTCGTCCCAGAAGATATTTGATAAAATGCTGCAAAGACTTACCACGGCTAGCAATTCGCGTCTTGTGACACAATAGTTCCTTTCCGGTTTTGACAACGACTTGCGACCGACCTCTCCTCGACCTCGACGACCTCTTGGTCACCATTCCGTTGAGACAACACACCGCCAAGTCCTATATCACTTGCGTCTGTGTCAACTATAAATTCTTTGCTTGCATCAGGGTATTTCCAAATAGGTGTTTTGCACAGACGGTCCTTGAGCTCCTGGAATGCGATATTGCAACTTTCATCCCAGCAGAAATGTCACTTCTCCTCGGTTAGCTTATGCAGAGGTTTGGTTGTATCTGCAAACTTCTTCAGAAATCGTCGGTAATAGGAGCAAAAACCCAAAAATGCTCTAACCTGCGTCTTGTCTTTTGGAACCGGCCAATCCTTGACAGCGGCGATTTTCTCTGGATCCATGCAGATACCTTCTTCCGATACTACATACCCCAAAAAGTTAACTTGTGGTTTGAATAGTGAACATTTCTTCGGACTCAACTTGAGGTTGGCACTTTGAATCTTCATGATCACGCGTTCCAGGTTTTGATGGTGTTCCTCAAACGAATGGCCTACGATGATGATGTCATCCAAGTAGACCAGACAGGCATCGCCAATTAGCCCGGTAAGTACAAGTTCCATCAGCCTTTCAAACGTTGCTGGAACATTGCACAACCCAAACGGCATTACTTTAAATTGCCACAGACCCTTTCTCGTCGAGAACGCAGTTTTCTCCTTGTCCTTAGGGTTAATTTCAACTTGCCAGTAGCCACTTTTTAGATCCAGCGTGCTAAACCACTTTACTCCTGTAAGCATGTCCAGCGTATCATCAATTCTTGGCAAGGGATAGCTGTCCTTCTTCGTAACGTCGTTCAGACGGCGGTAGTCAACACAAAACCGCATGCTGCCATCCTTCTTTTTTACTCACCACTGGAACAAAACACCATGAACTAGAGGAAGTTTCAAAAGTGTGGTCACTCTCGTTTGTGCATCCGATATATATATATATATATATATATATATATATATATATATATATATATATATTGATTATATTATATATTGATATATTATGCAGTGTTTCCTATTATCTTGCTCTCATTTTCTTTCTTAGGACTTTAGTATTGTTACTAGTAAAACGGATCTCCGGTTTTTTATTCTCACTATACAAAACACAGCAGAATTAAGCTGCTATTATATATATATATATATATATATATATATATATATATATATATATATATATATATATATATATATATATATATATATATATATATGGTATAGAAACTTGATATTTAATTCATACTATCTCTGCATCACTCCAAGACAGATTGGTCGAGAATGCCTCTGGAGTTGATTCCGCCTATATAAAACGTGTGTATAAAAAGTTTTAAATAAACACATAAATACATATTGAGATGATGATGATAATACATGATCGCACAGAAGTTTTTGGCCAAAAACCAAAAGGTTTTTTGTGCGTTCATGGACTTGGAAAGGGCCTATGAGTGGATAGGGATGTGCTATGGCAAACACTGAACTCATTTGGGTTGAGCGCTGGCTTGATACAGGCATTGGAGTCTCTTTATAGGGACTCTAGTGCTTGTGTTAGGATCAACGGGGTCTACTCGGACTGGTTTGACATCCATAAAGGTGTCAGACAGGGCTGTGTGGCTTCCCCGTAGCTGTTCAACCTATTTATGGACTGTTGTTTGCAAAATTTGAAAGTTGAAGAATGCGGATTAAGAATGGGTGAGTTAACCGTCAAATGCCTTTTACGATACGTCGTACGCCGATGATCAAGTTATTCTTGCGTAGTCGGCGGCCGAGTTGCAAATGATGGTTACATTAAATGAACAGATCATTAAAAGAAAGTGGTATGAATGTAAACGCAAGTAAGACGAAGGTTATGGTTTTTGAAAGAGAAGAAAGTAAAACGATTTGTGAAATAAGAATGGAAGGGGAGTTGATCGAGCAAGTAGATGAGTTTGTATATTTGGGCTGCATATTTAGCAGGGACGGGAGATATGATAAGGATATAGAACGACGAGTGAATGCGGGAAATAGAGTAAATGGGGCCCTGCACTCTATTGTGAAGAGTCAAAATGTGTCGAAAAAGGCACGTATAGCAATTCACAATGCTGTGTTGGTCCCTACTTTAACGTATGGTAGTGAAAGTTGGGTGTGGCAGAAGAAGCACGAGAGTAGAATGAACGCAGTAGAAATGCGGTCGTTAAGGAGTATGTTAGGGCTGAATCTAAACGACAGGGTAAGAAATTGTGTAATAAGAGAAGAGTGTGGTTTTTTGTGACCAGGATTAAGAAAGGAATTGCTTCGGTGGTTTGGTCATGTCGAAAGAATGAATGAGGAAAGAGTGACAAAGAAAATTTATGGTGCAGAAGTGAATGGCAGAGTCGGAAAGGGACGTCCTAGGCGAAAATTTATCGACCAAATTGGCGATTTATTGAAAACGGGCCAATTTAGGAGTACCCTTAACCGACGAGCATGTATGCGTAGGTGTATGGATGTGAAGGAGGCAAGAGAGATGTGTCAGGATCATGCCAAATGAAAGTCTGTAGTCTCTGTCTACCCCTCTGGGTGACAGGCGTGAGTGTTTATGTTTATGTTATATGATTTTTTATTCAAATAATCAATTCAGTTTTTTCTATTATGTCAATAAGATTAAAAAATATTATTAAAGTTTCATCAGTATGTAATTTATAAATGTAATTTCAAAAAAAACGGTCATCCGGGTACTGTTAGATAATCCGATAAACTTTAAATTATCATTGCATCAATTTACCCGCAACTCGGTTAATGCACGGCATTATTTTTATATTGTTTATGTAAAGAAATAAACCACCACGTGCTTTTCTTTTCTTTCCCCCCGAACGGGTTCCCGCCTTGTCGTGGCGGGGGGCTTAGAAGCCGTGGCTTGGTCACCCACGGCGAAACAAAGAGGAACCCATATGGCTGGTCCGAGGCGGAGGGCCGGCCCGAGGTGGCCACTCCGAGTGGGCTTGGGAAGCCCACTTCGGATGTGTGTTGGTGGACTGCGGTGAGAGGTGTGTCCTCCCCACCTACCGCTGCAGCCGAGGTGGAGTCGCGGAGGAAGAGGAGTGTTGGTATTGCGATGCGCCACTCGCCCTATCCTCCGCGACTCAAACGGGGCCGCACCGTTGATGCGGTGGTGATGGGGCTGCGGGGGGAGAGGATTGTCGGTATTGCGAGGCGCCGCTCTCCCTATCCTCCGCAGCCGAATCTTGGTTGGCGGCGGAGCCATAGACCAGATCCGCCGCTGGGGTCGGGAAGGCTAGTACTTCTAAGTGCTCGTTTTTCCTGGCCCCATGGCCTTCGCGCATCGGACGCGGGGGGCGTCTGTTGCGCAGATGTAATTGGAGGCCGTGGAGGAAGGCGTGCCATGTGTTCTGGTGCGCCTTACTTGGAAAGGAGAACGGGGAGGAATATTCCTCTTCCGATGAGGTGCTGCCATGGGGCGGCAGTCGCTGGTGGGGCCGCGGATGTGTGCGAAAGCGTTCCCGTAGCCCTGCCAATATGCGACGAAGGTGGAACACCATGGGGTTTTAGTCGGTGCGAGTTCGACATAACCCGTCCTTGCCCCCGCGAGGCGGGTATGCGTAGGCATTTCCCCATGTTAAAAAAAAAAAAAAAAAAAAAAAAAAAAAAAAAAAAAAAAAAAAAAAAAAAAAAAAAAAAAAAGAAATTGTGTAATAAGAGAAGAGTGTGGTTTGCAAGATGATGTTGTGACCAGGACTAAGAAAGGAATGCTTCGGTGGTTTGGTCATCTGGAAAGAATGAATGAGGAAAGAGTGACAAAGAAAATTTATGTTGCAGAAGTGAATGGCAGAGTCGGAAAGGGACGTCCTAGGCGAAAATTTATCGACCACATTGGCGATTTATTGAAAACGGGCCAAATTAGGAGTACCCTTAACCGACAAGCAGGTATGCGTAGGTGTATGGATGTGAAGGAGGCGAGAGAGGTGTGTCAGGATCGTGCCAAATGGAAGTCTGTAGTCTCTGCCTACCCCTCTGGGTGACAGGCGTGAGTGTTTATGTATGTACATATTGAGACTGGAAATTACTTTCATACTACCCTGATATTGGTTCATAAAAATAATATTTTCATCTCCACGATCAAGCTGGCAACACGATGGGGCGGCAATAAACGAAAAACGAATAGTCGTAAAACCATAAATTCAGTGCAAAATTATATCAAATATGAAACTTTGAGCGCTGGACATTATTATTATTATTGAAACTACTCTATCAATAGCCAATGATGTACTTTGGGAAAATAGCTGTATATCTACAAAAAAGCTTGGTCCTGTTTAATTTAACACAAAACTAAAATATGACGACTTAACTACTCGTACATCTAAAACATAAACGGGCATTAATTGGAAAAAACTATATGTGACTGTGCCCTGACCCCTATGCCTTTTAAGTTTTCCATTCCTTCACGTAAGTATCGTAAAAGGCGACTATTAACAGTGTCAAAAAGATGTTATTGCCATCCATTTACCGTGGAAGTAAAATTCGATGACGGGGAGAAGCAACATAGGTGCCAGAAATCTGGTACTTGATCCTTAGTGCCTGCAAACTAATTATTGCCAATCCTTCTTACAACCAGAGAACTTTGGAAAAGCAGAATCATATTCTTATAGCACCGCGTTCCGCGTTCTCAAAATAGTCTCGAAATTTGTGTTCATCACATAAGATTGGTTTCTTTAATTCCCATTTTTCTGTGCAGCCCATACTGCCCTGGAATGCCATGCCTGTTGATATCAGGAAAACTAGTACCAAGAATTATTTTAAAAGATTAGTTCGAGAGTATTCTCGAACTAGAATTATCTTAAGAATAACACCACCTGAGTTATGAGCCTTTCTTGACCTATGTATTTTAATATGTATCGTGTTGTTTTATTTTTGTATTATATATTTTATTTATTTAATATTTTGTATATACGCACCCGTTCAATATTCATTATTTATTCTTTATTATATAGTAGATATTAAGTACGTATATTTTTACTAACTACATTCGATTTAATTCTATTTACTTTCCTTTTATCGTACCTTATATCTTTATTACTTATTTATCAAATTTTCGAAGTGCTTGCTTACACCAGTCCAGTCCAGTCCAGGGTTCATTGTTAGAGAATGCCATTAGGCATTAAGTCTGCCCTTTATATCCCTAACTATAAGGTGTGTAATAAAGATTAAATAAATAAAAAAAAACTTACACCCAGCGGAAGTTTATGCGGTGACGCAGAAGAAGAAGAAGAATATTTATATTTAGACGTCAAGTGTTACTATTTGAGAATCATCGTATCGGCTAATTTTGGTTTTACTCGTTGGAAAGATTTTAAGGTACGATTAAAGACGTAAATTGACTGTAAATCGGAGAATAAACTGTAGTAAACATCAAAACTCATTTGCAATGCTAGCAAAAAAAAAATACGCATTTTGGCTGATTCGTGTGTTTGTAATTAGGGTGTTACTAAACACAGAAAGTCCCGTTTTATTTTTCATATAAGAGTAATAAGCAAAATAGGCAATAACAGTGACGAAGACTTCGTCACCCGAGTGTAGAAAATTGCGGGGCACTTGTTGAATATCGATTCGCGCTGTAATGCCATGACATAACCATTTGCAAATTTTATCACATCTGAAGATATTATACTGGTATTATTATAGTGCAATATCAGAAGAAATGATACTGATATCATGGTATTGTAATATCAGAAGAAATGATACTGATATCATTGTATTGTAATATCAGAAGAAAAAATACTGATATCATTGTATTATAATATTAGAAGAAATGATACCGATATTATTTAAGTGCAATATCAGAAGGAATAATAATGATATTTAACGGCTCCGTGGTACGGTGGCTCAGCATTGAGTTGTGGCGCTGAGTTTAGACATTGTGTGTTGTTAGTTTGGACATTGCGAAGGCCTTCGATTGGGTTTGGTACAAACTGTTTCTTTCGCAGCTCCCTTCCTATGGGCTTTCCGAGAAATTGTGAAATTGCATCTCCAGCTTTCTTGCAGATCGGAGCATCAAGGTCGTTGTAAACGATGCATGCTCCAATTACAAGCCTATTGCTGGCATTCCACAAGACTGCGTGCTATCACTAACGCTGTTTATTCTGCATATCCATGATATGTTGCAAACCGGTAACATTTATTGTTATGCGGATGGCAGCACTAGTGAAGCACTATATACTGGCCCTGCGAATATTTCTCGGCAAAACGTCGCCGAGTACCGGAACAAACTTGTATCTGAAATCGAGTCTTTGCTGAACAAAGTCTTGGATTGGGGGGGGAGGACTAAATATAGTCCTGTTTAATCCTCAGAAGACAAAAGTTTGAGCATTTACTGCTACAAAGAACTCCATTGTCATATCTGCTCAGTTTCAAGGCCTTGTTGTTCAGGCACACCGTCTGCAACTTTACAAGGCGCAGGTTCGGCTTCACATGAAACACTGTTCCCATCTCTAGGCTGGGACTCCCCAGTGCCAGCTCCATTCACTTGACTACATCCAGCGCAGAGCAACTAGAATCGTGATGTGATCGCGGCCGCGAGAGATGTTGCATCTCTTTGCGTGTTTATCGTATCTAACACTGGGAGGGCTCTGAGGAATTGTTCGGATTGATCCCAGCCGCCAAATTTCACATCGCGATAAAACTTTCGATATCATCCACGTCATCTGGATGCTTAGCGGTCCACCACTGTACGTTTCATTTGGAATTTTCTTCTGGATACGACATTACTGTTGAATAGTTTACCGCCGGCGATTTTTTCGAACCGATACGACTTAAGGACCTTCAAGAAAAGAGCTGACCCCTTTATTTTATTAAATATTTTATACTTCAGGGGCGGTCCTTTGTAATAAGTTCAACCCCAAAATAATGTATGAAGTTTTAATATCGTAGTCTACTCAAAAATGAAAAAAAAATAGCTTTCATTAAAAACAAAAGCCGACTTTAAAGAACTAAAAAAGAATAAAATCATTTCAAATTCTAAATTTTTAGCTCCGAATTCATAATGTGAAACTATCTTTTTATTTTTTCATTATTTGACCGCACCGTGTATGAAAAATTAATTAATTTAGAAAGTCACTTAGGCTAACAGCGCAGTACTGCTAGACGGATTCTAACACCATCTATGTGAAAAAAAAAAAAACAAAGAAAAAACATATTTATTTATTGCTGCTACCAATAAACATTAATTTTACAATAAAAAAAAACACAACATATTAAACAAAATATAATATGGATTACAGCTGCAAAATGGTCAACGACTGAGCATAAATATATTTCATATTAGTCGCCGTATGCCACATAGCACCGTAATAACTTATGTGTGTGTCAGTGATCATATTAAACATTTCATTGTTGTTATGCTAGCAAATGAGTTAGTTTATATTCTACAACATCTTAAACTTTATATTACTCTTGCTATCGAAGAGCTTTTCACTTTAATCGATACCTAAAGAAGGTTACGTAGGGCTTCCGATTGTTTCCAAAATTTATCAACCTTAAAACGATTTTTTGTACTTAATGGTCTGTGTTTTAACCGAAATGAAGTTGACTGTTAAATTATCCAACCTCCGTATGGATTTGTAATTTTCAATTTACTTAGCTAAGATATTTTTTCATTTAGCATGACTATAAAAACTACTGCGGTATCAGCCTGTTTAGCATTCTCTGAAAACTGAATGCTAAGGATTGATGCTGTATTGATAGAAAGAGGAATTTAAGAAACCAATCAAAAAGTTAGGGATATGCAATTTAGTTTTTGAAAAGCAGATGGGGTCATGTCTTTTTACGCTTATGATCAAAGAGAATATCTGACAAGAGCTCTAACAGTACACTGCTGTGTTAAAAACATATGTCCATCCTGGGACTAAGCAATTTAAGAATTTTCTATTTCTGTGTTCTGTTTGTCAAGTATGTGTGTGTTCTGTTCTGAAACGGAAGAAACGCTACTGCACATCCTAACTGTACTGATTGCGGACCCTTAATGCGCAAACGTAACACTCACATGGGAAACTATCTACTCCGCCCAGAAGAAGTGAAATTGTTCACGGCTAAGCAACTCCTTCTATTCATTTAAGACATAGAGTTTAGCAGTGAACTATAGCCATAGCAGCGATCACAATAGATCTTTTAGGTTGCAGTGATACTGATCTCTTTCCCTAGACCTGCATAGCTGCTTGCACATAATTAAAAATAACTGTTTAGATTATTCTAGTAACTACCGGAAGAGTCGTCTAAGGGAAATCTTACACGCCTAGATCGATCAAATTAAGACAATCCAAAACAGAGAGGCTGTATACTACATGATGATGTGAAAGAAGCGAGAGAGCGAGTGAAACGTAGTATCTGCTTACCCCCCCTGCGTGACTGAAGAGAATGTTTAGTTTTCGCGCCTGAATGATTGATTTTCTAGCTTACTGTGCCCATATGTTCTTACCGCAATAGAGTTGGAAAAGAGGGCATAGAAAGCCAGTAAAGATTATAATTTTGGGCATTTTCTTGTACATTATTTAATACATAATGATAATAAGTGCAGAAACCAATGTTCAGAATAATTGGTTACAAGTGTCCACAGGCTACAGTAACTACTTCCAATTAGATTATATTGCGATTTACGACCGTTCATTTACCGGTAACTGGAAAATTGGATAATTACTTTATGGTTGACAAATTACTACAAAAAAATATAATTTTAAAAGACAAACATACAGAAATATAACATAAAGTGTAATAACATAAATGTAGTTGATGGTTAACAATGTTTTGATTGAACTACATATTTTATAAATTTTTTTGTAGTTAATTTAATTAAATTTTAAAAATATTGTGGAAACTCTTAGCTAAGCCAAATAAAAGGGTAACATTCACGGCTATCAGCCAGCGGGGTAGGCAGAGAGTACGGCTTTCCATGTTGCACGCCCCTTACAAACCTCTTGCGCTCCCTTCACGTAGCTTCTCTAAGCATACATGCTCGTCGGTTAAGGGCACGTTTAACTTGGCCTATCCTCAATTTAATATCGCCAATTGGTCGATAAACTTCCGTCTAAGGAGACCTTTGCCTGCTCTACCATTCACTTCCACAAAAAAAATTGCTTTTAAAATATTTCCTCATTCATTTTTATACATGACCAAACCACCGAAACATTCCTTTCTAAATCCTGGTCATAGCATATTCTTTTGAACCACACTTTCCTCTTTCCACACAATTCCCTATCTTTCAAAGTCACCCATAACATACTCCCAAATAACCATATTTAACTGCATTTATTCTGCTAGAGATATATTAAAGTACATAAAATATTATTTTTGATTTGAAATATCTATAGCGGCGGGTTAGACCGACTGTTGGCTTGCGTCGCCACGCTATAGATACCTTGATAATGTTATGTTCAACACTTTTGTAATATACTTCTGTCATCATCGAACAATTGTCACAGTAATACCGTCAGAGGCAACATGTATTCGATGTTGCCTCTGACGGACTACTACACAAGCCACTGATTAACAGAATTGAGTTGTCTCAATTTAAAAATATATTAGTTTTTGTATTTAATGAATACAAATATTTATTACATAAGCAGTCGTCTTTTTCTTGAAAAAACTCCTTATATTTTGTTTTTAATTATGCCATATTTATTTCCTGTCGTAAACTATCCTTTTATGCATATTACCTGTACAAAATATGTTTCACATCTGCCAGGCGTCCCGCGACGACTCACAACTTTTTTTACACGTACGACACCTGCAATTTGTTCAAAACAAAGAAGACCGCAAATGCAACGGCACCGAACCCCCGATAGCAAAAATAGAATGTCGCACAGCCCTTACTACTGGCTACTGGCCAGTAGCGCTCCTCAAAGCGGCATGGCAGTTGTTTTTTTTAAATAAAATTTAAGTGACATACGAACAATCCACCTGATTGTAAGTGCCTACTGCTATCCACGGACATTCGCAATTTATTTATTTATTTATTTGCCATTACGTTACATTACGTAACATTGGTACGTCAAAATTACAATTACAATTATATAGATACAATAATATAGTTAAAATTACAAATTATACAATTACAATAATATAATTATGATACATCTCATTTACAGTACATTATTTTATGTGTCAAACAAGTCAAAAAATGAACATTGCATATATTCTTCTATGTTGTAAAAAGCGTGATTTAAAAAGAATGTTTTTATCACTTGTCGGAACTCATTTAGCGGAAGTCTTGTTATTTCTATTGGCAATTTATTGTACATTTTAATTTTTATTGCAAAACCTTGCTTGAACACTTTGACTAATCTGGTTCTTGGAACAACTAATCTTTCGCGACTTCTAGAATTGTAGTTATGTACGTGCTTCTTCATTGGTAGTTTACTTTTTTCCTGGTGCACTTCTAGAAGCGATCTTCAAAAAGTGTAGGCTACAAATGGGTATTACCTCTGAGGAACAAGATGAAATATTATAATCTCACAGGCCGTAATTATATCTACAGGTTATAAAGACCCTTTAATCCTGAACCCAGCAGTGTATGCAATGCTCTTTGGTGGCAGAAGTAGGTAAGTGAATGGAACAAGCCAGACGGTCCTAGGCAGATAACGAGTCCTACCAGCTGGTGCCACTGGCACTTTTTTGATTTATTTTTGGGTAAAAAGTACAAAAATCATCTATTAATGATTACATTTTTGGGTATTTCCAAACAAATTTTATCACCGTAGCAAATGGAAAGAAGCCGTTTAAAATAATCATTCATTTCATAAACAGTAATTATGTCCTCATCTGTGACTAGTTGGATCACTATGGATAACTTTGAAATAGTCTATAGTTTATTAAGATTGCCTAGAAAGAATTATATATTTTATTACGGTTTCGTTAGATTCATTTTTTGACTTTAACGATAGACGTAATAAATCAGGGGTTGGAAACTTTGGCTCTTTGTACTCTCGTTTATAACAATGTAGTGGCATCGTTCCCCATGAGGGTATGAAATTCGCGAATGATTAATCCCGAATAACTTCACTAAAGTTCTTTTAGTATTCGTCCAGTTTTCTTTATCCTTGCCTATTTTGAACGTCTTTATTATTATTAAGTACATTTCTCGTTTATAATATTGTTACGAGCTTGAGGTTCGTGACAATAAAAATTGCCGATAAAATTATCTAAATTAACACTTTAATTTTCTTTCACAAATTAAAACTTAAAACACTAATAATTAAGCACACTAATTCACTTTATTCCGCTCCGAAGCTTCGCTTGTCTCGCCAACTTCAATACTTCGTTCCTTTATATAGGGCTCTTCCACGAAAACATCGAGAATATTCCAGAATATTCGAGTAAATACGAGCGCCAACCGACCAAGCGCGGAAAGATCGAGTGTAGAGCTTCTAGAAAGTTTAGTTCTTCAATTTGACACTAGATGGCGCTAGTGCCATGAGATGAGATGTCAACTTAGCCGCGCAACAATATCTTATTAAGGACATTAACTATTATGTCGAAGTAGTCACGCAACGATTTATATGTAATTTATCAGGTTCCTTAGATGCATATGATTTTGTTCCAGGGAAATAACTAGAGTAGATTATTACGTTTATGCTTGTGATTGTTGTTACTTGGAAACATCTTTTTTTAAATCTTTTAAGGTCTGAGTACCGTGATGGTTATACTAGTCCTACCATATTCTAAACTATTAAATACAAAGATATTTTATACGCCGTCTTTTCTATAACACACTAGCTCATAAACCATTTTGGCTTCTTTGGATAATGAAGATGCCAGAAAAGTTTAGAAGATATCGATATTGAGCTAAAAAAGGGCTGCTGTACTTCTGCAGAAGGATTTCATATTTCTTCCAAAAAATTAATTTTTTCGAATCGTTTAGAAATTTATAAATCTTATTTTATTTTATTCTTCACATAGTCACGTTGCATGTATAGCGGAGGACGTGGTAAACCTTAAATATAATGAAAATTTATTATTACTATTATTATAGGGAAAACATTTCTGTTTCTTAGCTCATTAGCTAGTTTTGACTGCATGTACGAAACGAGCAAAGTGCAGCACGTGGTGAGTATTTATGTAGGTGGAGTGTTAAGGGAGCTATTTAAATTTCTTCAAATTGTATGAATTTTCTTACAATTCGACAGGTAATTTAAATTGCGACTTTTCGGACTATAATGTACATATGTTGAGTCTTTCAGGTCTATTATATATTATTGTATATAATAGACCTGAAAGACTCAACATATGTTGTATGTATATATGTTGTGTGTATGTGTGTGTATTTATATATTATTGTATATGTATTTTGTCTCTAAATTCGTGTCACTTCCTCTTTTAGCTCGGCGTATTTGCTTATCTCCTCGCCTATTTTTTTTGTAAGTTGTGTGTCGGGTGTTGCGATATTTATTAGATAGGTGATTTTATTTACTTTATCCTGTATGTCTGGTCTATTATAGTCCTGTCGATAAGTATGGCGCGGTCGTAGTAGAGTTTATGTGTACGATTTTCTGAAACAGTTTGTGATGTTTATTTGTATATGTGTCTTGATATGTTTAGGTTTGAGTGCCAGTTTTTAGTGAATGATGTTTGCTACTTGATTGTGACTGTGAGTGTAGTCTGTGTGAGAGTTGTGAGTGTCCCTGTTATGTGTTATATGGTCTCTAGTTGGATGAGATACTTTACGCATTTATCGTTGGTTACTTTGGGGTATTTAATGATATATTTCCTGTAGTTTTTAGTGTTGATCATTTAGTCTTGTATTGCGATAGTAAAACCTTTAGTTTCCGGGAGTATGTTACCAATTTTAAGCCATATTTATTTGATGCTATGTATCTACATGTGGTTATTCTGGGACATGTGGGTGTCATCCGTTCAGAAGTTTTTTTTATTCCTCAAACTTTTGTTATTATTTTGGATTATTAGTGTTATTGTATTATGTATCTGTCTCTGTGTTTAGGTTAAGTGGAATGTAGTTAAGATCATTTAGGGTTACGGCTTTATGAATGTCACTTGTGCGAGATTTATTATAGATTAGATATATTATATATATAGACTATAGATTTATAGTCAACCAAATCTAAAAAATACCTTTTGACAGCTGTCAGATTTATTGCACCAAGCATGCCAACCAAAAAATGAGAACGCACAATAATCGATTCTTAAAAAAATCGATATCGATTATTTAGAGTTAGTAATCATTCACAGTTAGGTTTAAATAATACCAGAATAAATTAGAAACGTATAATTTGAAACAAAAGATTTATCGTTTTCTTCGTTCTTGTTGTAACTGCTTATTTCTAGAGGAAAAGTCATAAAAAGTTAAGATTGAAACTAGATTAAAAATAAATTTATTCAATCACTTTCACTACTACTAGTTGAGCTGTCGTTGTTAAGATTAATTATTATTTGATTTTCAAATAATAATTAATCTGATTGAAAGGGTCATGAAAGAAACTGATGGAAAACTTTGGGAAGTGCAAGCGGGATTTAGAAAGGGAATGGGATGTACAGATCAAGTCTTTTCCATGCGCATGATCGCGGAGAAGTTTTTGGCCAAAAACCAAAAGGTTTTTTGTGCGTTCATGGACTTGGAAAAGGCCTATGACAGAGTGGAGAGGGATTTGCTATGGCAAACAATAAACACATTTGGGTTGAGCGCTGGCTTGATACAGGCATTGGAGTCTCTTTATAGGGACTCTAGTGCTTGTGTTAGGATCAACGAGGTCTACTCGGACTGGTTTGACATCCATAAAGGTGTCAGACAGGGCTATGTGGCTTCCCCGTGGCTGTTCAACCTATTTATGGACAGTTGTTTGCAAAATTTGAAAGTTGAAGAATGCAGATTAAGGATGGGTGAGTTAACCGTCAAATGCCTTTTGTACGCCGATGATCAAGTTATTCTTGCGTCGTCGGCGGCCGAGTTGCAAATTATGGTTACATTAATGAACAGATCATTAAAGAAGGGGGTATGAAAGTGAACGCAAGTAAGACGAAGGTTATGGTTTTTGAAACAGAAGAAAGTAAAACGATTTGTGAAATAAGAATAGAAGGGGGAGTTGATCGAGCAAGTAGATGAGTTTGTATATTTGGGCTGCGTATTTAGCAGGGATGGGAGATATGATAAGGATATAGAACGACGAGTGAATGCGGGAAATAGAGTAAATGGGGCCTTGCACTCTATTGTGAAGAGTCAAAATGTGTCGAAAAAGGCACGTATGGCAATTCACAATGCTGTGTTGGTCCCTACTTTAACGTATGGTAGTGAAAGTTGGGTGTGGCAGAAGAAGCACGAGAGTAGAATGAACGCAGTAGAAATGCGGTCGTTAAGGAGTATTTTAGGGCTAAATCTGAATGACAGGGTAAGAAATTGTGTAATAAGAGAAGAGTGTGGTTTGCAAGATGATGTTGTGACCAGGATTAAGAAAGGAATGCTTCGGTGGTTTGGTCATGTGGAAAGAATGAATGAGGAAAGAGTGACAAAGAAAATTTATGGTGCAGAAGTGAATGGCAGAGTCGGAAAGGGACGTCCTAGGCGAAAATTTATCGACCAAATTTATTATTGAAAATTATTAATATATATAAAATAGGCGATTTATTGAAAACGGGCCAAATTAGAAGTACCCTTAACCGACGAGCATGTATGCGTAGGTGTATGGATGTGAAGGAGGCAAGAGAGGTGTGTCAGAATCGTGCCAAATGGAAGTCTGTAGTCTCTGCCTACCCCTCTGGGTGACAGGCGTGAGTGTTTATGTTTATGTTATATGTATATGTTGATTTTAAATAATGCAATCAAAATTAATGTCTCTATTAAAGTCACCCATAATCATGTTTTTTGTTTTTTCTACCACTTTTGCCCAATCATCCTTTGTGACATTGACACATGCTTCCTTCAGCAAACCTTCCATCTGCTTCTTCGTGAAATGTCGTGCTACGTAGCCTGTAAAAAAAGCATAAGATATTTTCATTTTGTGTGTGTTTAAGTAAAGTTAATATGTTTTCACTTTTCATATAAGAACTAGCCTTTGATTTTGGCCCAAGTCAATTCAATAGCGTTATATTGGCAGTGGTATGGTGGTAATCTTATAACTTTATGCCCGTGCTCTTCTGCTAATTTATTAATAACATATAAAGGTTTACGTGGTTTATTTTGCTTTACTAATTATATTAGCTCGGCTTTCAATAACTTCATGTCCGCTTCCACCTTTGTGTTGCAGCCATGCTATTAAATCTGCTTTCTTATTCGCCTGGGTTGGGGCTTTGTCGATTTGGACAGAATGGTACGGGGCGTTGTCCATTATTATGCTGCTATTCGCAGGAATATTTCGTAAAAGGTTTATAAACTACTCTTTGAATTTTTCTGCATCCATTTCCTCATGGTAATCTCTTGTACTCTTTGATTGGAAGGCTAATAAACAATTTTGTACAAATTCTCCTCCGGCTGATCCCGCATGGCAAACTATGAGGCGCCCACCTTTCCCCGCGGGCACCTTCGAGCAAGTTGCTGTATTGCCATCTGTCCATATTTGCGCTACAGTGTGGTTGGCGTTTAACCACGTTTCATCAAGAAATATGACGTTGTCCCAATCGTTTATATTTTTCATTTCTTTTAAAAATGTTATTCTTTGCAAGACTATGTCATGTCTCTCCATAATTATTGTACGTTTGTCAAGTTTTTTGTATCGAAATCCTATGCGTTTTAAAATGGTTCTCAATGACTACACTACCACTGTACAAACCGGCATCTATTAAACTTACTTGCAACTTTGCCACAGTAGGATATTCGCCTCTTATGAAATAGCCGTAGACATGTTTTCTAATTGCATCTGCGTCGAATTGATCGATACCTGTTACTGGTTTGTTCTTTTTTCGTTTTTTCGGCGTGTGAAGTAAATTATTCTCACTGCCTGAAGGTCCGTACTTTTCAGTATTTTCGGACTATAATTGCGGACAGTAAACTCCCAAAATGGCGGGAATGTTGACAAATTAAAAAAAATAAACTTGTTTTATTTATGACTCATGTAATTGGAATTTTAAAAATAAAATAAAATAAAACAAATTATACATTCAAGAAAATTAATAATTATTGAAATATATGACGTCAAGTAAAAAAAAAGTTGATACTGGTTATTTTTTAATATTTTGCTTTGTTTGAAAAATTTAAAAAACTATACACGTTGCAAAGAAGTATAGATAACTTCATAATTCTTTGAATTTACGTAAAAGGTTATTTTTAATCGTGTGAGTACGCTTGTGCAATGTTATTGCGGAATGATTAATGTGAAACGTCAAAAGGTATTTCTTAGATTTGGTTGACTATAGATATTTAAATATTATAGGATTTAGATTAGAGTTAACAATTTCATTGTTGCTGGCGGGGATCGAACCCGGACTGCTCGAGAACTAAGAAATTAACAGCAAGCATTTAGTCCCTGTGCCACCATACCATAGCTCTTATTACATAACTAATACATGATAATTATAATTTTTAAAATTAATATAATTACATAATTTAATTTCCGGAAAGGCTTTATCACCATAGACCACATACATACACTTTACAACAAAACTTACAATGTGCCACTGTCCAGCGTATGTGAACTATAAGAAAGCCTTTGATTCCGTCGAAATTCTGGCGGTGCTGCAGACCCTTCAGCAGTGCCAAGTGGACTGTCGGTATATTAAAGTCCTGAAGTGTTTATACAGTAGGGCTAAATGGCTGTCCAAGTACGGAACCGGAGTACGAAACCTATCCAAGTGCATAGAAGTGTATGACAGGGTGAGGTTATAGCCCCGTAACTATTCATGGCTGCATCGGAAGACGTTTTCAAGCTACTGAACTGGAAAGGATACGGTACTCACTCACTTTCGATTTGCCGACGATATAGTCCTTACGGAAGAATCGCTGGAGGACCTAAGCACTATGACCAATGACCTCAATAGTGTGTCCCAACGGATAGGTCTAAATATGAACACGGTTCGTCCATGTTCATCTTAAAAAATGGTCATGTTTAACGTCCATGCTACACCTGTCCCGGTGGTTCTTGGGAGCAAAAAATGGTCATGTTTAACGTCCATGCTACACCTGTCCCGGTGGTTCTTGTTTACCTGAGAGAAATAGTCTGACTAGGTAAGTCCAACTTCGACTGGCTGGGCAGCGTTCGGAAAATCACAACGTGCTTTCTCGTCAGGTATACCACACATCTTGATAATGAGATTGTAAAGATAATTTATGGATCTGAGACCTGGATCTTCTCTGCTGGCCGCTTAGCGAGCTATGGGGAGGGCTATGCTCGGGGTTTCTCTGCGTGATAAACTTAGATTATATACTATATATATATATATATATATATATATATATATATATATATATATATATATATATATATATATATACATCACAATATTGATTCTACATCCTTTCATTTCGCATTATTGTAGCGTCCACCACTTGTAGGCAATTTTTATACATTATGACAGCGAATATTGGTCCATTAAATAATTTCAAGGATAGTGTTTAACCCATTTCTTTGAAAATTTACCATATGTCGATATACAAATATTCGTATATTGCCAGACGGAGGGAAACCAATCAGGACTCCCTTCCATATTACAAATTATCCAGAATCCCCGTAATATACATAGTTTTTAATTCATTCTCCTGCTTAACGCCATTCCTTTGTATGGTGCGACGTTGCCACTCTTATTAGTTATTCCGCTTTGTAATATTTTATTTATAGTAGGTGATATTTTGTTTATGTAGGTATTCGATAGATTCCTATAGTCTGTGTTTTTCGCAGGAGACAAAAATAACAGATCTTTATTAGTTTCGTTTAGCACAAATAATACAGTTTTTATGATTCTGGTTCAGATTAGATTTAATTTTAGTCACTTAAGTTTCGTATATTGTTCAAAATAATGAAATAAATCCACAGAATGTGCAGTTACGAAAAATACGCAATATCATTTTTGTCTCCGGCGAAAAAAAAACAGATAGATATCATGATTAATTTACCAACTAGTTATTCGTTTACTAAATACGAAAAAATATCTAGGATTGCCCAGCCGTGATACATTACAGATTGACTATATTATTATTTATTTTACTATTGTAAATAAGTACTAATTGCAAATATTGACAGGTTTAATAGAAGTTCATTTTCTTATATTGTGACTAATAACCTAATATAACCTTGGCAAGAAACTCATTTTAATATAAGGTTTTACTGCATCAACTGCCAATGGGTTGTTAATTTCTACAATAGACCGTGGCGTATTGTTGCTGACATGAATAACTCCGAAAATATAATTTATTTACTTGATCGTATTGAGTTTTGGTGCTCCCACTGCGAGTTTACTTTTTATGATCACTATCTTAAGGATGAGTGCGCTGTTTACCTAATCTGTAAAAAATTACACTCTACTTAACTAGATTCATTTTTGTGAAAGGATATTTTTATTAAATTATTATATTATGTTTGGTTTTGCAGTTAGTTGAAATACAATTTGTTTGTGTTGTTGTTATAAATATTTTTTGCATGGCATGCATTAGCGTCCGCATTGTGACCTACGCACATTGAGAACTTTTTACGCTTATGCTTGCTTGCATTTAAATTTCTTTGGTTATATTTAGTAACTTAGGTAAATAAACTTGTGTAAGTTGATTAATGTACTTGACATGGACATTGAACGGAGTATTTACCCATATACGGACGTAAGAATATCCTAAAATATTCACACTAAGTTTTATTTGACGTCCACTTCTTCGATATCCGATGTCCAAAGTTGTTGTTGATTATTGCATTTTACTATTTATTTATATTGATTATTTATTTAGTGCTCAAGGCATATTTTGGTATTTTTTGTCGGTTTATATTGTACTCAGTGCTAGTAGATAATTTTACTTTCCAATTTGTTTTCGTGTCCTTATATTTAGCTACATATAATAATATCGACGTCCGAATATCCTAAAACATTCATACTGAATTATATTTGACGTCCATATTTTGAATTTTGTTATATTTCTATATGTGGACGCCAGATTATCGGTAAAGTTTCATACCGCACGATATTTGACGTCCATATAACCATGAATATATTTATATTTTAATTTCTTGTGTATAAGACACACATTAATGATCACTACTTTAATGATATTTTTCGCTATTGTTTTATTTTTATTTTTGGTGTAGCCCATGCGGTATGAAATAGTCACTTTGGTATTTCATAAAATGCTCCATTCTAGAAACTACAAAACGCTTAGAAAACCTTTCTTATTTCGTTTTTGATAAATGTTGCCGTTTGTAGCGGTTTTTGGGGTTATTACTGTGTGCGTTAAAATTTTAACTTTAAATTACTACCTGTGTACACATAATTATATGGACGTCCGAATATCCTAAAACATTCATACTGAATGATATTTGACGTCCATATTTTTAATTTTGTTATATTTCTATATGTGGACGTCATATTATCGGTAAAGTTTAATACCGCACGATATTTGACGTTCATATAACCATGAATACATTTATATTTTAATTGCTTGTGTATAAGACACACATTAATGATCATTGCTTTAATGACATTTTTCGCTATTGTTTTATTCGTATTTTAGTGTGGGGATGCAGTGTAAAATACTGACTTTGGTGTTTTATAAAAATTTTCGTTCTAGAAATGATAAAACGCTTAGAAGCTTAGAAAAGGTGTGTGAAAAATTAAATTGTATTTCAATTAACTGCAAAACCAAACATAATATCATAATTAAATAAAAATAGCCTTTCACAAAAATGAATCTAGTTAAGTAGAGAGTAATTTCGTACAGATTAGGTACAATAGTCGCACTCATCCTTTAGATTCAGTGAGAGCACCAAAACTCAACACGATCAAGTAAATAAATTATATTTTCGGAGTTATGTCAGCAACAATATGACACGGTCTATTGTAGAAATTAACAACCTATTGGCAGTTAATGCAGTAAAACCTTATATTAAAATGAGTTTCTTCGCCAGACTGTATTAGGTTATTAGTCAGAGGTTATTAGTCACAATATAATAAAACAAACTTCTATGAAACCTGTTAATATCTACAATTGAGTCCATCTTCCTGTACTCAATCTAAAGGTAACTCAAACAGAAATATGGGTTGCTTACGAAATATCTAACAAGAGTTCTTTTAGGCAGATTAGTATCAAATGTAAAATGTAAAAATATAGTGCAGCATGAAATAAACCGATAAGTCGACGTCCGCATCTTAAACATTCCGCATCTCAGACATTTATAAAAATATAACTAAATTCAAAAATACGGGTGTCAAATATCATTCAGTATGAAAGTTTTAGGATATTCGGACGTCCATATTACGTGTAGGTAAATGTAAAGTTAAGAAAACAAGTTTAAAAGTAAAATTACTAGTACCAAGCGCAGTATAAACCATATAATAATGCCCTGCAGACCGAATTACGGTTACGGCGGCCTGCCTCAACGAAGACTAGCCATCGGCGCAGGACACGATTATAGTGCCCAAGTGTAGGCGCAATCACAGGTGCACTTTCTATTCCCTCATTCTCATAATCCAATGACACGGTAAACCGACACGACCGGAGAGAGATCAGACGCAGGACCAACGGCTTTACGGATCAGATTTAAATAATTACAGGCCAATCTCTCTAGCCATCGTAGTGGCTAAGGTGCTGGACGGTCTGCTGGACAGGAAATTGAGAAAGCTCATTCATCTGCATGATGCTCAATTTGGGTTCAGACCTGGACTATCCACAGAGAGTGCAATTTTGTGTCTTAAGCAGACTGTTAGGTACTACACAGATAGAAAAACGCCGGTGTATGCCTGTTTTTTAGATCTATCAAAAGCTTTTGATCTAGTCTCTTATGACATTTTATGGCGAAAGTTACAGGAGGAAACTGACTTGCCCCAGGAAATTGTCTCCGTATTTAAATATTGGTATAGTAACCAAATAAACTATGTTCGATGGGGTAGCAGCTTTTCTGAGGGGTATGGGCTGGAATGCGGGGTGAGACAAGGAGGGTTGAGTTCACCTACGCTTTTCAACTTATACATAAACCAGTTGATTGTGGAGCTCAGCAGCACCAAAGTCGGTTGTTCTATAGACGGAGTTTGCATAAATAACATAAGCTATGCAGATGACATGGTGCTGCTGAGCCCCACGATAGGTGCACTCAGAAAGCTGCTAGGGATCTGCGAATCCTACGCAAAGACCCATGGGCTCAAGTATAATGTAACGAAGATCGAGCACATGGTTTTTAATTCAGGCACTAAAAGGCAGCTCACCATGCCTACTGTTAAGCTCTGTGATAGTCCTTTGAACAGAGTCGTCAAATTTAAGTACTTAGGCCACTGGGTAACAGAGGACTTAGAGGATGACTTGGATATAGAAAGGGAACGCAGGGCGTTGGCTGTTCGCTGTAATATGCTGGCCCGCAGGTTTGCACGATGTACTAAAGATGTTAAAGTTACGCTTTTTAAAGCTTATTGTCAGTGCTTTTACACATGCAAATTGTGGGTCAGATACACGCAGCGGACATACAATGTCCTGCGTGTACAATACAATAATGCGTTCAGGGTGCTGTTAGTATTGCCGCGTTATTGTAGTGCCTCTGCCATGTTCGTTGAGGCACACACGGATGGCTTTCATGCCATAATACGTAAAAGGTCCGCTTCATTAATGAATCGACTACGTACCTCTACCAATAGCATCCTGAATACACTTGCTGATAGGTGGGATTCTGCCATTATGAAGCACTGGTTGAGTCTACATATAAAATTGAATAAATAAGATATTTGTAACGTAGGAGCGATATTTAATTTGTTAAGTTTAAAAAAAAGTTAAATACTAACATTAGTTCTAAGTAGTTATTGTTCTACTAACATCTTTATGGACAAAGTGTGAAAATAAATTATTATTATTATTATTATTATTTACGTGCTTACGAGGCACGGGGGTGATACACCGCCAACTTCCTGACTCCGGGTAGATATTGAGAATTTCTTGACAGAAAAACTCAATAATTGATTTTTTTGCCCGACCCGGGAGTCGAACCCAGGACCTCACGATCAGCAGTCGCAATACTACAACCACTAGACCAACGAGGCAGTCATTACCATATATCACCAAATACAAGTAACACGTTGGCAACGGTGACGGAACGGCAACGTCGCATCTTCTAATTTTGTGCGGAAGTCAAATACGGCCATAAATGAAAGTATTCACAAATCGACAGCAGCGCTATTATTTTTGCAACGAAAATTAGCGGAACTACGTAAATATTCAGTACAGCAAGATTGGAAGAAAAATGACGTCCAATTTCTTTTTTTAGATTTTGACATTTCTGTGATCAGCATGACAATTTGCGAACATTGCTCTAAGTCTCCTATTTGACGTCCGTATATTGGACGTCGTAAGCAGGTTGACGCCACATTATATGCAAAATTGGCCATAGTGGACGTACAATAAGTTACGGGATGTATATATATATATATATATATATATATATATATATATATATATATATATATATATATATATATATATATATATATATATAAGAGAATAGTTTATAATGACATCACAAATAAAAATTCAGATTTTAATTATGAAATTATAAATTCTAAACTTGTAATGAGTGAGTACATGCACTCAGTTTTTCATATAGTTCATAAGCTTATATTACAATTTATTTATTTAACCTTGTGTGTTATTGGATATTAAATAAAATAATGAGGCAATCTATGGGGGGAGCCTTATGTTGCATGACGGTAGCGGTGTGGTAAATAAAAAATCTAGATGAAAAACTAACGTACAAAAAAAAATTTTCAACTAATCCATTGAAGGATTAAGTCCACTTATTGTAGTCCTTGATTGAAGGTTTCCTGTAATCATCAACATAGGCCTCCCTATGATGGTCTTATAGAGGGATATTTGCCGCAGCTGTTGGCATGCGTGGCAGGGGGGTTGGTCAACAGGGTATAATGTAGTTGTTATGAGGAAGACGCTGCTGCCCAGCTTCATGTCGGGTTCAACTCTATTGCCTTTCATGATACCCATGGGACGGTATGGGGTAGAGGATCTTCTTACACCACCACGACACGGTTAAACGGGCCTGACATTAAAAATTAAACTATAAAATATATGTTTTCCGGTTTTAGCAGCCTTAAGTCGTATAAAAATATCCCTGGTGTAGACAAAATTTTTACTAAACAAGTTAAATCAGAGTGTACCAAAGGATTTAAAAATTGAATGAAATTCTACTTTCGCTTGAAACTGCAAAATGTCGTGGGACCTTGTTAGTATATTTCTGCTCCAGAGACGGCGTTAAATTGAAAAATCGCAATTTTGCACAACGACATTAATTTGAATGCACCTCGGAATTTATAACAAGTTAGTTGCTGAATTTTCTCCCTACAGTCCGATACCATGGTTGCTCAGGGGATAAATACCCTTAAATTTTAAATTACATTGAATACACAACGCGGGATAACCGAGTTCGATTCCTGCCAGCACCAATGAAATTTTATGTGCTGGCTTACCACGCGCTCGGTGGCTTCTTTCTATAAAATTAAAGGCAAACGAATTTACAGTCCATCTGATGATAGGTTGCTACTGCACAACATAAGCACCTGCAGCCCACTTCAAACAAAGAAGCCGACAGGTGCGTTGTCGCCTCTGATGACTAAGATGGAATGCCTGTAACTATACTGGCTCTCTGTACCATTCAGCTATTTTATCTGTGTAACTGACGCATGTTGTATGGTTAAACAACTCCCTGATTCCTTCTAGCTACCACTGACTTCTACCATCCCTTCTAGGTTAGTTTAAAGTCCATATCAGCTTATACCTATCAACCTTTTAATATCCTATTACTGCAATACAAATATAAATCAATTTATTTCAATAAAGCTTGCAAAGTGTACACTGATGTAACAATTGTCTGCTGATGCCACATTATACCAGGCCTGTAATTTAGCGGCCTAATATTTATTTTACCAAAAGTCGGCGTTTACATACAAATGATTATATAATTCTAATTTAGTTTTATAGTACACTAGCGATACGCCCCCGCTTCACGTTACCAATTTCTGGATCTCGACAACAGCACCACCCTCCGGGTCCAATTGTGTATCCAATTTTCCCACTTTAACACACATAAAACATTTCATCAACATCAAACATTTGATCAACATCAAACATTTCATCAACATCAAACATTTCATCAACATCAAACATTTCATCAACATCAAACATTTCATCAACATCAAACATTTCATCAACATCAAACATTTCATCAACATCCGTCTAGCCGTTCTCAATGATGATCTTTTATACATGCGCCTATTGATTTCCATTTATTTAGATGAATTACATAAATAAAAATATATACAATTTTATAACACCGGTCGGGTCGGGTCGGGGGTTAAAAAGACTATCGCGTGTCAATTCTGAAGTCTAAGATGGAATATGAACATTATTTAAATGAAAAGAAAAGAAAGATATGTTTCTTTCATCTCGACGCGTATTGTTTCACGAAGTTTTAGGATGAGAATTTTGCGAAAGTTTTCTAATAAGGCAACATCTTGTGTAGCGATATGAGCAACGGTAACCGAGAGATTATTAACACAATTTCGTGGCACAAAAATATATGGGTTATAAAAATATTTCGTTTATTTATAAAAAAAATAAACGTGATAAAGCCACGCTGCAGCTATGTTATGTTATGGTTGTAGTACGAAAGGATCGGTTCAACCGTGGAAGGATCACGCTCTCCCAGAATACCAGCGTAAAATAGCAGCTCAAGCTGCTATGTTTCATATGGTGAGAGTACAGAACCGGAGACTCATTTTTCTGAAATCGAATACCATCTTAGTCCTCATAGGTGACAACGCATCTTCATTTTGATTCTTAATCGAGGTAAATCGTAGATGTCTATAGGCCACAATAATTCTATAAAAAAGACGAGAAGAAGATAAAAACTCTTTGAAAGTCAATAACAACTGCTGAACGTGGACCTCTCCAATAGATTGATCACAGCGAAATAGACGCAATAGATGCCACGCTTAGAAGTCGGTTTATTATTACCACCATAGTTTTTTAGTTTATTTGAGTTGTTATAAAAAAGGTGCTGCTACCTTAAATCCGGTTTGCATTTTGAGAAGTGACAAATGCGAGTGACAAGTGCAACTGACAAATGACAAGTACTTAGTTCATATTTTATTCACCCTTATCACTTGTCACTGCGAGTTCACACGCACTAAGCACTTGTCTTTTGTCAGTTGCACTTGCCACTTGTACTTATCACTTCTAAAAATGTAAACCGGGCCATACCCTGGTATTACAGTCGTTCATAAGCAGCGGTAGTCACTTATTATTAGGTAAGCCGCATGCTCGTTCGTCCCGTCTTCTATAAATAACCAGCTAAGTGCGAGTCAGATGCGCTCATGAAGGATTCCGTACTGTCGTCAAACACGTTCCTAGTAGGCGAGCCCGCCTTAATTTTTAATTTATTTTTATTATTTGTTGTTATAGCAGCAAGAGAAATACACATTCTCTGAAAATTTCTACTCTCTACCTATAACGGATCATGAGATACAGCCCGCTGACAGACAGACGGACGGACAGCGGAGGTTTAGTAATAGGGTCCCGTTGGTTCCCCTTCGGGAATGGAACCCTAAAAAGCTTAAAGTACGGACTCAGATACTAAAAATTTGAGGTTTGAAATCTAAAATTCGACTTTTGTTCCTATCGTGAGCCACTTCAAGCTGCATTGGAGTTGGAGGCCTATATTAGTAGATAATAGACATAGATCCGCGATACCACCTACGTCATCCACCGATTTTTCTTTCCCCCTAAGTCTCGGCTGCTTAGTTTCAACTGCCGAGGACTTACTGATAAGGCTGTCTGATAAGGCTTTGCTCATTTAACGATTTTTCATTGAATATATTCTATTAAGTATAGGGTACGTGAGGGTAATATGGTAATTCTGTTTGTAAGGTCACTTTATAATAACTCAAAAGCTTGTTTGCAATGATGGCTTTGTAATACGACAGCTCTTCATCAGTCAATCAAATAATAAAAAGTCAAAAGGGTGCTGCTTTAACGACGCCGACAAATGGTATTTTGGCAGTTAATGACAGATATTGTCATTAACTATTTTTTATAAGTTAATTTTTCGCAGTGTTCCTAATTATTTCCACAGCTTGGTTGATATTTATTTTTAATATGTTTGTTATAGTATACGATTTCATTTTTGTCGCAGTCCTACCCCTCATTTTGGTTTTATTTTTTTTTATTTTTTTATAAAGATAGGGTGACAAACGAGCACACAGTCCACCTGATGGTAAGTAGTTGCTGCGGCCCATAGACATCTACATCTATCTTCCATTACAAATCAAAATGCAGATGCGTTGTCACCCGCGAGGACTGAGATGGAATGCCTCATTTCCAGTAACAAGGGTCTCCGGTTCTCTACACTCACCATACGAAATACAGCGGCATTAAGCTACTATTTCACGCTGGTATTCTGTGAGAGCGTGGTCCTTCCCCGGTCGAGCCGACCCATTCGTGCTACAACTATACTACTAATATAACTGCAGCATGGCTCTACCACGTAAAACGTCACGTTTATAGTGCGGCAAAGCTTAAGGTAACCATATAACCCCATTGAGCTATTATGTACTACGTACTAGAGACGACACTGCATTCAGCTACTCTGTTCCACTCAACTGCGGTGCATACACCGCACTTTAACCAGTCACTCGCTAGGCGCTTGTAGAGTTGTCACGTGTTGTGTTAATTTAAAAAAAATCTCTTGATAAAAATATGCCGTCGTGTGTACTTAGATATTGCACAAATAATTCACGAAATGTCAGTAAAAACCAGGGAATTACTTTTCATCGGTTAATAAAATACTTAATCAAAAAAAAGTATTAAAGATTAATAATAAAAAATTATTCCTAAGACGCCATCTCGTGTCATGGATAGATTATAAAATTAATATGTTCAGATGCGACATTTCTGTGGGTACTTAAGTAGGTATAGGACGAATATATTATTATACACATTCTTTTTGTAGAAACATGTAGAAGTTATTATAATTAGGCCAAATTTTTCATGTTTA
The DNA here is from genome assembly GCA_907164705.1 of Parnassius apollo. Classification (NCBI taxonomy): domain Eukaryota; kingdom Metazoa; phylum Arthropoda; class Insecta; order Lepidoptera; family Papilionidae; genus Parnassius; species Parnassius apollo. The sequence continues at coordinate 312,784 of CAJQZP010000184.1, forward strand.
AATCTGCTTATTATTCTTTTATTTTATTTTTAGGTTTCCACATCAAAGTCAAAACTTTCGCGTGCCCAGCCGCTATGAACGACTCTTATTCTAATTTAAATAAATATACTTAATTGTAATTTAAATGTTATGTTAATAAGTTTTATTATCTTACATTTAGTACGTTTATTTATATTTGACATAGATACCTTTTAAAATATTCAGATCAAATATCACTAAAATGTAATTGTGATATAATATTATGTAATATTATAATAAATAAGCAAATATCATATACAAAATAAATGACAAAATTTAAATATTGTTCTCGATATAATTTACCTATTTAACAATACAATCTACTATTACCTACTGATCATTCTACCTATGTTTGTTTATTCTATGATAAAAAAAAACAATCGCGCGAACACAGAGTAACGCACATTTTTTGTTTGAGATAGCTATTCTAGTACGTAAGTACATATTACTTCAATGTATAACCCTCACGTTCTTTATATTTTATTCTACCTTACTTATGTTATTATTTGTAAGTATTTATTTAACCCAAAAATAATAATAACTGACGAACAATTTCAGTCTATTTACTTTCAGATCATTTCGTTGATCCAATAAGGATGTTTAGGCATGTGACATGTCACGTTTGGCTGAACACAGTGATCTCGGCGAGAGCACTTCTAAGACCCTGTGTAACGATCGAACAGCGATTTAATAAACGTAATAGTTTTTCTCACCCAAAGCGAATAAAACGCAACCGCTGTTCGGATATTACTTTCGATAGTACCTAAGTGTACCGATTTCGTAAAACTTACGAACAGTTTGTTTTCAACCGAATTCAATAAAAGTTTTTCCTTTTCGATTTCTCGAAAAAGCTGATTTACTTTTTTAACCGACTTCAAAAAGGAAGATTTCTTAAATGTACGCAAACGCTACATATTGAATAAAACTATATTTACGGGTTTTATCGCGTTTTATTAACTATTTTAACTTATTTTTAATTCCCGAAGTTTCTAACTATTACATTTGGACGTCAAACATCTCAGTCCCCCCGTGACCATGAGTGCTGTAAAGCACCCGAAACTTCAGGAATTAAAAATAAGTTAAAATAGTTAACTAAACATCATAAAATCCGTAAATATAGTTTTATTCGAAATTCTGTTCTTTTTTATGTGTATAGTACGCGATATCTTCGCAGATTGTGAACCAATTTGGATGATTCTTTTTTATTCTATTTATTTATTTATTTATTTTACCACTTACAACTATCATCACAGGTGTATTACCTAATACAATAGTGCAGTCACAAACTAAGAAACTAGAACAAACATAATATAGGTATATTATGCACAACTTAAAGATATTTTACAATAATCGGCCTTTGTGAATTCGTTCAGAGTACAGCTGAACAAATCAGTCTGTTGTGAGACCACGTTAGTTTCATTTAGTTAAAACAGTAGTAATACTTCACGGATGGCCCCATATAAATCTGAAGCAAACATTCTACCTCTGAGAGTAGTAAAAATAACTTATTTTTTAGCAATTTGAAGTCGGTTTTTACTATTTGTTAAAAGTTACAATTATTATGGAATTGAAATAAATTTAAAGGACAATATTATTTCTACGTGTGGAAAAATAGGGGATGAAGATTTTAATATAACTATGTAGTATGTGTATGACTTCCTGCATCTCTCTTTAAGTCGTCACTCCGTCTAGTGGCGTGCCAATTTACATTTCGCTTACCGGTAGCTCTCTCATTCAATAATCTTTCTTCCCCGTCTTCGGGTTCTTTGAGTTACTTGGTCAACCCATTGCCATTTCAGCTTACAGATCCGTTGCGCTATGTCATTCACTCTAATTCTACTGCAGATACCGTCATTATTGGTAAGAGGAAAGAAGTCGATGGATGCAGGTGGTTTAAGATCTTTATAGCATTCCTGAGTCCCCCTATTTGTCATATGTTCTGTTATTAACTTGTGGCCTGTAATGATGATGATTTCGATACAAGATTCGGCAACTGTTGTGAACCACTCCTCACAAAAACATTTTCGATATCATTACTAGAAGTGGTTTATGTTTAGTATCAAGTCTAAGCTAGAATCTGTTTCACGAAAGAAGTCACACGGATTTTTTAAATACCTTTATCCATATAAAAAACACGCATTTACAGTAATAATAAACATCGCCAAACTGTGCAACAGTTTGTTGGCGATAATGGCGCTCTTTTCTTTTACATTAATACACATTTTATATAACTTACAAACTTATCTTAGGTATATATTATATAACAATAAATGTTTGTACCTTCTATCTAGTTTTCTACCTTCTTCTCTCCCTCTCTTCTAGTTTTAATTAATACTTATAATAAGTAGTACATTACACTTTTCGTACGTATACATACATTCCTTATACGTATCCTTCAGTCTTTTCTTTAATATTACAGTATTAAATATAAGCGGAGTTAAATATTGCCTAGTTTTCTCACCATAATAGTTTATTACGTGTAGTATCATATATAATTTTCATTCATATATAATATGCAAACTTATATGGAATTTATAATTAAAGCGATAGTAACCTAATAGTACGGATGGATATGTACCTGGTACCTAGAACTCAAAAAACGTGAGGTAAAAAGTACGGAAATTAACAGCAAATATCAAAATTCGCGAAGACTATTACGCTGCGACTTAGGGACATCTTTAGTTGGAAAACTCTAGTTTAAGCTTGGGACTGTCGATAAAGCATGTTAATAAGATGGTTCAGTTTACTTGGAGTGAATATTGAGAGCACGAACAATGTTAATTGGGTAACTATTTTTTTGTGTAAAGTTTAATCCCTTTGTAGATATAATAATTAAGCGTAAAAAACCTTGTTTTAGCTGCTCTAGTTTTCTAATTGTTTCTGTATGTTAATAGAAAGTTTAATGCGTTAATATGTCATAAATATATGTGCCAGGAACTTTACGTTTTCGGTATATATAAAATTTTTTGTGGTATGTGTATGAAACAGATAATAGAATTATACCCTTATGTATTCAGTCTCTGAATACATAAGGGTATCTATATCTACTATTATACATATCTATATACTATTATACATAAGGATATCTATTATACCCTTTAGTTTCAAGATTAAACAGAAACATAAAAACTGTTCTAAACCCCAACTTCGACACTGTAAAATTTGAATTTAAACTCGAGATGGTCCGTGAACCGTACCAGCCTTACAGAATTAACTGAAGGTTGTATGTACGTCATTGTTTGATGGCCATATGGTATCTTAGTATATATATATATATATATATATATATATATATATATATATATATATATATATATATATATATATATATATATATATAATGCGTCTACTACTAATACGATATGGCTACTTCACAAGCTCAAATTCACTCAGCGAACGATGGAAAGAGCTATGCTTAAAGTTTATTTGGTGGATAAAATTTGTAATGAAGAAATCCTCCGGAGAACCAAAATTACTGACGTAGCCTTCAGTATTTGTAAACATAAAGTGGCGATATACTGATTACGTTTGCCGTAGAAGTAAGAACCGGTGGAGTAGACGTGTTATAGAGTGAAAATCCCGTCTAGGCAAAAAAGTGTTGGATGCCCCGTGACTAAATGGAGCAACGTTCTGCTAAGTGGTGCGCCTTGAGAACGGCCTATATCTAGCAGTGGTCTGCCGCAGGCTGATTTCGATGATGATAAACATACCGTACTGTTTTCAAAGGCCATGCTAATTTGGATTAATTTCATGGTATGCGAGCGAAAAACAAAAAGGGTCCGAGAATTGAGCCTCAACTCAGGAGTCAACAGCCTTTCCCTTCGCACGGCCTGCCTGGAACTTATATGGGGACAGCGTTATATTAAAGTTCACATTCTAAAAGAGCATTTTCAGTACTTGCTATTGGTCTATTAGGTATAACAGTGGTGACAATAGCATTACAATTTGTTTCGTGTTGCTGCTGTTTAGTATAGTAACGACGTAAGAGGAATAAAAAGCGGGTAAGAAAACATGACTCTTATTTTTAAAGCAGCAGCAGCATCCCAATTGAGTTTGTCACCGGATATTGTAAAGTGTTCGCAGTTAACCGACCACTAAGCAGGTCATGAAGAGGTTTATACTCGGGATATTTCTGGCCGATAAACTTATAAATGAGGATACCAGCGGAAGAACCAAAGCGACCGACAAAGATCAACGAATAGTAAGCTGAGATGACAATGGGTGGGCCATATAGCTCGAAGAACTGACAATCGATGGGGAAGAAATGTTCTCAAGTGCAGCCTCGTACCGAAGTGGCGAAGTATAGAGTAAACTCCCACTAGATGGAGTAACGACCTGGTAAGACTTGCAGGAAGTCGATGGATGCATGGCTAAGGGCCGGGTTATGTGGCATTCCTTGGGGTAAGCCTATGTTCTGCAATGGACTTGTGAAGGGCAGTAATGATGATAATAGAAGTATAGATTTTATTTTATCTTATTTATGCTATTTTTGTAACAAATAAAAAAAAAAAATACGTAAATCAAATAAGAATGTTTAGGTATGAAGCGCAATACGTTCGGCTGAACGTAGCGATCTTAGCGGGGCACTTAACAAACAGAGATTTATTAAACGTTATAATTTTTCTCACGCAACGTGAATAAAACGCCACCGCTGCTTGGATATTACTTTCGATAGAACGTAAAAGTTTTTTTTTGCTTTGCTTTCTCTTGAAGGGTTTTCCAAGGGCAATATCGTAATGATGTCAGCAGATTATATGCAAATAAGCTTTTATGATTAATGCCTTAAGGCATTCTGTCCGAGTTAACCATTAGGCATAAATTAAAAATTACAAAAGGCATTTCATACTCTTAATCCAGGATACATGTTGTAATAAGCCATAGTAACCAGTAACCTTGAAGTGGACTATATGCTTGTTTCACACCTTTATTTGAACAAAATAACATACAAACTAAAATCCCCTTGGTTTTAAAGGTTTCTGTAATATCTAGAGACGATGGCAGGAGACCAGACGGTATGACTTTGATCCCATGGGAAAGAAGCATAGCCGTAGTGTGGGTTAAAAGGATGGTTTTATCCTTTGGTCTGTAGCCTTTATAGCTAAAGCCATTTAGCGAGGAATCTCAGCTAGCGTTCTTGATATTATTCTGTAGGGAGGATTGTATGTTTATGTTGGATTGTATGTTTATGTTGGATTGTATGTTTATGTTTTTTATGTTTACGTTGGATTGTATGTTTATGTTGGATTGTATGTTTATGTTTTTTATGTAGAATGGTTGTGACAAATGAGCACACCTGATGGTAAGTGGATGCTGTGGCCCATAGTCGGACTACGATGGAACGCCTCGTTTCCAGTAAAAAGTGTATCCGGTTCTCTACACTCACCATATGAAACACAGCAGCATTAAGCTGCTATTTTAATCAGCTATTATTTGAGAGCGTTGTCCTTTCCCGGTCGAGCCGACCCAATTGTAATACTTGGGACACTCAATAAGTTTTGAGATATACAAAAAGTATTCTAGATACTATTAATGTTTATTTTATATCTTTTCGAAATTTAACAGCCTACAAAGTACCATTCACCTAAACCAACTCTGAAAACTCTTTTGCCAGTCTTCATCTGACGGGCCGGAAATCGCTTCTTCGTAGGTAGCCACGGCTTCTTCGGCGCTTGCAAAAAACATGCCTTTTATTTTTTCGTTGATTATTGAGAACAAAGAGAAATCACAAGGAGCTAAGCCAGGGCTGTTGGGGGGTGACTTAAAGTTTCAACACCAGATTCCTCAATAAATGCATTTGTTCTAAGGGAGGTATGTGAAGAGGCGTTATCGTGATGCAGCATGTTTCTCCGAAGCCCGGTCTTTGGCCTTCTCTCCCACACAGCTTAAAAAACTTTGGTTAATGCAACTTTAGTATACGATTCAAGTTGAGTAACCTACAATTCTCCAGCATTGAAGTCGACAAATGTGCGCTCCGCGTAAAAAAACTATCCACCATTTTTTTGCCGACGTTGCGAGGTTTTTATAATTTTGTCGGTAACTGTCCTTCTGAGTAGACCCATACCGATTTATTGTCCGGATTATATTGATAAATCCATATCTTGTCACCAGTAACGATTTCTAAAACACGTCTAGATTCCCCGTTTTAAAAACGTAGACGCATTTCATAGCACCAATCCACACGAGCTGTTTTTCGCTTTCGGAGAGCAAACGAGGTATCCATCGACAACAAAGCTTCCTCACTCCAAGATGTTGATGTAGGATGGTATAAATGCTCCCGAACTAATGCCTAGAATCTTTTTGATGTCCGTATATATGATTCGTGGGTCGTGAAATAATACTAGTTTTTACAGAATTTATCGCGTATATTTAACTTATTAAATATCCGACGTTTCGAGAGCTTTACAGCACCCATGGTCACGGGAAGGACTGAGATGTTCAACGTCCAGATGTCATAGTTAACCGCGGTTACCATAGATTAAAATTTAACTTTTGTTCCGATCTACACAGTATGAACTTGTGGTATCATGAAGTCTTGCAGTTATGTGCTTGGGTTGGGATTTAATTTTATTTATTATAGGATCCCAAGCAGATGTAAGCACCCAGCCATCTTCTCTATTGCAATTAGGATGTTTTTTGATTTCAATAGCCTCGCGAATCATCCTTGGAAGGAATCGGTGTTCTTTAGCGAGAATTTGTGGTCTATCAAATCTGATGTAGTGACGGGGGGCGATCCTGTACGTGTTCACAGACTGCAGACTTCCCGGAGCGTAGTGTTCGCGTAAATATAAGAAATCATTCGTGGGTCTTCTCGCACCAACATTTCAGTAGTCCATACATTTCCTGCCGTTTTCTTTGGTCATCATTAAGGTTCATTTTACCCCTTTTGAACTCAGCAAACCATCTAAAATGGTTGCACTTGATAGAGCTGAATCCCCTAATGCTGGTTGTAGCCGCTGTAAACTTGTTCGGTTAGACCAATGTTAAAATTACAATAAGCGCGCAAATGTTCACGGTTACGATCCATCGGTTTTCAATGAAAAGCGCGGGAAGCGTTGCAGGAAAATTAATGAAACTTTGTTTTTTTTTATATATTGAGAAATTGGCTTTTGGAGTTCTATTTTTAAATAAATTTGTATCGAGAACATATAACACGGGTGCGTTCTATTTTAAAAATTCGAGTATCTCAAAACTTATTGAGTGACCTACGCACAACAATAACATAGCAACATCGTTTCTCTACCACATAAAAAGTTTTTATTTTATTTTATAACATTAAAAATATTGCATAATTAAATATGACGTAAATAAATAGAATCAATACAGCAATTAAAAAAAAACCCGGCCAAGAGCGTGTCGGGCCACGCTCAGTGTAGGGTTCCGTAGTTTCCCGTCCGTCACAATAAGTGTTCCCACTTATGAGTTTAAGGTGGGTATCCATTATGTTCGCGATCCAGCAGCGCTCCGCGCTCCTGCAACTGCTCCCGGTAGTGGGTACGTGCGCGAACATGGAGCGTGCAACATCGCACGCTCCGCGGCAGGCGCTCCGACTTTCCATCCAAGTTCAAAATGATTTTCCTAGAAAGTCCTTATAAAGTTCTACTTTTCAGATTTTTTTCATATTTTCTAAACTTATGGTTCAAAAGTTAGAGGGGGGGACACATTGTTTTTTTACTTTTGGAGCGATTATTTCCGAAATTATTGACATTATCAAAAAATGATCTTAGTAAATCCCTATTCATTTTTAAATACCTTTCAAACAATATATCACACGTTAGGGTTAAAATGAAAAAAAAAATCACTTCTCACTTTACATATAAGGGGGGCTACCCTAATAAAACATTTTTTTCCAATTTTTATTTTACCACTTTGTCGGCGTGATTGATACACATATTGGTACCAAATTTCAGCATTCTAGTGCTAACGGTCACAGAGATTAAGCGAGGACGGACAGACGGACAGACAGACATGGCGAAACTATAAGGGTTCCTAGTTGACTACGGAACCCTAAAAACTGTACTTATGACTTATAGTAGACTTGCAACGAATAGTATATTCGGAGTATGGCCGACTGCTGATTTTTCTAGCCGAATAGCCGAACATAATTCTTCAGAGCATCTATTTCCTGAAGCTGGGGTTGACTACGAGAAGAAAAGGAGTAAACTATTGCACGAAAATGAAGAAACGTTAGTGTTTCTGTACCATTAACTTCTTATTATAATTCAATTACACAGACATTTATCTGATCGTTCTTTTTTATTTTTAAAATATGGAATTTGATTATACCTAAGTATAATTTAATGATTACAAAAAAAATAATAAAAAATCAGTATATAATTTTATTTTACCAATTATCGACTACAATAAAACCTCTTACCTAAGTTTTCGGTATTCAGCCGTGTAGTACCTAGATATTCGATATTCGATCGAATGGTATAAAAGTAGCCGAATAGGCCGAATACCGAATAATAGTTGAATATTCGTTGCAAGTCTACTTTATAGTTTTAATTTCTTTGTCACATCACGGTGTGATTGGTTTTATAAAACACACGATCATCGGCTGAAATAGCTCAGTTAGGAAAGCATTAGACTGAAGATCTAAAGGTTTTCTAGTTCAATCCCGGGTTTCGGCAATGTAATTTCTTTTTTTCAATGTGTTTTTCTCAATTTATTCCATTTTCATTTTGCAAAGTCTTTGATGCGGCTGTTAGTGATCGTGTAATTTCAGAATGATTTGACCGATTGAGGTCCATTTACGTAATATATTTGTTTAGTTAATACGATGGATCATAGCTATAGCTATACCTACTAGGATACGGTAGCGATGGACATAACATTATTTACGTAATATATTTGTTTAGTTAAGACGATGGATCATAGTTGTAGCTATACCTACTAGGATACGGTAGCGATGGACATAACATTATTTACGTAATATATTTGTTTAGTTAAGACGATGGATCATAGTTGTAGCTATACCTACTAGGATACGGTAGCAATGGACATAACATTATTTACGTAATATATTTGTTTAGTTAAGACGATGGATCATAGTTGTAGCTATACCTACTAGGATACGGTAGCGATGGACATAACATTATTTACGTAATATATTTGTTTAGTTAAGACGATGGATCATAGTTGTAGCTATACCTACTAGGATACGGTAGCGATGGACATAACATTATTTACGTAATATATTTGTTTAGTTAAGACGATGGATCATAGTTGTAGCTATACCTACTAGGATACGGTAGCGATGGACATAACATTATTTACGTAATATATTTGTTTAGTTAAGACGATGGATCATAGTTGTAGCTATACCTACTAGGATACGGAAGCGATGGACATAACATTATTTACGTAATATACTTGTTTAGTTAAGACGATGGATCATAGTTGTAGCTATACCTACTAGGATACGGTAGCGATGGACATAATATTATTTACGTAATATATTTGTTTAGTTAAGACGATGGATCATAGTTGTAGCTATACCTACTAGGATACGGTAGCGATGGACATAATATTATTTACGTAATATATTTGTTTAGTTAAGACGATGGATCATAGTTGTAGCTATACCTACTAGGATACGGTAGCGATGGACATAATATTATTTAGTAGCTAGTACTATTAGATATAGTTATTCTATTTCACGGTGAAGATTTCGCCTTGATTGTAGTAGTGGAGTGTACTGACAGGCGCTTTTGTGTCGTAGTAACACACTACGATTCGTTCGACTCGCGTCACAGATTATAATCTGTGACTCGCGTAGACATGGCGTTAATGGTTAAATTTATTTATTTGTTAAAAGTTATTTGTTGATTTTTTCTTTAGCAGATAAAATTAACAGTTAAAAATATTACTTACTTTTGTAGTGAATTGTTATTTCTAATCGGTTGTGTTAATTTTATTGCTTAAGTTATTATATAGTACCCGGATGACCGAGCTTTGCCCGGTTTTTTTTAAGTTACATTTAGATACAAATTACATGAATAATATTTTTTGATCTTATTGACATAATAAAAAAACTGAACTGGTTATTCGAATGAAAATCATGAGTGCAATTAGTTTAATAAATTTTTTTTATTTTTAAAAATTACTAAAAAAGGGGCTCGAAATAATAGATTTTCTCACAAAAGAAGGGAATTTGAAAAAAAAAGGAAAAAAGTCGGACCCAAGACGAGACGCGAACTACGGAACTCCGATATCACGCCCGACCGATATCCCACCTGAGCTATTACGATCGTTAATGGTTTATCAAAATTTACCTTCTTATATTGTAGCAGTTTTTTATTGCCTGAAAACACGGGCAAAAGGACATTTTCTGAAAATTAATCCTAGCTTGATCGATTTATTGCCCCCGAAACTCCCTGGACACTAAATTTTATCAAAATCGTTGGAGCCGTTTCCGAGATTCCGATTATAAATGAATATATATATATATATATATATATATATATATATATATATATATATATATATATATACAATATACAAAAATTGCTCGTTTAAAGGTATAGGATTTAATTTTATTGCTTAATAGCTTAAATTTTACTCATGAAGTTTTATTTCAATAAACATTTCTTCGTACTGAATTAAAGTCTTATTAAGCTAGGCGTATTTAAAGGTTTATTCATTCAATATTCACATTGTATTATAATTCGCAGTTAATTGTTTATTATTTACAATGATTTTTAGATATTATTAAAATTGATATTATTAAAAGTATTTACTCTCCATATAAATGTTTTATATTTTTTCCTTTAATATTTTTTTATTTTACTAAGTAGACATATACGTAATAGCTCTATGTAGACATGATTATAAATTATATTTTATTAATGTTTAGAAACATTATTCGTGCCACTTTAGCTGTGGTTGGTCTTGTCCTTCGATCATTTATTATGTACCCAGCTTTCGAAAAAACACGTTCACAAAGAACAGAAGTGACCATAATATGTCATCTAGTTTTAAAAATGGTATACAAAACTGGGTATATATATTTATGCACGCGCCATCACGTCAATGGATATGCTGTCCTGTTTCTTTTAAAAACATTTCAAGTTCCTCCATGGCTTTGGTCCTGGCTGTCTTAGGCACAGTGAGCGTTTGATTTTCAGATCAAATTCACCTCATATTGATAGATTTTCAGGTCCAGTTTGCTCATTTTCACTCGTTGTAGCACTTAAATCGTCGTCCGTCGGTAGATTTTGCATTATCGTCAACAAGTACCTTTTTATGTTCGTTAAAGCCACATCGTCCGAAAAAGCCACATATTTATACCGTGGATCTAAAAGTGTACAAATCACTATCGCCGTATTATGACGAATATCGCCAAGCCTTTGAACCAATCCTTCCTTTAATTTACATAACATGCCAAGGACGGGAGCGTACAAATTTCTGCCAGATAGATTGTCACATATGGACATTAAACTTAAAGTAAGCACTAAAGCGGTGCTCGCGGTTAAATAATTTTCTCCGCTCATAACATTGCTTAGTTCATAAAAAGGTTTTAAAACCCAGCACATTTGCTCAATGCATTCCCATTCTTCATTAGGGATTGTAGGCAACGAAACGTTCATTGTGGCAATTGTTGCTTGATGGGCTTCCTTTAAGGCGTGAAATCTTTCCAACATTAAAAAACTATAATTCCACCCATTGGGAACCGCTTTAACAACGGTTTTAGGCTGTTGTATATTTCGGTTGTTAAATTGATATTTTAACAGTTTTTTCTTTCGCGTGTTTTTGTGAAAAAAGTTAATGTTTTCGTTACTTTCTCCAAAGTATTTTTATTTATATTTAAGGCATCCTGTACAATCAAATTTAATTTATGTTCGAAGCAGCCAAAACGGTCCCAGGTTAATAATGTAGGTACACGCTCTTAACATATTGGCGGCCTTATCCGACACAATAAAAAATATTTTTGGGATATTCCCCACGTTTCTCGTATTGCCTCTAACTCTTCAGCAATCCTGGCTCCCGTATGGTTCCCATCCAGGAAATCGCATTGCAATAAAACAGATTTAATTTCTAATTCATTGGAAAAGAAGTATGCTATAACTCCCAAATACAGGTCCAAAGTTCTGGATGACCAGCAGTCAACTGTTAAGCATACACTTTCCGCCTTTTTCTTTAACAAAATTTTTAAAATATTGCCTTCGTTCTTCATAAAACGCTGGTAACATCGAAAAAGAAGTTGTCTTCCTGCTTGGTAGTTAATATGATGAATTTAAAGCACGTACAAACTCTCCAAATCCAAGGTCATCTACGATTGAAAATGGTTGACAATCGTAGGCTATTAATTTTATGAGACACTTATCGTTTTTATCTCCTGGTCGAAGTTTCTTGGGTAGGTAAGATGACATCATCCGTTGAACCTTATTCGCCGGCTCATTAGCTGACGAAATACCCACACCAGCATCACCGATATTACCACCACCACCATCGTCATTGCCACTACCTTCCCCAGTATATCCACATATGCCGCCACCACCAGGTACACTACCATCCCCAACAACATTTCTGCTATCATCGGTAACAACAGTTCTCGGAATGCCTTCACCGTAACAACTTTCACCGACTGTTCCATGCGTTAAATTTGAATACACGCTAAGATGTTTTAACTTCAAGTGTGATTTTAGATTGCTGGTTGAGCCTTTATACGATAAAGTTCTTTTACAATAGTTACATTTTGCCAATTTTTCGCCTCCGACACATTTTTCAAAATGGTCCAAATATTTATTAATGGTAAAAATATTTATTAATCTGTGGTGTGGCGTCACGGCATGATAAAAAGAGAAATTAAACTCTTAACCAAAATCTTGTATTTTTGAACACTACACTAAATAATACTAATACTAATATATAATATAAAAATTATTTCACTAAATTTAATTACCCTCCCTAGTATTTATTTCTACAACTTTTTATATATTCCTTAATATATTTATATCCCAAGTCACTTGTAATATTATTGTGAAAAAGTCAACTCTGAATAAAATATTGTTAAACGGACGCGCTTCGTTTAAATTAACACCAACAAATAAATATTTCAGCCAATAGCGTATTAACAAAGTCGATAAAATTAACATCAACCATTAACGTACCCAGCCAATAGAGTTATCCCTATATGTTAAAAATATCATTTAGTACGGTTCAATAAAAACAACACTTCAAAAGATTTAATGGCACATTATTTATTATTTAATATGATAATTTTCAAACACAAGTGCAACATGAAATATGAGATACTTATAAGTTTATATTTATAGCAAATAATTGTTACTTACAATCCTTATTTTTAAAGTGAAGCCTAAATTTTAATGTGATAAAACAAAATAATACCTGGGTGGATTGAAAAGTACTCGGCCTAACAGAGATCCATTCAATTCTAAAAATCAAATCTACCCACATTATTTAGTTCAGTTCAGACTAGTTCATTGTGTGAAGTTCGAAACTTGTGCGATAATTAGTTGTGATTTTATAAATTTATTAACAAAGTAATCGGACATAATTTCCGCGAATGGAGCATATCGAGCAGCGTGCCGTCATTAAGTACCTCCATAAGAAGGGGCTATCATCAAAAGCCATCCATGATGACATGGTCAGTACATTAGGCAATTGTGCTCCGTCATATTCATCCGTCAAAAAATGGATAGCAGAATTTAAGCGTGGTAGAGAGAGTGTGAAAGATGAATCCCGCTCTGGAAGGCCTTCGACGTCAACTACTGACGAAAATATTAAAAAAGTACTTGATTTAATAATGGGAGACCGCAGATTAAAAATTAGAGAGATAGCCGAGATTATAGGCATCTCTTATGAACGAACTCAAAACATCATTGTCAACGAGTTGGGTTTCCACAAGGTGTCTGCGAGGTGGGTTCCGCGACTGCTTTCAGTTGAACAAAAAAGGACGCGATTGACTATTTCACGCGACTGTTTGGAGTTATTTGAAGCCGATGCAGATGATTTTTTAAATTGTTTTTTTACTATGGACGAAACATGGGTTCATTACTGTACACCGGAAACAAAACAACAATCAAAACAGTGGAGAAGACCTGGTTCACCACCCCCTAAAAAGGCTAAGTCGATTTTGTCGGCAAATAAGGTGATGGCTTCAGTATTCTGGGACTCAAAAGGTGTGATTATGATTGATTATCTTGAAAGGGGTCAGACTATAAACTCTGATTACTACTGCACCTTACTACGTCGTTTACGAGAGGAAATAAAAGAAAAACGTCGAGGAATGCTCAGAAGAAAAGTCCTGTTTCATCAAGATAACGCCCGTGTTCACACGTCAGTACAGTCAATGGCTGAAATTCACAACTGTGGCTTTGAACTGTTACCGCATCCGCCGTATTCACCTGATCTGGCACCATCAGACTTCTTTCTGTTCCTTAACCTAAAAAAGCACTTGGGAGGTCAAAGGTTTTCGACAAATGACGAGGTCAAAGCAGCTGTAGACGCATATTTTGACTCTAAGGAAGAATCATTTTTTTTCAACGGTCTAAATGCTTGGAAGGGGAGGTGGCAAAAGTGTATTGAACTTGATGGTGATTATGTAGAAAAATAAAAATATAACTGATTTAGTATGTGTTTATTTTCTTGGTTAGGCCGAGTACTTTTCAATCCACCCTCGTACATGTATTGATGATATTTTTAAAGAATATTCGTTCTTTAAAAATAGCAATTTCTTATATGAAATTGCAATCTTTATAAAATTTTAATTGCGCCATCTGCTTTATTATAAAGATGAAGTCTTTTTATCGAATGAAAATTAATTGACTCTCAAGGTAGTACGCAAGGAATACGCTAGATGGCACAAACACGGCTTTCGGCTAATCCTATACTATTAAACGAGCAAATCTTGTATATATATATATATACATATATATATATATATATATATATATATATATATATATATATATATATATATATATATATATATATATATATATATATATATATAATCGGGATCTCGGAAACGGCTCCAACGATTTTCATAAAATTTAGTGTCCAGGGAGTTTCGGGGATAATAAATCGATCTAGCTAGGATTTATTTTTAGAAAATGTCTTTTTTGTGCGTGTTTTTAGGCAATGAAAATCTGCTACAATATCGTTAGAATAAGAAGGTAAATTTTGACAGATTGTTAATGATTATAAATAGCTTAATTGGTATAATGGGCGCTTACAGAATCGTAACAGCCCAGACCGACCGACCGACTTTTTTAATTATTTTTCAAGTTCCTTTCTTTTTTGAGAAAATCTATTTTTTCGAGCCCTTTTTTTTAGTATTTTTTAAAAACAAGAAAATTAAAATTAAAATAATTGCACTCATGATTTTTTATTCAAATAACCAGTTCCGTTTTTTCTGTTATGTCACTAAGATCAAAAAATATTATTTATATTTCATCAGTATGTAATTTGTATCTAAATATAATTTCCAAAACACACGAATTAAAAAAAATCGAGCGAAAATTACCGAGCAAAGCTCGGTCAACCGGGTACTTAATATTACACAAAGACATTTAAATAGGTATATATATATATATATATATATATATATATATATATATATATATATATATATATATATATATATATATATATATATATATTTAAATCTTTTTGATATTACAACAGCCGCCAGTCGAGTTTTTGCCATCTATATGATATTAAATCTGTTAATAAATCGATCGATTGTTTTCAATGGACTTAGTAATTTTATTAATTATGGTTAATTTTATTTATTTAATAAATTTGTTATTTTTAACTGTTTATTTTAACAGTTAAAAGATATATTAGCCATCTTTAGACTCGCGAATGTGAATGAGCGCTCCCGAGGTCTACGCACACTAACACAATGTGTATGTGCACGGCTAACAACAACCAAAGTCAAACCTTCATCGTTCATCGTGAAATAGAATAACTATAATATTATATCTATCTATAAACGAAAATATGACAACATAAATCTTTAATTATTTCCAATATTAGATGCGAAGTAATAAATCCGCAGGCTAGCAATCAAATAAAAACTTGAAAATTGAAAAAAGAAAATTGTTTATTTTCACATATTATATTTTCATATCATTTTGATTTTACAATTTTTCAATTTTAAATCTAGATAGATGTTTGTTAATTGGCTTCATAAAAGGCGGATCTCAATACGACGAGTATGTTCTTTTTTTGTATGTTAGATTCTTTTTAACTTCCCAGTGAGAAGTTATTGTAAGGGGACCGATTTTGCAAATTGGAAATTTTGATACCTTTCACAAGGTATTTAGAGTCGAATAGTATGATTTTTAAGAGGGTGTCCGTGTGTGCACATGTACGTATACGTATGTAAATATGTTCGGATTCAATTTTCGCCTCGTGTATCTCGAGAACAAAGAGTGATATTGATAAACGCATAATTAGGTAACTTAGAACTTATTAAATTTTGAGCAAAATCGGTCAAGTATTATGTATACTTTAGGAGTGGTTCCATATAAAGAAGAAAAAACTCTCCTTTAAGGGTAGGAAAATAGTTTTTGATGTAACTTTTAGACGACGTTCGGGCTATTGATATTTCTTAGTCCCCCTAAAGATTAAAAAAAAACTTTAAATCTTAAAACTCTATTTCTGTTTGTGAAGTTTCATCCCACATTTATTGCGAAGGTTGGCCAACTACTAACCATTTTTTAAAGTTTTGTCTGTATAGACAGACAAAACTTTTGAGAATTGTTAGTCACGTTAAGTTATGGCAGATAAGCAACTTAAAATATTTTTTATTTATATCATCATTATATTTACAGCCCTCCACAAATCCTGTGTTGAAACTAAGCACGGTCCCGATCTACCTGCATCCATCGATTTCCTGTATGTGTTACCAGGTCGTCATTCCATCCTGTGGAAGGAAATCTTTATGTATATGTATAAATTTAAATAATTTCTGAGTTTTAACCAACTTAAAATAGTAGGATTTTCTCAAATCGAGTAGTAGGTTACTTTGTAAGTATGTTACGCGATTTTTTCGCAGATTGTGGACCAATTCTATAAAATAGGTTATATTTCAAGGGTGGATCAATGGTCAAATAAATAACTTCTTTTTTAGCAATTTGAAGTCGTTTTTTACTTTTTCGTTAAGAGTTATAATTATTAGTTATTTCAAGTCGCTTTTTTTCCTTTTTATAGAATAAGAGTGACAAACGGCCACAGTCCACACGATGGTAAGTGGCTGCTGCGGCCCATACACATCGACATCAATCCTCGATCGCGAATCAAAATGCAGATGCGTTGTCACCCGTGAGGACTAAGATGGAATGTCTCGTTTCCAGTAAAAAGGATCTCCCGTTCTCTACAATCACAATACGAAACATAGCAGCGTTAAGCAGCTATTTTACGCTTGTATTCTGTGAGAACATGGTACTCCCCGGTCCGACCCATTCGTATTACAACTATACTACTAAAATAACTGCAGCATGGCTCTACCATAGGGTTGCCAGATCGGAAAACCAAAATATCTTGATGAAAATTGAAATTGTCGGGATTTTGGGGTTGTTGTCAGGAGAAATAAATGTAAAAAAAATGTAAAACAAAAATACTATTTTTTAAATTAATGGCCTACAAATATAGTTAACATTGATTAAAACTACTTTTACGGATTTTATCGCGTTTATTTTACTTTTAATTACTTTTATTTTTAATTCCCGACGTTTCGGGCACTTTTCAGCACCCATGGTCACGGGGGCCTGAGATGACTGACGTCCCGATGTCATTGTTAAACCCGGAGTACCTTCAGCTTTTTTAATTATTGTTTATGGTCTGATCTATGCAAAATGAACTGACTATGTCCTGAGGTCTTGCAGTAGTATGCTTGGTAGTGTACTACCACCTGCTTGGGATCCTATAATCAATAAAATTAAAACTAAACCCAAGCATACCATAAGAAATCATACTTAACATTGTTGACAGATAATAAATGTAACTATACTTAATTTTGGGGTTACCACAGGTATTTGACATTGGACTTCACTGAATGTAGCAATTTGGATCCTTTAGTGGAATTCAGAAAAGATTTAAAATTTAAACAATTTTCAGTTTAATTAATACCTCTGCTTTTATTAAATCAATAGCTATACGATTTCTCTCTTTGGTATATAAATTATTTAGTAAACTAAACACGCTTTCACAGTAAGCATTACTTACAGGAATTGACAACACACATTATATAATTTTTTAAAATTTTTGATTGCGTATTGGTTGCATTTTTAAAAAAAATTTGCCCAAATTTTATGATTTGACATGTCCTTGACTTGCAAAAGATATTCAAATATTTCTCGAAGACAACAGTATATAAAGAATCTTGGTCAATATCGTTTGAAATATTGTTTTTAGAGACAATATAGCGAGTTTTTTGTATAAAGAGTTTTCAGAAAAATCATAGCGTTCGTGCAAATATCGAATAACTCGTTTCAAAAACTGTTCAGCTTCGACGCAAAAAAGGGTTTTCTCACAATCCGAAATATTTCTTAATAAGGTTCCATTTCTACTACCAAAGAAATTATCGTCGAACCCGTTTTTAACATGACTCATCAGTTTTTTCATTACACTGTCAATTTGTAAGACAGTACATGCATCACTTTTCAATGCTAAAATTTTTGCGAGGAAATCTAAAATTACGTTGTGTACAAAGAAATTCCCTCCCGTTTGCACTCGTCAACTACTTCACAATTATCAATATGGGTTAGATTTCTGGTTACAAACTTCAATCCTTTCGACATTCGTCTTACCCTTTCATTAAAAAATACTGCTTTACAGCTGGCTAGCTATACAATAAACGGTCTAAAGCAGGCAAAAGATACAGCAATCTTGTTGGAACATGACGAAGAAGATTTTGTAATAGACACTTGCAAATAAGAAACATTATTTTGATCTCTCAGTTTTTGTAGAAGATGAAGTGAACTCATTGAATGTTTTTATCACGATGCTCTCGATATCTACTGACAAAGCTTTAAGGGCGTATTTGACGCAATTGTTAATAACATGGCAGTACAGTTTGCTTTCATCAGATGATCGTTTGTCTCTTTTAATATTTGGAACACCAAATTATTTAAACCATAATTTACCGAAGCGTTATCCGCGCTATACACAGTCAACTGAGTCAATATTAAATCGTTATCTTCTGTCACTGTTTTGATTTTTTGACGATTCAAATGGATCCTCATAAAAATCTAGCAGCGTTTTAGATACCCCTGTCTCTGTATTAAAAAAATTGCACAGCGTAAGGTTAGGTTTTGAAGTTTCCAACATTAGAAGCATCGCTTCCTACCGAAAAATACTCAGTGTTCTTAAATTCCATAACGACTTGTTCCTGTGCATATAGGGCGAGCACATTGCACAGTGCATCCACAAGACATTTTAGCAGAAATTTTTCTATCAGAATACACACAGTAGAAGCTAGTTTCATCTGGCAGTCGAGGCTGTTATAACTTATACCATGAGTTACGTTGTGAAATACAAGCATTAATTTCAGCTTTTGATATCTCATTTCCCTCATCGTTATTTTTGTTTACCAAGAAATTTTGAAGATTACCTGATACTTTCTGTCACGATTCCAGTTTACTGCATTTTTTTGTCTGCTTATGTTTTTCTAAACTACGACTCCCCTCATACTTGATTGAAATATCAGTTTAACACAATTTACACACAACGGTAAAATCATCTTTTTTTGTATCCATTTGGAGTAGTCTGGATGATTTTCCCAGTTCCGGCCTCGTTGTCTATCTTTTCTGGTGATTTAGATGCCGACATTATCTAAAACAAAACAGCTATACCGCTAACGCCACACCAACAAGTCACATTATACCATGCCAAATACACCCAAGTACCACCAAGTCATAGAAATAAAATGATGTGAATTTAAATAAAATATTTAAATCTTCTATCGGTAATACGTAGCGAAATTATATATATAAATTACGTGTCACGTTGTTTGTCCGTGATGGATTCCTAAACTACTTAACCGATTTTAGTCAAATTTGCACACCGTGTCCATTTTGGTTCAACTTGAGAGATAGGATAGTTTTTTTGCCCATGAGTGACCACACTCTTTATTTTTTTGCGAATTTAAAGATTTTTAATAGGACATGACAAAGGATCATCGAAAAGGGCAGAACAACGTCTGCCTGGCAAGTTAATAAACTTACTTATTTATTAAAATTTTTGAAATTTTCAAAAACTTAAAAAATAAAAATATTATCTATGAATGATTTTTGATGATAATTAAATTTTAATTATCAATAACTTATTATGTAAGAACAGACGATAACGGATCAGTTTACGACAAAAAAAAACATGGGCCGAGGCTAGGTCCAACGCCAACGTTCCGTTCAAAATTGGAGTGAACGTGAAAGTGTGCGGCAATTTTAAATTATTATTTTCTATAGAACTTTTCGAGGAGCTGATTGTCGGGAGATTTTCAGTTTTGTCGGGAGTCGGGATATCATTTAAAATGTCGGGAGAATCCAGACGAATCCCGACCATCTGGCAACCCTACTCTACCACGTATCTGCGACCTTCGTCCAACCTGTTATATATTCACTGATCCGTCCTAGATTGCGCATACATCTCTCAATTCTAAATTCTTGTTTAAAGTAAAAAATTACTTTCAATAAGAATATTTGTAATATGTTTTAATTATTTTTACGAGCTTCCGTTTTAGCCAAATGGTTTGAAATATCAAGTCAACTTTTATTAAGCACTAGTGATCCGCCCTGCTTCGCCCGGGTGATTTCTGGATCTCGACAACAGCTCCATCTACCGGGTCCAACTGTGAATGTAAACCACCCAGAGACCCATTCAAACACGCATAAAATTTAATCAAAATCGATCGAGCCCTTTTCGAGTTTTAACGAGACTAAAAATCAAGCAATTATTTATCATTAGATTTTTATATAGAGACATTTTTAAATAATATCTCAACGCTACATTAAAATTTAATAAAAAACTTTCAGAATGTTAACTGTAGCAAAAGCAATAAACTATGTTATCGCGCCAAAGTATATTAACTTAAGAATTAATTCAGAGAAGCAAGCAATAAATTTTCGCTCCTATTTAACAGTGGACTGGCAAAAACAATTAATTAATTCCTTAGACAAACGAACCGGCGAATCGTAAGTTCGTAAGTAATACTTATCAAAGAGTACAAAGTACACGGATAAAATATTAGTATAAAATTAGTAACAGTGTGTCCATATAGTATCGGTGTCAGCATATCCACTATCTCATATCGTCCCGTGAATGTCGTAAGCGGGGACTGAGGGAAAAAATCAGGAGATCAGTCATCGACTTTCTAATAACAACCGGAAAATAAAAATACTGTGAAATAAAACCAACACCATCCTTCGTAGTTAGCTACCGTGGAAATGTCTTTGTTTCACAACAAGTTTCGCGTCCTGCGTCACAGTGACTGAGTGAAACCGGCCACAATCGAGCGTGTGCCTGCTGTACAACTAAATTTCAGAGGTGTCACAGACAAGATTGGCTACTTCTTGAAGCGGGCATCCATAAGTATATACTACAAGCCGCTGAAGAGGTTTAGTCAGTTCTTACCATCCGTCACGTTTGATTGTGAATCTTACATAGGACAAATAAAAAATCCATAAAAGCCCATATGTAAGAACATATCGCTGATGTGACGAATAAAAGCTCCGGAAAGTATGCAGTATGACAAAATGTTCAGGATCATCCCAACCATTATACCAGATTTGAGAGACCATAAATCCTCGCAAAAGAACACAGATTCTTACCGAGTGTGATTCACGGGGCTATTGAAATTAAATAAAAACATTCTAATGTCAATAGTGAAAACGACTGGGTGCTACCATTTGCTTGGGCTCCCATAATTAATAAAATACAAAAAAATCCAAACCCAGGCGTACTACCGCAAAACTTCAAGATACTGTAAGCTCTTTCTGCGTATATCGGACCAATATATAATATTTTATAGTTTAAGATAGCTTTCGTTAACTATGACATTGCGACGTCAAAAACCTCAGTCGTCCCGTGGCCATGAATACTGAATAGTGCCCAAGACGTCGGGAAGTACAAAAGTTAAAATTAAACGCGATAAAATCCGTAAAATTAGTTTGGCTCCATGTGTAGTAGTCGCATAAATATAATAAATCATTATAATAACCTGTGGTTGCCCACCCACCTGTTAGCGTGGCAACCATGGCAGTTATCCCTCTTTCGAGGCAATCTTTGGTTTACAACGGCAATGGCAATGCCCATGTACCGCAGTGGACATAGATAGGCTGTAATGATGATGATGGTAGTAACAATGTAAAGTGACAGCTATATACGTGCCACAGCCACATGCTTCTATCGTCTATGGGCCACAACATTCAATTACCATCACTATAGGATTGTGTGCTCGTTTGTCGCCCTTATTCTATAAAATAAAATAAAAATAGCAAACATCAAAATAATGTTGCTATTCCGTTATAATACACAATTGTATTTCGCAAGAGCAGTGCTGATATCCACGTTTATTAACTGAGCGCTTCATAAACCAAATTAAAGGAACGAGAATGATTATTGTTTAATTTAAGGGAAACTTGGAAATTATAAGCCTGTTATAACTTTAGACAAAACGAAAACTTTGAGGTAACTTTATAAAGTTTATATTAATTACTGAGGTTTTTACAATATATACAATAAATTTGTCTAATTATAAACTAATCTGCATTTTGACTCCTACCATTACTTTTTATCTTTCTGTCAGCCTGTCTGCCTGTTCGTACTAATGTTCGGAATGCCTTAACTGATTGTTGGACAACTTGATGATTTAAAAAAATAAAACTGATATAACAAATGATCTTTGGTTACCTTAAATCTAAATAACCCCACATAAGTAGTTGCTACCCAAGCGAAGCCAGGGCAGGTCGCTAGTATGTAATAAATTTTAGTTCAATTAACGCATCGTATTCCGACTCTTAATCGAGGGTAGATGTAGATGTCCATGGGCCGCAGCACCCAATTATAATCACTGGACTGTTTTCCCATTTGTCACTCTTATTCTATGAAAAAATGTCATCACCAACAACGCCCCAGTGCATGCTGGCGGTTTTCGAAATATTTTTATTATTTTAACGTAAGTTTTTCTTCGCCGACTAGCACGTTGTAAATCAGCATATATATTTTTATAGTATTGGGTGACAAACGAACACACAGTCCACCTGATGGTAAGTGGATATTGTGGCTTGGGCCATGGGGACATCCACATTTATTTCAATTAAGAATCAAGAATAATTTAATCTTAATAATGCTGTGTTCCGTATGGAAAGCGTTCCATCTTCGTCCTCAGGGGTGACAACGCATCTGCGTTGTGATTTTTATTGTGATGGAGATTAAAATGTAGACATCTATGTACAACAGCATCCACTTACAATCAAGTGGACTGTGTGCTCGTCCGTCACCCTTATTCTGTAAAAAATGTTTTAATGGCATGCAAATATCACCCTCAGCTCAATATAGAGAAGTTCTTTCGATGTTGCAGACGGACACTTTAATTTTATTTATATTTATTTTATTACTGTAGCTATAGAAACTGACCGTATGGAGTCCTGAGTTGACTAAACAATCTGTTATAGAATTTTTCCCTCAAGAACTTTTCACTAGTAGCCCGAAGTCATGAAATTGGCGGTGTGAACTGTACCTCGGAAAGCACGTAAAGTTGTTGATCCTGCAACTGTTCTCTCCAGTCGTGTCGGATTGACGTCCTCCTGGACTATGAGAATTAGTGAATAGAGGGTGCACCAGTAATTTCGCGTACACTCTGGAACATAGATTTATTATAAACTGTATATCTATACAATGGCACTATAACCCTGTCCTGTCCACATGGCTAGGTCTTCCTTGAGACCGGCCTCCGTGGCCTAAAATTCGGTCGGAAGGACATTACCATTATTACAACGCTACTGCCTACTCAGTCACTGCGCTACCAAGTCGTCTGACCGTTTGTCTGGTGCTGCAACGTACACGGAACATACGTGTATAATGCGCGTGCAGCCGGTCTGCAACAGTTTCAGTTATTCGTGTTATATGAATTATAAACTGTAAACAAACTAATACTTCAACCGTGGGTAGGAAACATATTGATAGAGCTCAGCGTCATAAACACGAGAAGATAATTAATACTTAAAATGTAATAACAGCTTAAATACTAATGTAGCTTTCGTGTACCTCGGTCGCTCGAAATCTTTGAGTACTATTGGCAGATGACGTACCTATATAAAGTTATTTGCTGATGACATATATCTAATTATCAAACATATTTGTATATAAGAGCCGTGGCAGCTTAGGGAAAAGTGCACGCCTTAATTTAAAATTTCATAGTGGAGTTTGCTTAACACTTTACTGTGCGGTTTCCATACTCAATTGTAACACAATAGCAATAACTTATATGTAGTACACGGGACATCAAAAGGGTTAATACGAGGGTGGATTGAAAAGTACTCGGCCTAACCAAGAAAATAAACACATACTAAATCAGTTATATTTTTATTTTTCTACATAATCACCATCAAGTTCAATACACTTTTGCCACCTCCCCTTCCAAGCAATTAGACCGTTGAAAAAAAATGATTCTTCCTTAGAGTCAAAATATGCGTCCACAGCTGCTTTGACCTCGTCGTTTGTCGAAAATCTTTGACCTCCCAAGTGCTTTTTTTAGGTTAGGGAACAGAAAGAAGTCTGATGGTGCCAGATCAGGTGAATACGGCGGATACGGTAACAGTTCAAAGCCACAGTTGTGAATTTCAGCCATTGACTGTACTGACGTGTGAACACGGGCGTTATCTTGATGAAACAGGACTTTTCTTCTGAGCATTCCTCGACGTTTTTCTTTTATTTCCTCTCGTAAACGACGTAGTAAGGTGCAGTAGTAATCAGAGTTTATAGTCTGACCCCTTTCAAGATAATCAATCATAATCACACCTTTCGAGTCCCAGAATACTGAAGCCATCACCTTATTTGCCGACAAAATCGACTTAGCCGTTTTAGGGGGTGGTGAACCAGGTCTTCTCCACTGTTTTGATTGTTGTTTTGTTTCCGGTGTACAGTAATGAACCCATGTTTCGTCCATAGTAACAAAACGATTCAAAAAATCATCTGCATCGGCTTCAAATAACTCCAAACATTCGCGTGAAATAGTCAATCACGTCCTTTTTTGTTCAACTGAAAGCAGTCGCGGAACCCACCTCGCAGACACCTTGTGGAAACCCAACTCGTTGACAATGATGTTTTGAGTTCGTTCATAAGAGATGCCTATAATCTCGGCTATCTCTCTAATTTTTAATCTGCGGTCTCCCATTATTAAATGAAGTACTTTTTTAATATTTTCGTCAGTAGTTGACGTCGAAGGACTTCCAGAGCGGGTTTCATCTTTCACACTCTCTCTACCACGCTTAAATTCTGTTATCCATTTTTTGACGGATGAATATGACAGAGCACAATCGCCTAATTTACTGACCATGTCATCATGGATGGCTTTTGATTATAGCCCCTTCTTATGGAGGTACTTAATGACGGCACGCTGCTCGATTTGCTCCATTCGCGGAAATTATGTCCGATTACTTTGTTAATAAATTTATAAAATCACAACTAATTATCGCACACGTTTCGAACTTCACACAATGAACTAGTCTGAACTGAACTAAATAATGTGGGTAGATTTGATTTTTAGAATTGAATGGATCTGTGTTAGGCCGAGTACTTTTCAATCCACCCTCGTATAAATGTACGGAACACCTTTTTAATGATTGATAATGTAAGAGAAAATGATTTTATTTAAACTGAATAATGATATTGATAAAATATTGAAAATTATATAGAACGCGTCCGCCGTGTTCGAAATGAAAACGTAACTGCACAAAAATAAAGTAAATGTAATATAATAAAATAAAATAATAAAATATTATAATAAAATAAAGTAATGACGCGTTTAAAGTTGACCTAAATAAATGGCTTACGAACAAAAATGTACGGTACAATAAAATTTTTATACGTGGTGGAGCCATCGGCTTGATCGGGAAAGGATTACGCTCGCACAAAATACAAGCGTAAAATGGCAGCTTAATGATGCTGTGTTTCGTATGGCAAGTGTAGAGAAGTAGAGACTTTTTTAATGGAAACGAGGCATCCATCCTAGTTCTCAGGGGTGACAACGGATCTGCGTTTTGATTATTATTTGAGGATAGATGTAGATGTCTATGGGCCGCAAAATTACCATCGCGTCGACTGTGAACTTATTCGTTACCTGTACTGTAAAATAAAACTTTTATTATTATATATATAATTTATGCCTATATATATATATATATATATATATATATATATATATATATATATATATATATATATATATATATATATAGGCATAAATTAAAAATTACAAAAAAGCATTTCATATTAACCCTCATTGTGACAACGCGTCTAAATTATGATTTTAATCCAGGATACATGTTGTAATAAGCCATAGTAACCAGTTACCTTCAAGTGGAATGTATGCTTGTTTCACACCTTTATTTGAACAAAATAACATACAAAATATAGTCCCCTCGGTTTTAAAGGTTTCTGTAATATCTAGAGACGATGGTAGGAGACCAGACGGTATGACTTTGATCCCATGGGAGAGAAGCATAGCCGTAGTGTGGGTTAAAAGGCTGGTTTTATCCTTTGGTCTGTAGCCTTTATAGCTAAAGCCATTTAGCGAGGAATCTCAGCTAGCGTTCTTGATATTATTCTGTAGGGAGGATTGTATGTTTATGTTGGATTGTATGTTTATGTTGGATTGTATGTTTATGTTGGATTGTATGTTTATGTTGGATTGTATGTTTATGTTGGATTGTATGTTTATGTTGGATTGTATGTTTATGTTTTTTATGTAGAATGGTTGTGACAAATGAGCACACCTGATGGTAAGTGGATGCTGTGGCCCATAGTCGGACTACGATGGAACGCCTTGTTTCCAGTATAAAGTGTATCCGGTTCTCTACACTCACTATATGAAACACAGCAGCATTAAGCTGCTATTTTAATCAGCTATTATTTGAGAGCGTGTAGTGTTATGCTTACATACATACTTACATATCATTTTACACTATTTTATTTTTATTTTTCCATTCTGTTTTTGATTTTCTACATTCACCTCAAAACTGGATATTTTGCATCACCTTTATTTCCATAGGATCCTGTAATATTTTTTAATTCATAAGAACACAATAACAAATCATTTTCACTTCGTATTTTCACGTTATCAGCACTTTTTAAATCGGTGTCAATGGAGTCTACCTTTTTCGATCTTTTATTTAGTTCTCCGTAACTCTACAATTTCGGGTTTCGTGCGCGCTCTTGCGCTACCTTTTTTCCTATATAAATAATATCTCATTTTTCACTTAAATCTTGCCGTTTCTGTATTACGAGCTTAAAACCAAAATTTGACATGTTTTGACATCGTTGTTTATCTGGTTGTCGTGGCAATTTTTATTCAAATATTGTTACCGGCCTGATGTTTTTACTTCAAAAATACTCTTTTCTTCTTGGCCATTTACAAAAATTTGCTTTTAATTTAAATAATTTCAAATAATTTCTCGTTCTTATCCCAGATCCGTCAAAAAGTATAAAAGCCGAAGAATCGGCCGATAGAGGTCCTCACTTCAGCTTTGATACGAGAAGCACCTCTTAAAGGCTTTATCCGCACTGCCTCGGGATCTTGCAAGCCTTCTCCTGAAGTCGTCGCCTAGCCACGCCTACGCCTCCACCTATTAGTGCCCGCGCTATCTTCGGCCGCTGAGCGTGCTTGTCTCAAGCGCTGCGTGTTCCTACTCCAGACGCTGCGTGTCTACTCCGGACGCTGTGTGTGTCTACTCCGGACGTTGTGTTTGCCTACTTCAAGCGCCACGTGTACCTACTCCAGACGCTGCGTGTCTACTCCGGGTGCTGCGTGTATCTGCTCCGGGCGTTGCGTGTGCCTACTCCAAGCGCTGCGTGTACCTTCTCCAGACGCTGCATGTGCTTTCTCCAGATTCTGCGTGTACCTAGAGCAGGCGCTGTGCACCTATCATAGGCATAGCCTGTGCATACTTCGTTGCAGTATCTTTATTTTTGTTATTTTTTTTTAATAATATTGTAAATCACTATCATCATTACAGCCCATCATCACCTTCATACCTTTTTTTATAAAAGAAACTGTAAATCTTTTCAAATTTTTAAATAATTTATTTTATTTTTGGTTGTTTTGTTGTAGTTAGGTTAGGTTATTTAGTTTTTAATTGTCGCTTTACGACAATTTGGCGCCCGACGTAAAAGTTCTTCTTTTCTTCACCTTAGCTACGCCTTATCCATTTCCTTTTGATTGAATTGCTTTCTCTTTCGTTCTTAACTCTTTATTTACTCATCCTTATCATATCTTCCAAATTCTAAAACAAAACTTCATCTAGTTTTTCAACTTATCTGGCTTATATTTAGACCTACATATAACACTTCACTTACATTCATCACTTTAATATCTTCCAAATTCTAAAACAAAACTTCATCTAGTTTTTCAACTTATCTGGATTATATTTAGACCTACATATAAAACTTACATTCATCACCTTAATATTTTTATTCTAGAGAACTAAAAGAGGTACTATCTTCCAAATTCCAAAACAAAACTTCATCTAGTTTTTCAACTTATCTGGATTATATTTAGACCTACATATAACACTTACATTCATGACAGTAATATTTTTATTATAGAAAACTAAAAGAGGTACTATCTTCCAAATTCTAAAACAAAACTTCATCTAGTTTTTCAACTTACCTGGATTATATTTAGACTTACATATAACACTTCACTTCATTCATCACTTTTATATTTTTATTCTAGATAACTTAAAGAGGTACAATTTTTAATTACATTTTTATTTCTTAAACTTAACTTTGCACTTAATTATAACAATGAAAAGGGTTATTAAGTACGAATTCCTTAAAATACGAAGTGAAGATTAGATGTGAGGAACCAGCTAATACTGTTTTGCATGACACTACATTTGTATATATGTTTGTATATTTGTATATGTGTTTGTATATTTGTATATGTGTTTGTATATATGTATAATTATTACCTGATTAATTTCTTTATCTTTATCTTCACTCAGGAGCGGATTACAACTCCTTAAATAAGCCTGAATGTACTTTTAGTGATGTTGCTCATCTCTGGCTTTGAGCCCTACCGCTCTGGCCGTTCTTAATCTTTACTTAAGTCATAGCGACTAAAGCTTGCTTAAGATTAATTTCTTTAACTTTATCTTCACTCAGGAGCGGATGACAACTCCTTAAATAAGCCTGGATGTCCTTTCGAATTTTTTTTTCCACGCAGGAGCGGATGACAACTCCTTAAATAAGCCTGAATGTCCTTTCGAAAACACACTTTTAGAGTGGTAGTCATTGAATGTGAACTCCACCCTTACCTGAATGCAGATGATGAATGTAAGAGATGGTATATCTGATTTTGCCTGGTGATGTCTGTTACTGCAAAGCTGTGTTTTTATGGTTTATTTTGGAATGTACATCTCAAAATTTTTGCTGAGTCAAAAATTTTCCAGGGTCGGGGGGAAAATGTAGTATTATGCTTACATACATACTTACATATCATTTTACACTATTTTATTTTTATTTTTCCATTCTGTTTTTGATTTTCTACATTCACCTCAAAACTGGATATTTTGCATCACCTTTATTTCCATAGGATCCTGTAATATTTTTAATTCATAAGAACACAATAACAAATCATTTTCACTTCGTATTTTCACGTTATCAGCACTTTTTAAATCGGTGTCAATGGAGTCTACCTTTTTCGATCTTTTATTTAGTTCTCCGTAACTCTACAATTTCGGGTTTCGTGCGCGCTCTTGCGCTACCTTTTTTCCTATATAAATAATATCTCATTTTTCACTTAAATCTTGCCGTTTCTGTATTACGAGCTTAAAACCAAAATTTGACATGTTTTGACATCGTTGTTTATCTGGTTGTCGTGGCAATTTTTATTCAAATATTGTTACCGGCCTGATGTTTTTACTTCAAAAATACTCTTTTCTTCTTGGCCATTTACAAAAATTTGCTTTTAATTTAAATAATTTCAAATAATTTCTCGTTCTTATCCCAGATCCGTCAAAAAGTATAAAAGCCGAAGAATCGGCCGATAGAGGTCCTCACTTCAGCTTTGATACGAGAAGCACCTCTTAAAGGCTTTATCCGCACTGCCTCGGGATCTTGCAAGCCTTCTCCTGAAGTCGTCGCCTAGCCACGCCTACGCCTCCACCTATTAGTGCCCGCGCTATCTTCGGCCGCTGAGCGTGCTTGTCTCAAGCGCTGCGTGTTCCTACTCCAGACGCTGCGTGTCTACTCCGGACGCTGTGTGTGTCTACTCCGGACGTTGTGTTTGCCTACTTCAAGCGCCACGTGTACCTACTCCAGACGCTGCGTGTCTACTCCGGGTGCTGCGTGCCTCTGCTCCGGGCGCTGCGTGTGCCTCCTCCAAGCGCTGCGTGTACCTTCTCCAGACGCTGCATGTGCTTTTTCCAGATTCTGCGTGTACCTAGAGCAGGCGCTGTGCACCTATCATAGGCATAGCCTGTGCATACTTCGTTGCAGTATCTTTATTTTTGTTATTTTTTTTTAATAATATTGTAAATCACTATCATCATTACAGCCCATCATCACCTTCATACCTTTTTTTTATAAAAGAAACTGTAAATCTTTTCAAATTTTTAAATAATTTATTTTATTTTTGGTTGTTTTGTTGTAGTTAGGTTAGGTTATTTAGTTTTTAATTGTCGCTTTACGACAAGCGTTGTTCTTTCCCGATCGAGCCGACCCAATTGTAATACTTGGGACACTCAATAAGTTTTGAGATATACAAAAAGTATTCTAGATACTATTAATGTTTATTTTATATCTTTTCGAAATTTTCTAAACCATGCTCTATACAAAGTACCATTCACCTAAACCAACTCTGAAAACTCTTTTGCCAGTCTTCATCTGACGGGCCGGAAATCGCTTCTTCGTAGGTAGCCACGGCTTCTTCGGCGCTTGCAAAAAACATGCCTTTTATTTTTTCGTTGATTATTGAGAACAAAGAGAAATCACAAGGAGCTAAGCCAGGGCTGTTGGGGGGTGACTTAAAGTTTCAACACCAGATTCCTCAATAAATGCTTTTGTTCTAAGGGAGGTATGTGAAGAGGCGTTATCGTGATGCAGCATGTTTCTCCGAAGCCCGGTATTTGGCCTTCTCTCCCACACAGCTTAAAAAACTTTGGTTAATGCAACTTTAGTATACGATTCAAGTTGAGTAACCTACAATTCTCCAGCATTGAAGTCGACAAATGTCCGCTCCGCGTAAAAAAACACCATTTTTTGCCGACGTTGCGAGGTCTTTATAATTTTGTCGGTAACTGTCCTTCTGAGTAGACCCATACCGATTTATTGTCCGGATTATATTGATAAATCCATATCTTGTCACCAGTAACGATTTCTAAAACACGTCTAGATTCCCCGTTTTCAAAACGTAGACTCATTTCACGGCACCAATCCACACGAGTCTGTTTTTCGCTTTCGGAGAGCAAACGAGGTATCCATTGACAACAAAGCTTCCTCACTCCAAGATGTTGATGTAGGATGGTATAAATGCTCCCGAACTAATGCCTACAATCTTTTTGATGTCCGTATATATGATTCGTGGGTCTTGAAATACCTACTATGTAGTTTTTACGGAATTTATCGCGTATATTTAACTTTTTAAATACCCGACGTTTCGAGAGCTTTACAGCACCCATGGTCTTGGTCTGAAGGACTGAGATGTTCAACGTCCAAATGTCATAGTTAACCGCGGTTACCATAGACTAAAATTTAACTTTTGTTCCGATCTAAACAGTATGAACTTATGATATCATGAAGTCTTGCAGTTGTGTGCTTGGGTTGGGATTTAATTTTATTTATTATAGGATCCCAAGCAGATGTAAGCACCCAGCCATCTTCTCTATTGCAATTAGGATGTTTTTTGATTTCAATAGCCTCGCGAATCATCCTTGGAAGGAATCGGTGTTCTTTAGCGAGGATTTGTGGTCTATCAAATCTGATGTGACGGGGGCGATCCTGTACGTGTTCACAGTTTGCAGACTTCCCGGAGCGTAGTGTTCGCGTAAATATAAGAAATCATTCGTGGGTCTTCTCGCACCATCATTTCAGTAGTCCATACATTTCCTGCAGTTTTCTTTGGTCATCATTAAGGTTCATTTTACCCATTTTGAACTCAGCAAACCATCTAAAATGGTTGCACTTGATAGAGCTGAATCCCCTAATGCTGGTTGTATCCGCTGTAAACGTGTTCGGTTAGACCAATGTTAAAATTATAATAAGCGCGTAAATGTTCACGGTTACGATCCATCGGTTTTCAATGAAAAGCGCGGGAAGCGTTGCAGGAAAATTAATGAAACTTTGTTTTTTTTTATATATTGAGCAATTGGGTTTTGGAGTTCTATTTTTAAATAAATTTGCTTCTAGAACATATAACACGGGTGCGTTCCTACGCACAACAATAACATAGCAACATCGTTTCTCTACCACATAAAAAGTTTTTATTTTATTTTATAACATTAAAAATATTGCATAATTAAATATGACGTAAATAAATAGAATCAATACAGAAATTTAAAAAAAAAAAAAAAACTGTACTTATGACTTATAGTAGACTTGCAACGAATAGTATATTCGGAGTATGGCCGACTGCTGATTTTCTAGCCGAATAGCCGAACATAATTCTTCAGAGCATCTATTTCCTGAAGCTGGGGTTGACTACGAGAAGAAAAGGAGTAAACTATTGCACGAAAATGAAGAAACGTTAGTGTTTCTGTACCATTAACTTCTTATTATAATTCAATTACACAGAGATTTATCTGATCGTTCTTTTTTATTTTTAAAATATGGAATTCGATTATACCTATGTATAATTTAATGATTACAAAAAATAATAAAAAATCAATATATAATTTTATTTTACCAATTATCGACTACAATAAAACCTCTTACCTAAGTTTTCGGTATTCAGCCGTGTAGTACCTAGATATTCGATATTCGATCGAATGGGATAAAAGTAGCCGAATAGGCCGAATACAGAATAATAGTTGAATATTCGTTGCAAGTCCACTTTATAGTTTTAATTTCTTTGTCACATCACGGTGTGATTGGTTTTATAAAATACACGATCATCGGCTGAAATAGCTCAGTTAGGAAAGCATTAGACTGAAGATCTAAAGGTTTTCTAGTTCAATCCCGGGTTTCGGCAATGTAATTTCTTTTTTCAATGTTTCTTTCTCAATTTATTCCGTTTTCATTTTGCAAAGTCTTTCATGCGGCTGTTAGTGATCGTGTAATTTCAGAATGATTTGACCGATTGAGGTCCATTTACGTAATATATTTGTTTAGTTAAGACGATGGATCATAGCTGTAGCTATACCTACTAGGATACGGTAGCGATGGACATAACATTATTTACGTAATATATTTGTTTAGTTAAGACGATGGATCATAGTTGTAGCTATACCTACTAGGATACGGTAGCGATGGACATAACATTATTTACGTAATATATTTGTTTAGTTAAGACGATGGATCATAGTTGTAGCTATACCTACTAGGATACGGTAGCGATGGACATAACATTATTTACGTAATATATTTGTTTAGTTAAGACGATGGATCAAGTTGTAGTTATACCTACTAGGATACGGTAGCGATGGACATAACATTATTTACGTAATATATTTGTTTAGTTAAGACGATGGATCATAGTTGTAGCTATACCTACTAGGATACGGTAGCGATGGACATAACGTTTATTTACGTAATATATTTGTTTAGTTAAGACGATGGATCATAGTTGTAGCTATACCTACCAGGATACGGTAGCGATGGACATAACATTATTTACGTAATATATTCGTTTAGTTAAGACGATGGATCATAGTTGTAGCTATACCTACTAGGATACGGTAGCGATGGACATAACATTATTTACGTAATACATTTGTTTAGTTAAGACGATGGATCAAGTTGTAGCTATACCTACTAGGATACGGTAGCGATGGACATAACATTATTTACGTAATATATTCGTTTAGTTAAGACGATGGATCATAGTTGTAGCTATACCTACTAGGATACGGTAGCGATGGACATAACATATAAATAAATATTTACGTAATATATTCGTTTAGTTAAGACGATGGATCATAGTTGTAGCTATACCTACTAGGATACGGTAGCGATGGACATAACATTATTTACGTAATACATTTGTTTAGTTAAGACGATGGATCATAGTTGTAGCTATACCTACTAGGATACGGTAGCGATGGACATAACATTATTTACGTAATATATTTGTTTAGTTAAGACGATGGATCATAGTTGTAGCTATACCTACTAGGATACGGTAGCGATGGACATAACATTATTTACGTAATATATTTGTTTAGTTAAGACGATGGATCATAGTTGTAGCTATACCTACTAGGATACGGTAGCGATGGACATAACATTATTTAGTAGATAGTACTATTAGATATAGTTATTCTATTTAAGGGTGAAGATTTCGCCTTGATTGTAGTAGTGGAGTGTACTGACAGGCGCTTTTGTGTCGTATAACACACTACGATTCGTTCGACTCGCGTCACAGATTATAATCTGTGACTCGCGTAGACATGGCGTTAATGGTTAAATTTATTTATTTGTTAAAAGTTATTTGTTGATTTTTCTTTAGCTGATAAAATTAACAGTTAAAAATATTACTTACTTTTGTAGTGAATTGTTATTTCTAATCGGTTGTGTTAATTTTATTGCTTAAGTTATTATATAGTACCCGGATGACCGAGCTTTGCTCGGTTTTTTTTAAGTTACATTTAGATACAAATTACCTGAATAATATTTTTTGATTTTATTGACATAATAGAAAAAACTGAACTGGTTATTTGAATGAAAATCATGAGTGCAATTAGTTTAATTATTTTTTTTATTTTTATAAATTAATAAAAAAAGGGGCTCGAAATAATAGATTTTCTCACAAAAGAAGGGAATTTGAAAAAAAAAGGAAAAGAAGTCGGACCCAAGACGGGACGCGAACTACGGAACTCCAAGATGACGCCCGACCGACATCCCAACTGAGCTATTACGATCGTTATTAATTTGTCAAAATTTATCTTCTTATATTGTAGCAGTTTTTTTATTGCCTGAAAACACGGGCAAAAGGACATTTTCTGAAAATAAATCCTAGCTTGATCGATTTATTGCCCCCGAAACTCCCTGGACACTAAATTTTATGAAAATCGTTGGAGCCGTTTCCGAGATTCCGGCTTAAATTTTACTCATGAAATTTTAATTTAATAAACATTTCTTCGTACTTTAGGTACAGGAATCTTTAGAATTAAAGTCTTATTAAGCTAGGCGTATTTAAAGGTTTATTCATTCAATATTCACATTGTATTATAATTCGCAGTAAATTGTTTATTATTTACAATGATTTTTATATATTCAGTATTTACTCTCCATATAAATGTTTTATATTTTTTCCTTTAATATTTTTTTTATTTTAAGTAGACATATACGTAATAATTCTATGTAGACATGATTATAAATTATATTTTATTAATGTTTAGAAACATTATTCGTGCCACTTTAGCTGTGGTTGGTCTTGTCCTTCGATCATTTATTATGTACCCAGCTTTCGAAAAAGCACGTTCACAGGGAACTGAAGTGACCATAATATGTCATCTAGTTTTAAAAATGGTATACAAAACTGGGTATATATATTTATGCATGCGCCACCACGTCAATGTATATGCTGTCCTCGAAATAACCGTTTCTTTTAAAAACATTTCAAGTTCCTCCATGGCTTTGGTCCTGGCTGTCTTAGGCGCAGTTGAGCATTTGATTTTCAGATGAAATTCACCCCATATTGATAGATTTTCAGATCCAGTTTGCTCATTTTACTCGTTGTAGCACTTAAATCGTCGTCCGTCGGTAGATTTTGCATTATCGTCAACAAGTGCCTTTTTGTGTTCGTTAAAGCCACATCGTCCGAAAAAGCCACATCTTTATACCGTGGATCTAAAAGTGTACAAATCACTATCGCCGTATTATGACGAATATCACCAAGCCTTTGAACCAATCCTTCCTTTAATTTACATAACATGCCAAGGACGGGAGCGTACAAATTTCTGCCAGATAGATTGTCACATATGGACATTAAACTTAAAGTAAGCACTAAGGCGGTGCTCGCGGTTAAACAATTTGCTCCGCTCATAACATTGCTTAGTTCATAAAAAGGTTTTAAAACCCAGCACATTTGCTCAATGCATTCCCATTCTTCATTAGGGATTGTAGGCAACGAAACGTTCATTGTGGCAATTGTTGCTTGATGGGCTTCCTTTAAGGCGTGAAATCTTTCCAACATTAAAAAAATAGAATTCCACCTATTGGGAACTTCTTTAACAACGGTTTTAGGCTGTTGTATATTTCGGTTGTTAAATTGATATTTTAACAGTTTTTCTTTCGCGTGTTTTTGTGAAAAAAGTTACTGTTTTCGTTACTTTCTCCAAAGTATTTTTATTTATATTTAAGGCATCCTGTACAATCAAATTTAATTTATGTTCGAAGCAGCCAAAACGGTCCCAGGTTAATAATGTAGGTACACGCTCTTAACATATTGGCGGCCTTATCCGACACAATAAAAAATATTTTTGGGATATTACCCACGTTTCTCGTATTGCCTCTAACTCTTCAGCAATCCTGGCTCCCGTATGGTTCCCATTCAGGAGATCGCATTGCAATAAAACAGATTTAATTTCTAATTCATTGGAAAAGAAGTATGCTGTAACTCCCAAATACAGGTCCAAAGTTCTGGATGACCAGCAGTCAACTGTTAAGCATACACTTTCCGCCTTTTCTTTAACAAAATTTTTAAAATATTGCCTTCGTTCTTCATAAAACGCTGGTAAACATCGAAGAAGAAATTGTCTTCCTGCTTGGTAGTTAATATGATGAATTTAAAGCATGTACAAACTCTCCAAATTCGAGATCATCTACCGATTGAAAATGGTTGACAATCGTAGGCTATTAATTTTATGAGACACTTATCGTTTTTATCTCCTGGTCGAAGTTTCTTGGGTAGGTAAGACGACATCATCTGATGAACCTTATTCGCCGGCTCATTAGCTGACGAATTACCTACACCAGCATCACCGATATTACTACCACCACCATCGTCATTGCCACTACCTTCCCCAGAATATCCACATATGGCACCACCACCAGGTACACTACCATCCCCAACAACATTTCTGCTATCATCGGTAACAACAGTTCTCGGAATGCCTTCACCGTAACTACTTTCACCGACTGTTCCATGCGTTAAATTTGAATACACGCTAAGATGTTTTAACTTCAAGTGTGATTTTAGATTGCTGGTTGAGCCTTTATACGATAAAGTTCTTTTACAATAGTTACATTTTGCCAATTTTTCGCCTCCGACACATTTTTCAAAATGGTCAAAATATTTATTAATGGTAAAAATATTTATTAATCTGTGGTGTGGCGTCTCGGCATGATAAAAAGAGAAATTAAACTCTTACCCAAAATCTTGTATTTTTGAACACTACACTAAATAATACTAATACTAATATATAATATAAAAACTAATTTCACTAAATTTAATTACCCTCCCTAGTATTTATATCGACAACTTTTTATATATTCCTTAATATATTTATATCCCAAATCGCTTGTAATATTATTGTGAATAGTAAACTCTAAATAAAATATTGTAAAACTGACGCGCTTCGTTTAAAATAACTCCAACAAATAAATATTTCAGCAAATAGCGTTTTAACAAAATCCGTAAAAGTAACATCAACCACTAACGTATCCAGCCAATAGAGTTATTTCTATATGTTAAAAATATCATTTAGTACGGTTCAATAAAAACAACACTTCAAAAGATTTAATGGCACATGATTTATTATTTATTATGATAATTTTCAATCACAAGTGCAACATGAAATATGAGATAAGTTTAAGTTTAAATTTATAGCAAATAATTGTTACTTACAATCCTTATTTTTAAAGTGAAGCCTAAATTTTAATGTAATAAAACAAAATAATACGTGTATTGATATTTTTAAAGAATATTCGTTCTGTAAAAATAGCAATTTCGTATATGAAATTGCAATCTTTATAAAATTTTAATAGCGCCATCTACTTCATTATATAGATGAAGTCTTTTTATCGAATGAAAATTAATTGACTCTCAAGGTAGTACGCAAGGAATACGCTAGATGGCACAAACACGGCTTTCGGCTAATCCTATACTATTAAACGAGCAATTCTTGTATATATATACAAGAATTGCCCGTTTAATAGTATATATATATATAAATATATATATATATATATATATATATATATATATATATATATATATATATATATATATATATATATATATATATATATATATATATATATATATATATATATATATATATATATATATATATATGTATATATAATCGGGATCTCGTTAGTCGGGGTCTCGTAGTTTCGGGGATAATAAATCGATCTAGCTAGGATTTATTTTTTAGAAAATCTCTTTTTGTCCGTGTTTTTAGGCAATGAAAAACTGCTACAATATCGTGAGAATAAGAAGGTAAATTTTGACAGATTGTTAATGATTATAAATAGCTTAATTGGTATAATGGGCGCTTACAGAATCGTAAAACCCCGGTTCGAGACCGACCGACTTTTTTAATTTTTTTTTCAAGTTCCTTTCTTTTTTTGAGA
Organism: Parnassius apollo; assembly: GCA_907164705.1. NCBI lineage: Eukaryota > Metazoa > Arthropoda > Insecta > Lepidoptera > Papilionidae > Parnassius > Parnassius apollo. The sequence continues at coordinate 351,730 of CAJQZP010000184.1, forward strand.
AAATCTATTTTTTTCGAGCCCTTTTTTTAGTATTTTTTTAAAAACAAGAAAATTTAAATTAAAATAATTGCACTCATGATTTTTTATTCAAATAACCAGTTCCGTTTTTTCTGTTATGTCACTAAGATCAAAAAATATTATTTATATTTCATCAGTATGTAATTTGTATCTAAATATAATTTCCAAAACACACGAATTAAAAAAAAATCGAGCGAAAATTACCGAGCAAAGCTCGGTCAACCGGGTACTTAATATTACACAAAGACATTTAAATAGGTATATATATATATATATATATATATATATATATATATATATATATATATATATATATATAAATCTTTTTGATATTACATTAGCCGACAGTCGAGTTTTTGCCATCTATATAATATTAAATCTGTTAATAAATCGATCGATTGTTTTCAATGGACTTGATAATTATATTTATTTAATAAATTTGTTATTTTTAACTGTTTATTTAACAGTTAAAAGATATATTAGCCATCTTTAGACTCGCGATTGTGACTGAACGCTCCCGAGGCCTACGCACACTAACACAATGTGTATGAGCACGGCTAACAACAACCAAAGTCAAACCTTCATCGTTCATCGTGAAATAGAATAACTATAATATTACATCTATCTATAAACGAAAATATGGCAACATAAATCTTTAATTATTTCCAATATTAGATGCGAAGTAATAAATCCGCAGGCTAGCAATTAAATAAAAAATTGAAAATTGAAAAAAAGAAAATTGTTTATTTTCACATAGGTATTTTCATATCATTTTGGATTTTACAATTTTTCAATTTTAAATCTAGATAGATGTTTGTTAGTTGGCTTCATAAAAGGCGGATCTCAATTCGAGTGTACGACGAGAATGTTCTTTTTTTGTATGTTTTTTAGATTCTTTTTTAATTTCCCAGTGAGAAGTTATTGTAAGGGGACCGATTTTGCAAATTGGAATTTTGATACCTTTCACAAGGTCTTTAGAGTCGAATAGTATGATATTTAAGAGGGTGTCCGTGTGTGCACATGTACGTATACGTATGTAAATATGTTCGGATTCAATTTTCGCCTCATGTATCTCGACAACAAAGAGTAAACAATGATAAACGCATAATTAGGTAACTTAGAACTTATTAAATTTTGAGCAAAATCGGTCAAGTCTTATGTATACTTTAGGAGTGGTTGCCATATAAAGAAGAAAAAACTCTCCTTTAAGGGTAGGAAAATAGTTTTTGATGTAACTTTTAGACGACGTTCGGGCTATTGATATTTCTTAGTCCCCCTGAAGATTAAAAAAAAAAAACTCTAAATCTTAAAACTCTATTTCTGTTTGTAAAGTTTCATCCCACATTTATTGCGAAGGTTGGCCAACTACTAACCATTTTTTAAAGTTTTATCTGTATAGACAGACAAAACCTTTGAGAATTGTTAGTCACGTTAAGACATGGGAGATAAGCAACATAAAATATTTTTTATTTATATCATCATCATATTTACAGCCCTCTACAAGTCCTCTGCTGAAACTAAGCACGGTCCTGAGCTATCTGCATCCGTCGATTTCCTGTATGTGTTACCAGGTCGTCATTCCATCTTGTGGAAGGAAATCTTTATTTATACGTATAAATTTAAATAATTTCTGAGTTTTAACCGACTTAAAATAGTAGGATTTTCTCAAATCGAGTAGTAGGTTACTTTGTACGTATGTTACGCGATTTTTTCGCAGATTGTGGAGCAATTCTATAAAATAGGTTATATTTCAAGGGTGGATCAATGGTCAAATAAATAACTTCTTTTTTAGCAATTTGAAGTCGGTTTTTACTTTTTCGTTAAGAGTTATAATTATTAGTTATTTCAAGTCGTTTTTTTCCTTTTCATGGAATAAGAGTGACAAACGGCCACAGTCCACCGATGGTAAGTGGTTGCTGCGGCCCGTAGACATCGACATCAATCCTCGATCGCGAATCAAAATGCAGATGCGTTGTCACCCGTGAGGACTAAGATGGAATGTCTCGTTTCCAGTAAAAAGGATCTCCCGTTCTCTACAATCACAATACGAAACATAGCAGCGTTAAGCAGCTATTTTACGCTTGTATTCTGTGAGAACCTGGTACTCCCCGGTCCGACCCATTCGTATTACAACTATACTACTAAAATAACTTCAGCATGGCTCTACCATAGGGTTGCCAGATCGGAAAACCAAAATATCTGGATGAAAATTGAAATTGTCGGGATTTTGGGGTTGTTGTCAGGAGAAATAAATGTTAAAAAAAATGTAAAACAAAAATACATCCATTTAATATATTTTTTAAATTAATGGCCTACAAATATAGTTAACATTGATTGAAACTACTTTTACGGATTTTATCGCGTTTATTTTACTTTTAATTACTTTTATTTTTAATTTCCCGACGTTTCGGGCATTTTCCAGCACCCATGGTCACGGGGGGACTGAGATGACTGACGTCCCGATGTCATTGTTAAACCCGAGTACCTTCAGCTTTTTTAATTATTGTTTATGGTCCGATCTATGCAAAATGAACTGACTATGTCCTGAGGTCTTGCAGTAGTATGCTTGGTAGTGTACTACCACCTGCTTGGGATCCTATAATCAATAAAATTAAAACTAAACCCAAGCATACCATAAGAAATCATACTTAACATTGTTGACAGATAATAAACGTAACTATACTTAATTTTGGGGTTACCACAGGTATTTGACATTGGACTTCACTGAATGTAGCTATTTAGATCCTTTAGTGGAATTCAGAAAAGATTTAAAATTTAAACAATTTTCAGTTTAATTAATACCTCTGCTTTTATTAAATCAATAGCTATACGATTTCTCTCTTTGGTATATAAATTATTTAGTAAACTAAACACGCTTTCACAGTAAGCATTACTTACAGGAATTGACAACACACATTATATAATTTTTTTTAATTTTTGATTGCGTTTTGGTTGCATTTTTAAAAAAAAAAATATGCCCAAATTTTATGATTTGACATGTCCTTGACTTGCAAAAGATATTCAAATCTTTCTCGAAGACAACAGTAATCAGTATATAAAGAATCTTGGTCAATATCGTTTGAAATATTGTTTTTAGAGACAATATAGCGAGTTTTTTGTATAAAGAGTTTTCAGAAAAATCATAGCGTTCGTGCAAATATCGAATAACTCGTTTCAAAAACTGTTCAGCTTCGACGCAAAAAAAGGGTTTTCTCACAATCCGAAATATTTCTTAATAAGGTTCTATTTCTACTACCAAAGAAATTATCGTCGAACCCGTTTTTAATATGACTCATCAGTTTTTTCATTACACTGTCAATTTGTTAGACAGTGCATGCATCACTTTCCAATGCTAAAATTTTTGCGTGGAAATCCAAAATTACGTTGTGTTCAAAGAAATTCCTTCCCGTTTGCATTCGTCAACTACTTCACAATTATCAATATGGGTTAGATTTCTGGTTACAAACTTCCCTCCTTTCGACATTCGTCTTACCCTTTCAATAAAAAATACTGCTTTACAGCTGGCTAGCTATACATTAAACGGTCTAAAGCAGGCAAAAGAGACAGCAATCTTGTTGGAACATGACGAAGAAGATTTTGTAATAGACACTTGCAAGTAAGAAACATTATTTTGGTCTCTCAGTTTTTGTAGAAGATGAACTGAACTCATTGAATGTTTTTATCACGATGCTCCCGATATCTACCGACAAAGCTTTAAGGGCGTATTTGACGCAATTGTTAATAACATGACAGTTACAGTTTGCTTTCATCAGATGATCGTTTGTCTCTTTTAATATTTGGAACACCAAATTATTTAAACCATAATTTACCGAAGCGTTATCCGCAGCTATACACAGTCAACTGAGTCAATTTTAAATCGTTATCTTCTGTCATTGTTTTGATTTTTTGACGATTCAAATGGATCCTCATAAAAATCTAGCAGCGTTTTAGATATCCCTGTCTCTGTATTAAAAAAAATTGCACAGCGTAAGGTTAGGTTTTGAAGTTTCCAACATTAGAAGCATCGCTTCCTACCGAAAAATACTCAGTGTTCTTAAGTTCCGTAACGACTTGTTCCTGTGCATATAGGGCGAGAACGTTGCACAGTGCATCCACAAGACATATTAGCAGAAATTTTGCTATCAGAATGCACACAGTAGAAGCTAGTTTCATCTGGCAGTCGAGGCTGTTATAACTTATACCATGAGTTACGTTGTGAAATACAAGCATTAATTTCAGCTTTTGTTATTTCATTTCCCTCATCGCTATTTTTGTTTACCAAGAAATTTTGAAGATTACCTGATACTTTCTCTCACGATTCCAGTTTACTGCATTTTTTTGTCTGCTTATGTTTTATCTAAACTACGACTCCCCTCATACTTGATTGTAATATCAGTTTAACACAATTTACACACAACGGTAAAATCCTCTTTTTTTGTATCCATTTGGAGTAGTCTGGATGATTTTCCCAGTTCCGGCCTCCTTGTCTATCTTTTCTGGTGATTTAGATGCCGACATTATATAAAACAAAACAGCTATACCGCTAACGCCACACCAACAAGCCACATTACACCATGCCAAATACATCCAAGTACCACCAAGCCATAGAAATAAAATGATGTGAATTTAAATAAAATATTTAAATCTTCCATCGGTAATACGTAGCAAAATTAATTAGAAAACTTAGACCACTACGATTCGACCGCGATAGTATCATCTTAATATATATATATATATATATAAATTACGTGTCACGTTGTTTGTCCGTGATGGACTCCTAAACTACTTAACCGATTTTAGTTAAATTTGCACACCGTGTGCATTTTGGTCCAACTTGAGAGATAGGAATAGTTTTTTTGCCCATGAGTGACCACAATCTTTATTTTTTTTGCAAATTTAAAGATTTTTAATAGGACATGACAAAGGATCATCGAAAAGGGCAGAACAACGTCTGCCTGGCAAGCTAATAAACTTACTTATTTATAAAAATTTTTGAAATTTTCAAAAACTTAAAAAATAAAAATATTATCTATGAATGATTTTTGATGATAATTAAATTTTAATCATCAATAACTTATTATGTAAGAACAGACGATAACGGACCAGTTTACGACAAAAAAAAAACATGGGCCGAGGCTAGGTCCAACGCCAACGTTTCGTTCAAAATTGGAGTGAACGTGAAAGTGTGCGGCAATTTTAAATTATTATTTTCTATAGAACTTTTCGAGGAGCTGATTGTCGGGAGATTTTGAGTTTTGTCGGGAGTCGGGAGATCATTTAAAATGTCGGGAGAATCCAGACGAATCCCGACCATCTGGCAACCCTACTCTACCACGTACCTGCGACCTTCGTCCAACCTGTTATATATTCACTGATCCGTCCTCGATTGCGCACGCATCTCTCGATTCTAAATTCTTGTTAAAAGTAAAAAAAATACTTTTAATAAGAATATTTGTAATATGTTTTAATTATTTTTACGATCTTCCGTTTTACAATAAACACACTACTATTATTACACTAGTGATCCGCCCGGCTTCGCACGAGTGATTTCTGGATCTCGACAACAGCTCCACCTACCGGGTCCAACTGTGAATGTAAAACCACCCAGAGACCCATTCAAACACGCATAAAATTTAATCAAAATCGATCGAGCCCTTTTTCGAGTTTTAACGAGACTAAAAAATCAAGCAATTATTTATCATTAGATTTTTATATAGAGACATTTTTAAATAATATCTCAACGCTACATTAAAATTTAATAAAAAACTTTCAGAATCTTAACTGTAGCAAAAGCAATAAACTATGTTATCGCGCCAAAGTATATTAACTTAAGAATTAATTCACAGAAGCAAGCAATAAATTTTCGCTCCTATTTAACAGTGGACTGGCAAAAACAATTAATTAATTCCTTAGACAAACGAACCGGCGAATCGTAAGTTCGTAAGTAATACTTAACAAAATCCAAATCAAAGCGTACAAAGTACACAGATAAAATATTAGTATAAAATTAGTAACAGTGTGTCCATATAGTATCGGTGTCAGCATATCCACTATCTCATATCGTCCCGTGAATGTCGTAAGCGGTGACTGAGGGTAAAAAACCAGGAGATAGGCATCGACTTTCTAATAACAACTGGAAAATAAAAAACTGTGAAATAAAACCAACACCATCCTTCGTAGTTAGCTACCATGGAAAAGTCTTTGTTTCACAACAAGTTTCGCGTCCTGCGTCACAGTGACTGAGTGAAACCGGCCACAATCGAGCGTGTGCCTGCTGTGCAACTAAATTTCAGAGGTGTCACAGACAAGATTGGCTACTTCTTGAAGCGGGCATCCATAAGTATATACTACAAGCCGCCGAAGAGGTTTAATCAGTTCTTACCATCCGTCACGCTTGATTGTGAATCTTACACAGGACAAATAAAAAATCCATAAAAGCCCATATGTAAGAACATATCGCTGATGTGACGAATAAAAGCTCCGGAAAGTATGCAGTATGACAACATGTTCAGGATCATCCCCACCATTATACCAGATTTGAGAGACCATAAATCCTCGCAATATATCACTATCCTTACCGAGTGTGATTCACGGGGCTATTGAAATTAAATAAAAACATCCTAATGTCAATAGTGAAAACGACTGGGTGCTACCATTTGCTTGGGCTCCCATAATTAATAAAATACAAAAAAATCCAAACCCAGGCGTACTACCGCAAAACTTCAAGATACTGTGAGCTCGTTCTGAGTATATCGGACCAAAATTTAATATTTTAAATTTGAAGGTATAGCCTTCGTTAACTATGACATCGCGACGTCAAAAATCTCAGCCGTCCCATGGCCATGAATACTAAATAGTGCCCAAGACATCGGGAAGTACAAAAGTTAAAATTAAACGCGATAAAATCCGTAAAATTAGTTTGGCTCCATGTGTAGTAGTCGCATAAATATAATAAATCATTATAATAACCTGTGGTTGCCCACCCACCTGTTAGCGTAGCAACTATGGCAGTTATCCCTCTTATGAGGCAATCGTTGGTTTAAAATGGCAATGGCAATGCCTATGTACCGCAGTGGAAATAGATAGGCTATAATAATGATGATGATAGTAACAATGTAAAGTAACAGCTATATACGTGCCACAGCCACATGCTTCTATCGTCTATGGGCCACAACATTCAATTACCATCAGTATAGGATTGTGTGCTCGTTTGTCGCCTTTATTCTATAAAATAAAATAAAAATAGCAAACATCAAAATAATGTTGCTATTCCGTTATAACACACAATTGTATATCGAAAGAGCAGTGCTGATATCCACGTTTATTAACTGAGCGCTTCTTAAACCAAATTAAAGGAACGAGAATGATTATTGTTTAATTTAAGGGAAACTTGGAAATTATAAGCCTGTTATAACTTTAGACAAAAACGAAAACTTTGAGGTAACTTTATAAAGTTTATATTAATTACTGAGGTTTTTTACAATATATACAATAATTTGTCTAATTATAAACTAATCTGCATTTTGACTCCTACCATTACTTTTTGTCTTTCTGTCAGCCTCTCTGCCTGTTCATGCTAATGTTCGAAATGGCTCAACCGATTGTTGGACAACTTGATGATTTAAAAAAAATAAAACTGATATAACAAATGATCTTTGGTTACCTTAAATCTAAATAACCCCACATAAGTAGTTGCTACCCAAGCGAAGCCAGGGCAGGTCGCTAGTATGTAATAAATTTTAGTTCAATTATCGCATCTGTATTCCGACTCTTAATCGAGGGTAGATGTAGATGTCCATGGGCCGCAGCACCCAATTATAATCACTGGACTGTTTTCCCATTTGTCACTCTTATTCTATGAAAAAATGTCATCACCAACAACGCTCCAGTGCATGCTGGCGGTTTTCGAAATATTTTTATTATTTTAACGTAAGTTTTTCTTCGCCGACGAGCACGTGGTAAATCAGCATATATATTTTTATAGTATTGGGTGACAAACGAACACACAGTCCACCTGATGGTAAGTGGATATTGTGGCTTGGGCCACGGGGACATCCACATTTATTTCAATTAAGAATCAAGAAACATCTTAATAATGCTGTGTTCCGTATGGAAAGCGTTCCATCTTCGTCCTCAGGGGTGACAATGCATCTGCGTTGTGATTCTTATTGTGATGGAGGTTAAATGTAGACATCTATGTACAACAGCATCCACTTACAATCAAGTGGACTGTGTGCTCGTCCGTCACCCTTATTCTATAAAAAATATTTTAATGGCATGCAAATGTCACCCTCAGCTCAATATAGAGAAGTTCTTTCGATGTTGCAGACGGACACTTTAATTTTATTTATATTTATTTTATTACTGTAGCTATAGAAACTGACCGTATGGCGTAACCTGTCCTGAGTTGACTAAACAATCTGTTATAGAATTTTTCCCTCAAGAACTTTTCACTAGTAGCCCGAAGTCATGAAATTGGCGGTGTGAACTGTACCTCGGAAAGCACGTAAAGTTGTTGGTCCTGCAACAGTTCTCTCCAGTCGTTTCGGATTGGCGTCCACCTGGACTATGAGAATTAGTGAATAGAGAGGGCACCTGTGATTACGCGTACACTCTAGCACATAGATTTATTGTAAACTGTATATCTATACAATGGCACTATAATCCTGTCCTGTGCAGATGGCTAGGTCTTCCTTGAGACCGGCCTCCGTGGCCTAAAATTCGGTCGGAAGGACATTACCATTATTACAACGCTACTGCCTACTCAGTCACTGCGCTACCAAGTCGTCTGACCGTTTGTCTGGTGCTGCAACGTACACGGAACATACGTGCGTGATGCGAGTGCAGCCGGTTTGCAACGGTTTAGTTATGGGTGTAATATGAATTATAAACTGTAAACAAACTAATGCCTTCTAAAAATGAACTTCAACCATGAGAAGACACATATTGATAGAGCTCAGCTTCATAAACACGACAAGATAATTAATGCTTAAAATGTAATAACAGCTTAAATACTAATGTAGCTTTCGTGTACCTCGGTCGCTCGAAATCTTTGAGTACTGTTGGCAGATGACGTACCTATATAAAGTTATTTTCTGATGACGTATATCAAATTATCAAACATATTTGTATATAAGAGCCGTGGCAGCTAGGAAAAGTCACATTTAAAATTTCATAGTGGAGTTTGCTTAACACTTTACTGTGTCAATTGTAACACAATAGCAATATCTTATATGTAGTACACGGGACATCAAAAGGGTTAATATAAATGTACGGAACACCTTTTTAATGATTGATAATGTAAGAGAAAATGATTTTATTTAAACTGAATAATGATATTGATAAAATATTGAAAATTATATAGAACGCGTCCGCCGTGTTCGAAATGAAAACGTAACTGCACAAAAATAAAGTGAATGTAATATAATGAAATAAAATATTATAATAAAATAAAGTAATGACGCGTTTAAAGTTGACCTAAATAAATGGCTTACGAACAAAAATGTACGGTAGAATAAAACTTTTTATACGTGGTGGAGCCATCGGCTTGATCGGGAAAGGATTACGCTCGCACAAAATACAAGCGTAAATAGCAGCTTAATGATGCTGTGTTTCATATGGTAAGTGTAGAGAAATAGAGACCTTTTTAATGGAAACGGGGCATTCCATCTTAGTTCTCAGGGGTGACAACGGATCTGCGTTTTGATTATTACTCGAGGACAGATGTAGATGTCTATGGGCCGCAAAATTACCATCGCGTGGACTGTGAACTTATTCGTTACCTGTATTGTAAAATAAAACTTTTACGATGACAAATATAGCAAAAATACTTAAGTCTACTAAAATACAATGGAAAAGTCGACCAAATTTAGATTTTATGATACCTAACACATATTTACCTTGTGACAAAATTTGCCTTGTTTTTCAGTTATCATTCTAATTTTACATCGATTTTTGTAATTGGAATGGGTTCAAAAATGAGACTCCTTATTGTTTAAACTATGATGTGTTACGACGTTTTGGTTCATAGCTATGCTAGAATTTGACAGGTCAGGTCAAGCACTGTGGTCAAGTTATTTACAAATCCTATGTTTATAGACCAAACTGCATCAGACTGGCACAATGAAAGTTCTGCTTATTCTTATAAGTGTCAGTGCCACAGCTGATGTATACATGTTCAAGACGAACTATTGGTGCATTTTGCGAGTGGCACACTACACGTTCACTGTACTCGAAACTTGTACCTAATAACGAAGCTACAATTATTATATTGATATTATTCAAGTAAACTCAGTTATATAGCATTTTTTAGAGGAAAACATGCCACTTCGTGATATGTACCAACTATTTACCTGCTGTTTTCGAACCAATTGTTGAGAGATCAACAATTGCATTTTCCAACAAAACAAAATAACACGCAATTAAATTCTTATGACATAACAGTGACAGGGGCCTACATGTCAGATTCGATGTTGCCACTTAACTGTCATAAAATCTATGAAACGATATCGATTTTTATTCGAATAATAATATCATGAAAAGAATAATCTTTGACGCGTTTTAAGTTCTGCACGCTTTTTTTAAAATATAATTTCCTTTATTTATTGAAATTCTATTTCAAATGTATTTTTAGAACAGTTAGCTTGTGCTGTATTGTTTTGTTATGCTTTAGAGATCTCGTGGTAAATCGGCTAGAAATTAACTTCTTGAATTATCATAACATGATTCCATTTTAAATGTTATGTTAAAAACAGATAAGAATAACAGTTAACTTGTGCAGTAGCGTTTTGTTATACTCTAAAGAATTCTTGGTAAATCAGCTAGTAATTCGCTTGTTTAATTATCATAACTATAAATGTGAAGGTTGTCAATGAATTCAACCGAGCCTATAACAACGGTTGTTTAAAGGTAGCAACCATTAAATCTTATATGCTCACCATAATAGTAGCGAGCTTGCTTTAATTGGCATGTGACACAAGCAATTAATATTAAGTCGCTGTAAGTTAAAACAGGAAATTCCCTAACATTTTAAAGTCTACATTTATATTTCTAAAGTCTGCTTGCCCTAGCTCTATTTAGATTGTTTTCCCTAGCATACTCAGGCAAATCATTATTTGTCTCCATATTTTGGTGAACAATTTCAAGTATTTGAGCCGCATCATCCCTGTCCCTTATTTTTGTGTGGAATTTACTAATTATAGCAGCAGCCACAGCAGTCATCAGATCATCAAATGTGTAGAAGCCCTGTTAAAGTAATTTTGATAAAATATTTTAAATACAGTTTTTAAAATGTCATTTACCACCTCTACTAACCATATCGACACATAGTCACAGCTCTGGATTTATTAGCATATCTTGTCTATCAGTTCATTGCCAGCAATTATGATATACACGGCATGACAACGGCAACTGAAATAATGTAAAATACAAAAAATGAAGTCAAAGTGAAAAAATAAAATAGATTTGTTTATTTCAAACTCAAATATAAATAAAATATTTATCAAGTTAAATGTTACTGGACAAGGACAGATTTAATGCCCTATATTATTTAACAATTAAGGCCCGACAGACTACCAGCAGTCCAAAAACAATGAAAAATCAACTGTCTCCTTTCTTGGTAGTTGATAAAAATGGTCAATCTCATAAATAAGCTAGTATGTTTGTCAGATATAGCTAGTGCAGATGTGAAAAAATAAAACAAGTTCTTGAGTTGATATACAATCAGTGTAAAAACATGTATAATTATCAGATATGAGGATCACATTTAATATATTGAAAAATGCTAAACATCTTACCTTATCTTAACTCACGTGGCACAAATTGTTCCTCACGTGGAGAATCGAACCCAAACAATGTGTATGATCTTATTCTTATAAGTGTCATTGCCACAGCTGATGTATACATGTTCAAGACGAACTATTGGTGTATTTTGCGAGTGGCACACTACACGTTCACTGTACTCGAAACTTGTACCTAATAAAGAAGCTACAATTATTATATTGATATTATTCAAGTAAACTCAGTTATATAGCATTTTTTAGAGGAAAACATGCCACTTCGTGATATGTACCAACTATTTACCTGCTGTGTTCGAACCGCCCCAATAATTGTTCAGAAGAAACAGGGGTTTTGTTTGAGTGGAGGGACTTGAATGTCGACGGATTGCTACGTCTGTTTTATCGTTTGATTGTTGACATGAAGTGGGTTTTGATACGTAAACGTTATTTAATTTTGTGTATTAAATGATTGCGCATGTGAACTAATGGTGGGAACGATGAAACAAGTGCTCCGATGGTAATGTGAACATCAAGTTAAGATACCTACTACTATAGTAATCGACATTGACTGTTTACTGGCCCAAGCTGCCCTCGAAATCTTCCGAATACTTCGCGATATAACGGATCAAACTAATGTGAAGAAGTTTTGAATTGCTTCCCAATATGTTAATGCCTCACATTGCGAAGTTTGCGAACTTTAATTTTTAATTTGTTTAAAGATTTATGTATAGAATTATACAACATGTAACAAAAACCCTGTGGTTCCCGTTAACTGCATTATCATCAGTATCTAAACATATAGAAATATTTTTTTTTCAAAACAAAAAATACATTTAAAAATATTAATTTTAATGAAAAAATTATTTTACAAATTGTATGTGGTTTTACTATCTCTGCATTGGCCGAGGAGTAAGAGGATTGTCAAAGACCCCGCATTACCGATACTCGTGTGAGTTAGAGGAAATAAAACCACATACAATTTGCAAATTATTTTTTTTCATTAAAGTTATTTTTTAAGCGTGTTTTATTGAAAAAAAAATATTTCTATACTTTAAATAAAAACGTGTCATGAAGTTATTTCATTGAACCGTTTTATTTAAAATGAGTAACCAGTTGTGCAATTCAAAGAAAACGTGGTTTTTACGTGATAGAACCATTTTGCAGCTATATTGTGGTTACAGCAGGAATAGGTCGGCTCTAGCATCTACTTACCATCAAGTGGACTGTGTGCTAAATATAATACTTATAATGATAATATAAAAATGTAAATGTATATATACTTATAATTATTTTACTAGAGTAGTCCATTAAGCTAGTTATATTAATAGATCGTGCCCGTATCATAGTTAAATTCTTAGTAAGACAGTTATGAACCGTTGTCATATAAACATATTACGGTATATAGCTAATAGCTATATTCCTAGGGACATAACTATGTAACGGCTTTACCCATCTTACTTTAATATATATAAACTTCTACATTGCGATAATTTTGAACATAAGTATGTAATCCCGTATGGTCTAGTGGCTAGGATACCTGGCTTTCACCCAGGAGGCTCGGGTTCGATTCCCGGTACGGGAATATTTTTGTTTTTCAATTATCATTCTAAATTTACATCGATTTAACATCGACGATACAATGGTTCATAGCTATGCTAGAATTTGACAGGCAGGCGCTGTAATCAAGTTATTTACAAATCCTATGTTTATAGACCAAACTGCATCAGACTGGCACAATGAAAGTTCTGCGATCGTGGCCGTTCATAAATGTTTGAATTTCGTATTTTACATTTTTTTACGTGGATATTGCGTTTCACTTGTTTTTTATCATAAGTTGTAGTTATTCGTTCATAGTAAAAACGGAATTAACGAAAAATGATTTTAGTGCGATGATGATATTACGATTTTAAAAGTTCCCTTTCTTATAGACTACACTGCTCTTCTTCAAAATGCTTTTGGGAGTGAAGCACCTCATTTCAGCACCGTAAGGCGTGGGTACACACTTGATTGTGACCGTGTTTTTCTCCGTGATTAAATTCGTGAAGATTAACTCTCAGCTGCGATCACTGAGGATAATGTGTTACCGTCAGGCGAATAATTGAAAAAGAAACACATGTGTTCACAACTGTTAACGACCTCAACAGCACTCAACTCAACAGCAACAGTTAACAGCAGTTCACACGCGATAGATGTGAAACTTTATGACAATGAGAGCTAGATAAGAGGAAACACTGCATACTATATTCTATCTCATTCTTTCTCAGGTTTAATCCTGTACAAGTATATGTTTGTTTCTTTTTAGTGTCGCTTTTTCATTTTATCGAATTTCAAATCATAACGATTGTAAATACTTACATTACAAAAACCGGTGCATCACCTATAAGGAGATTCGAGGACAATTGGGTAATAGTATGATCCAAATTAAAAGAAAATCACATCAACATTTAAAGTTACAACACTTTGTTTCCTCTGGATTCCTGATGAACTCTTATATAGCAAAAATAGTCTCGAGTTGATTGGTTTAAAAAATGTTAAGGTATGAGTATCAAGCACGTTCAAATGCTGTTTATGACATTTTAAGATGGGATGAAACATGTATATATTGTTACATTCCCTAAGGAAAGCAACAGTTTTCTGTATCTGCTTCTTATGTTACTGTTCGAAGACGACAGCCGACCAAAAAATTACGGCAGGCCAGTAGCGTAGGCAAAAAAATGATTGCGTTTCTTTCTCTGCATGATCCCACTTCATGAGCAAAAGAGAGTTAATACTGCGTGGTACACTATAGTTTGTTTGTCCAGTGTTTTAATAGTCAGGGGAAAACGATGAAAAAGTAAAATCCTATTGCACCATGACAATTATTACTCACATATTTAATTTTTCTATATCGTCATCATCTTTTCCTTCGGTTTGGAACCAAGCATATATAATTCCTCTGCCTAAGGTTTCTAATCCTTCTTCTTTGTCCCACTTTCGTCCCATATCTATTTTACCCTTTCTTTGTAAAGTTCTGGAACACATCATCCATAGTCAACTCTCTCTCTTCTTATCGTCTAACTCCTTGCTCTCCACTTATAAGTCGGGCTTTCGTCGTGGACACAGCACTGTCACTGCTTTACTTAAAGTAACCGATGATATCCGTTGGGCCATGGAAAATAAATCTCTTACACTTTTAGTTTTGCTTGACTTTAGTAGTGCTTTTACCTCAGTAGACTTTGATATTCTTCTCCGGATCCTGGAATCTATAAACATTTCCCCATCTGCCATCGCATGGCTTGATTCATATCTTCGTGGTCGATCACATTGTGTCACATTGTGTCTACGGGTGTACCTCAGGGTGGCGTTCTTTCCCCCCTTTTATTTTCCATATTTATTAACTCTATTACGAGTGTTATTACATCTAATTACCATCTCTACGCGGATGACTTACAGCTTTATCGTCATTTTCCGGGGGGTGATACAAATAATGCAATTGCAGCTATGAATGCGGATCTAGGCCGCATCTGTGAATGGTCTGCATCCTTCGGACTATTAGTTAATCCCACGAAATCTCAGGCCATCATAATAGGCAGTAGGTATTTGCGTAATAGATTAGAATTTACATCACTACCTTTTGTTTGTTTTAATGGCGTTCCTATACCCTTTGCAAATACTGTCAAAAACTTAGGCATCATATTTGATCACCATTTAACATGGACCACGCATATCGCATATATTAGTCGCAAGGTCTACTTTACTTTGCATTCGCTTAAATGTCTACAAAATTTATTACCCCTTAAAGCTAAAATATCACTCGTGCTTACTCTTATCCTACCTTTCCTTGATTATACGGATGCCTGTTATTTGGATGCTACAGAGGAGCTTCTTAATAAACTTGAGCGCTTGCAAAATCAATGTATCCGTTTTATATTTGGGCTCAAGAAATTTGACCGTATATCTCAGTTTCGTGAGCAACTCAAGTGGCTCCCAATTCGACTTCGAAGGAACACTCGATTGTTATATCTTCTCTATAACATTTTGCACAACCCTTCCTCTCCCACATACCTCAGAAGCCGATTTTCCTTCACCCATCCTCCGGACAAACCATTCAGGTCCCTTGTTAAAAATCTTCTTGACTTTCCCGTCTATAATTCCGGTTTTTACTCCCACTCCTTTTCAGTTCACGCGGTAAGATTATGGAACTCATTACCGTCAAATATAAGAAATTCCGAAACTTTGTTGCTATTCAAGAAACGTCTTAGAGATAACTACTTTGCATCCTGTTAATCTATATATATTATTCTATTATTTTATTATCTGTTTATATATATATATATATATATATATATATATATATATATATATATATATATATATATATATAGATATATAGATATCATATGTAACTATCGTATTTATTATTATTATTATTTATTGATTTATTTTATTTTTATTTATTGTTTTATTTTATATAATTTACGTAACATTGTGTATATTATTTATTTTTTAGTAGTACTAATGTATGCACTAAGTTTGCAATTTCAATATAATTTCCTTTATGGGTCTACTGGAAGATATTTCAGCTAATTTGGAATAAGTAGAACCTTTGTACGTAATTACTATAAGACTGCTTCTGTATCTTAATGTGTGTACATAAAATAAATTAAAAAAAAATGCAGTGGCGCACACTGTGAACAAGATAAAGTAAATAAATTTTTGGTTTCTGAAAAGGTCACCCATCTCGCACACAGGCAAGATCTCGCTCCATGTGATTTCTTTATTTTCCCGTGAATCGAAGATTTTATGAGAATGTTTGACATTTACGGAGTCAGAAGAGGTCGTGATAGCTTTCAACTAGCAAGTGAAAAACATGTCCGTAGCAAAATGGTATATTTTACAAAGGTGGTTTGAACTAATTAAAAAGTGTTTAAAAGTGTTAAGTTGGTTCTACAAAACTTAATCTTAAAAAATCTACACGGATATCTTGGTATTTACTTACGTAGGTATTACCATGTTTATCAAAAAGAGACAATAATGATGTATAGTGAGAGACCATTTGTTTTTTCAATTTTTTTTTCAGACAAAACTTAGCGTAGCTCTCTCCTGGCATTGCTCTATATTAATATATGTTTGTGAAATTTTATCAAAATTGGTTCATCCATCCCGAAAAATAGCTCGCTCAGATGGACAGTGGGACCAACACTTTAAAAATGGCTACTTATATCTTAACAGCATTTTAGTATAACACCCTGAACTTAAGACAGCTTACTTACTTATCGATACTTCAAGTGTATCGATATGCCTTGTCAATGTCAATATGGGTATGACCTTCATTTTATATATCATATTCATATTATCATAAATAAAAATAATTTTAGTAATTCTTGTTAATGATATTTATATTTGGTAAAATTTTTCGTAGCCGAAATAGCTCAGTTGGGAGAGCGTTAGACTGAAGATCTAAAGGTCCCTGGTTCAATCCCGGGTTTCGGCATGTATAGCTGTTTTTTATTAGTAATAAGAATTACTTAATACTACATACAAGTTTATATTTTTATTATAAATTGAAATTAATAGGTACTTATTCTAATTCTAAAAAATGTAATTTTAAAAGTTTTCGTTTTAAAACATACCTACATAAATTAACATGCCTTTTCACGACTTCCACTTGGCACGATCCTGACACACCTCTTTCGTCTACTTCACTTCCACAAATCTACGCATCCATGCTTATTCCAATAAATTGCCAATTTAGTCGGTAAACTTCCGTTTAGACCGGCCCTTGGCGACTCAGCTACACTAATTTACTTCGTCACGCTGTCCTCATTCATTATTTTCGAACCTCATTAAACATAGTTTAACATACATTTCAGAAGTCTACTACTATTTTCGAGATGTTAGTGCTGTTAGTCTATACGGCTCTTACAGCTTCATCTGACTCAGGGCTCGCGGCCTTGCAGGCAGAAGTCTACTACTCCTCTTCCCTCTTCCATAGATTGCTTCATAGGGGCAATATTTGTCAGTTTCAAAGTTATTTAGATAAGCGGTTTTAGATGGATGCTGTTGCCCATCTACTGTTAAATTTGCCTCAGTCGCCTCTTACGACACCAATGTCGCTACTACTCGGCGGAGGTACAATTGAGATATAGGATCATTGTCATTGATCACATATTACGTGTCATACGTGTCATCCTCGAGGACTAAGATTCACTAAAAAAGTGTCGTCACCACTAAAAAAGGTCTTCGTTTCTTTCATTCACTAATATGAAAAAAAGAAATATTAATCACCTATTTTTATACGCGTTTTCATCTCCCGTATGGTCTAGTGGCTAGGATACCTGGCTTTCACCCAGGAGGCTCGGGTTCGATTCCCGGTACGGGAATTCATTTTTAAGAGGCTGAATAATGTTTTTTAAATATTTTAATGCCGGTTTTATATATGAATATTTGTGAAATGAATCATAAAAAAATTAAATTATAAAATACTCAATTTTTAAGTGATCCGACTTCCAGTAACAAATTTTTAATAATCGATAATATTTTGTATTACAAATTATTGCTCAGTAGACGATAATAATTAGATACGACAATAATTGCGTAATCGTATCAGTTTGTTTTTTTAATGTTTGTGCTGTTTGTAGATTAAAAACTGCTAACTTACCGCTTATCAGTGTCAGAAAGATAATTTTGGATTATCAAAAAAAAATTGCTTTGCCTTCAAATTATTACAGTTTTCTTCTTCTTTACAAAATTTTACAAAATCAATAACCAAAATACTTGTATGAGAGGCTCAGATTCTCGCAACGAGTCTCACGAGAAACTGTTCATTAGTTCGTTGTTATCCAAGACACGGAACGACTGCGTTTCTTTTTAGCTTTTGATATTCTGCCAATTTCGTATTTTTTTAAAATAAAACAAAAATACCATTTAAATTTACAAAATTGGCAGGGTTTTGTGTCGATGTATCATACCATTCTTATGAAGTAAACTCTAAGTTTTTTTTGCCTGCGGAAGATTCTCCGCGCCTTACAGTAGACAAGTGACCTAGAATATTTTTTTTATATCTAGGTACAACGTGCAGGTTTCTTTACACTGTTTTCATACACCACCAAGCACATGATATTTCAGAACTTAAAATTCTTATGAATAATATCATTGGTGACCACAAGGATCGAACCAAAATTTCTCACGTACTGTGAAATTGCAAAGCGAGCGCTCATATACTGAGCTACTACGGCTTTGAGGACTAGTAAAGAAGGGCGTCATGAGGCGCTCCTGTTAACTGTTCTTGGGAATCTAAAATAAGGTATTCGAGTGTACAAGATAAATCGGAATGTAATAATGAGCAAATGTCGTTCAAAGATAAATAAGAGAAGCGGTGTCAAGTCCACACTTCCCACTATCTCACGCTTCGAAAAAGTGTGTGGAGATCACAAAGCACACCGCGTTTAATAAGTAGCCGTTGTATTTTATTTCCTATTAGCTTTTTACCCGCGGCTTCGTTCACGTGGGCTTGTATTTAGAAATATAAATAATACTATTTCGTACTGAAATTAGCAAAACTGTATCACTCGTTGAGACACGTTGGCATCTATATTGAACATATGAAATGACTAAAATTTGGCAATATTATATGCTGCAGAAACATTAGTGGGCTTATCAGAATTGCATTAATATCAAACGTTTAACAACACCTTTTTATATCGAGTACGTCTTACGATGTGTCTTAATGAAGGGGAAATTGCCCTGGAAACAGAGATGGGCTATTAACATGATATTCATGATTAAAGTTGATATAGTTTTGACAAAATAATGTTGAATTTCAGGTATTGGCCCATTGAATATTGATTATCACCATAAAATACAAGCCAGTATTTTTTACGTCAGACTTCATAATTTCATAGATGTAGTTCTATTCACGGTGAACGTGTGAGCATAGCTAAATTAATGAACAAAAGTAAAAATCTACAGAAGATAGACAGCAACTCAAAATTTGCCAAGCGTGAATACTACTATAATATAGTAAATCAAATATCCGGTCTATTTGACAAACAATGGGGGAAGCCTATGATCAGCAGTGGATAGCCCTTATAAAAGTTAAAAAGCAGCTGCCTAGATACGTTATACTACTGGGCACAGGCTGCAAAGAGTTTTAGGACAAAATGAGTTGATTGATTTCACCTCAATGCGGGATGACCGACTTACTTATTTCCTATAAATAATTTCCGAAATATTTTTTTAACTTCTCAGATATGCAGGTTTCCTTGCAATATTTTTCTTCACCGCCGAGAACATGGTAAGTCGAGACTCCAAATTTCATTTGAAATAAGAGTGGAGTCGGCATGGATCGATTTTGTGTTGCTTATGGAACTACCATTAAATTTACGTTTAGATCGGTTCGATTACTGACAGACAGATGACTCAAGATTATATTAATACAGTTCTACTCATAGTTAAAATAAAAATAAATCTATGTTTAAAATTTGCCTTCTTTGATATTTGTGGTACTTTTCCGCGAAAGCCTGTTCATTTACTCATGTGTGCTACTCGTATGAAACCGAGACTGTCACAAAAATTTTAATAGTTATTTCTGAGTATGTGTAAGCTATATATATGGAGCCATTTATATGAAAAACTCAAAATCGCACAACAAAGCCCTTAATATTCATATAAATGATACATAAATTTGGCATAAAGTGATGTAAAATCTATTAAATATTTTCTTCTGTCCAAATATACACAATAAACGCTGCTAGGGGTGTGTAATGAAATTATTTTACGATGTAACAGTAATATACAGAAACAGCAATGTCGTGTTTAGTTGTTAATATCACCAAACAATCTTTATTTATTGATTTGATCAAGTTCATGATATAGTCAACAAAAACTGTTAAGTCTCTTCATGCAATAGTCGACTAATTCATGACATTATAAATTTAAGATCTGCCCAATATACATACAAATATCTCTTTATATAAACTGTAAGGATAATAAGAGTTTTGTAATAATTGCGATATCTATCAGTTTATATATAGATAGAAAAAACTAATACTAACTAAAACTTTTATAGATTAGAAATAAACTTAGAAACATCCTTATTTTGTGATTTTCGATAGATATCACTATTATCTATACAAATAATAATTAGCTAATTAGTTACTATAAAATTTATTTATATCTACAAAAATGAAATAACAAAAACTAAAAAATAAACGTTAGTATTTTCAAATCAATTATGAATTTAATTAACTAACCATATAAACGAAGTTATTTCTATTAGTTAATTTATTAGTAATTGGAGGCAAAATATCATTACTTTATTTTACGTTAGATGACGTCCTGTATAAAAGCGTCTTGAAAAAGTGAAATGTAGATCGACGGCGTTGTTAAATTTATTACGCGAGGGTTAAAATAATTTAAGGCATTAATTGTGAATATTTTACTTATTTTAATAAAACACATGAATCGTATAAAATTGAAATTGATATCTAAAGGAAGCAAAATACTTAACTCTCCTTTTTTGTAGTTCCGGAATCAGATAAAAAGAAGCTTATAAGTTGCCCCGGGTCCCTAAATACCCACACACAAAGTTTCATGGAAATCTGTTCAACAGTTTTTGCGTTAATCAAATACACATAAAGACAGACAGAAATATAAACAAAGAGACAAAAAATCCAAAAACCACTTATTTGTCTTTAGGGCCCATTATTTAGTTCCCCGGACTGGTTCTTTTTCCAGAAAATATTAAAACTGCAGACAAAATACTAAACCTGTAAGTGCGGCGCGAAGTGAAAAAAGTTTTTGAACCCTTAGACTACGTTATCTAGGTTACCATAATATATGCTAAGGCCTTAATTTACACGCGATTTACAAACGAGCTTTGGTAGTTTATGTGGTAAGTGATCGATATAGTGAAACAGAAACATTCAACAACAACAAGACTTCAGCCTTGAATTCTTTCAGAGCCCTACGAAGGATGCCTAGCCCTAATGAGGACCGGTGTAGGGCTGCAAAGATAATAAGGCCAAACCTGGTGCAGTCGGCTGTTGACTTCTTTGAACCATTTAAATCAAGCGGGGAGGATGGAATAATTCCCATCCAACTACAGAAGTGTAACGACATCCTTCTTCCTTATGTAGTGAAAATCTTCAGATGTCAAGGTTCTATTTATACCTAAGGCTGGTAGAAAGGACTACGCTTTACCAAAGTCCTTTAGACCTATAAGCCTATCTTCTTTTCTTCTTAAGGCATTGGAAAAGGTTATAGATAGATATATAAGGGATGTAGCTCTAGCTACGAGGCCCATACATTACAACCAGCATGCTTACCGCAGAGGCAAATCTACGGAAACAGTCCTGATCAGTGTCATTGACAGGGTCGAAAAAGCACTGGAGGATAAAGAAATAACCAACTATTGTACAAAATGGTAGACCTACGCATTGACACACTGGGTTATGCTGATGACCTTGTGATCAATGCGAGGAAATTTTGCCGAAGTACTTTATCGTCAATAATACGAAGAGCCCTAAACACCATAAATAACTGGTGTAGGGATAACAGTTTATCAGTTAATGCTGATAAAACTGTTACAACACTCTTTACAAAAAAGAGACGGGTGGAAAAATTAGTCCAACCAAAATTTAACGGAAAAGAAGTACAATTTTCCACGGAAATTAAGTACTTGGGCGTAACAATCGACCAAAAACTAACGCGGAACTCCGACCTTAGCAACGTATGCCATTAGGCAAAAATTGCTTTAGGGACGTGCAGTCGTTTGGTCGGGAACAACTGGGGCTTGCGTCCCAGTATGGTCCTATGGCTGTACAGCAGCATAGTGAGGCCAATTCTCACCTACTCCTCTATTGTCTGGTGTAACAAGGCCAACCAAAAGACGACTGCGGACAGACTAAATAGTCCACAAAGGACTGCCCGCTTAATGGCAACTGGAGCTATGCGATCATCGCCTGGAGCGGCTCCTAATGCACTTCTATGCCTAACGCCCCTCGATTTTTATCTAGACAAGGAGGCGAGGGCTATTTTGTATAGGATTAACGCCCAGGGCGGTCTGAGCTTGCTCTCCCACAGATTGAGATCCATGCTCGTCTCAATTAAGGAATCACCGGTCTTATGCATGATCTCAGATATCATGCGTCCACTACACACTTTGATAAAAGTATATAGTGTAATTACCCTCCAAAGAAGACTGGCTGAATGGCCAAGTTACCTGTGAGGCCGGTAGCCTCATATGGTATACCGATGGGTCTAAAATGGGCCGCGACGTAGGCTTTGGAATTTACGGGGAACGCCCCAAATTCAAACTTAGCATGAATTTGGGTAGATACACCTCTATCTTCCAGGCAGAAATTTTCGCCATACGGTGTGCGGAAATCAATATGCAAAAACACTCCGTCAATCATATAATTTGCATAAAGTCTGACAGTCAAGTAGCTACTGCTAGCGCTGAGGTCAAACGTAGTGGACTCGAAGCTAGCTGGAGACTGCATCAACCGTTTAAACGCTTTGGGATGTAACAACAGGGTCGTTTTAAGATGGATTCCGGGTCAAGGGGGGTATTATAGGCAACGAATTTGCCGACAAACTTACACGGGAGGGCTCAAAGTGCAGGGCACAATTTAAGTACCTGTGCCATTTTGTGCAATTGACCCTTGTCAATCGGGCTTAGCTTCTTTATCACAATAAATCACTTAATATCTGGTCTGACACACCAGGCTTAAAACAACAAACTTTAATCCGGGCTTTTGATCGTAAATTCGCTTCAGAAGCCGCGGGATTAAGTAAAAATAAATTGTTGTCTTAAAAACACATGTCCATCCTGGGACTAAGTAACTCAAGGGTGTGTTGGTTCTGTTCCATAACATACAACAACACCCCACACAATGCAATAGACAGGTAAACAAATCATCCTCCCTTTCCCTATATGGGAGGTACCCGTAGTAAAAATGTTTTTCAAGATTTTATTCAGTTCTGTAGGCGTCACAGCTTTGTAGGCGTGATTAATATCTATAACTACTCCAAATTACAGATTTGTAGCACTTAGGGTCTCAGAGTAGAGGAGGTTTCGGCCCGGAAAATCCCCACCAATAGGCGGGGCGGGCTGAGAGGCAAGGGGAGGGGGCTCTCTGATAATCAGATGGCCGAACGAGCGGCAAAGCTTGCCGAGGAGGGGGCGCCACCCAGGCGATACGGCTCGGGTATCAGGCGAAGAGACGAGTGCGACTGGCGGCTCCGAGGTGGAGCGTAAGGCCAGATTCGTAAAGGAGGTGGAGGCCGCGATCAAGGTCGTGGCCTACAAGCAAAAGCCCTCCTCAAAGTTCAAGGCCATTCCCGGGGCCTCCGCCTCCATCATGGCGGCTGCGGAGGCCAACTTTGTTGGGGCCGGGCCTAATGCGGACGAGGTGGCGAAGCTGCGGGCGGACGTGGCCCGCCTGACGTCTGCCATGGAGACTCTCCAGAAGGAGAACGAGCAGCTCCGCGCAGACCTGGCCAGTCTACGTACTCTCACGCGGCGCCCCAGACGCAGCGCCAAGCCAGCCCGTGCCGGTGGAGAACCAGGTTCTGAACCTGGTCCGGCAGGAGCTTCCAGCACCGGTTTCTCCGTGCTGGAGGGCATCGTCCTGCGCCCCCCCCTAGGGGCAAACAAGACGGCGGCGAGGCCGGCAACGTACGCGGCGGCCACGGCTACCGCATCCAGGCCGGGGCCGTCCAGCCAGCCCTCGGGCGGGGCTGCAGTTGCTCCTCCCCCCTGAAAAGCCGGTTTCGGCAAAACCGGTACCGGCTGAACCGGCTCCGGCTAAGCCGGCGACGGGAAAGAGAGGCAAGACGAAGGCGAAAAAGGGCAAGGCGGCAGCACAGATGGTGGCTGCACCAGCCCCAGTGCCTGCAGCGAATGTGCCAGCGCCAGCGGCAAGCCAGCTGCCGCCGCCGTCACCGCCCCCCCCAGCTCCCTACACCTCCCGCGGCTGAAGCCGGTTGGCAGGTGGTCGGGGATAAAAAGAAGGGGGGAGAAGGCAGCCAAAAAGGCCAAAGAGCAGGAGCGGCAGCGCCAGTTCAGGGCGCGCAAGATCGCGGCTAGGCTCCGCACCCCGAAGACCGCAGCTGTAGTGATTACACTACAGCCGGACGCGGAAAAGAAGGGCGTTACCTACCGCGATCTGCTCGCGAAGGCGAAGGAGGCGGTGGATCTCGGGGAGCTCGGGATCACTGGGGGCCTCCGGCTCAAAGTCACCCAGACGGGGGCCCGTATGCTGGAGGTCCCCGGGGAATCCAGTGGCGCGACCGCGGACGCTCTGGCTGCGAAGCTCAGAGCGTCTCTGGACGCGGACGAGGCCCGAGTGTCAAGGCCCGTCAGATGCGCAGACCTTCGCATCATGGGTCTGGACGACTCGGTATTGGAGGAGGAGTTGGTGGCCGCCGTCGCCAGGTCCGGGGGGTGCACTACTGACCAGGTCAGGTCAGGCGCCATACGCCCGGACCAACAGGGTATGCATGCCGCCACGGTGCGCTGCCCTGTTACGGCGGCCAAAACCATAGTGGAGGGCCGAAGGCTTCTGGTGGGCTGGGTCTCAGCGCAGGTTAAGCTGCTGGAGCCCAGACCTCTGAGGTGCTATCGCTGTCTCGTGGGGCACCACGTATCAGTGAGATGCGCCTCGGAGGTTGACCGCAGTGGCCTTTGCTTCCGCTGCTGTCAGCCCGGACACATATCGGCGACCTGCTGCGCCACGCCGCACTGTGATGCATGTGCGGCGACCGGCAAGCCAGCCGATCACCGGGCCGGAAGCAAGGCCTGCGTGCCACCCGCCAAGGCCAAGGCCGCGGGTAGGGTAGAGGCCAAAGCCGCCACCGCCTCTGTGGCCTCCGCCGCAGCCGCAACTGCCACCGCCACCGCTGTCACTGTCGCCGCCGCTGCCGCCGCGACACCGACGCCCACAGAGGGGCCCCCGTGGAGGAAGCTGAAATGGAATGCCTATAACGGCCCCATTAAGCTTCCTCCAGGCGAATATCAACCACTGCGCCTGCGCTCAGGATCTGCTGCTCCAGAGCATGGCGCAGTGGTCGATTAACATCGCTGTGGTCGCTGAGCCGTATTTTGTCTGGCCTAGGGAGGACTGGGTGGCGGACCTTAACGGCTCAGTGGCCATCATCTCTTTGGCCGCCGCCGGTACCCCGACCCTTGAAGGTGTCAGGAGGGGTCAGGGGTGCGTAGCAGCACGGTTCGGGGAGTTCGTCGTTGTGTGGGTGTACTTCTCCCCGAACCGATCTCTCGCCGAGCTCCACAACTCTCTGGCAGAGCTGAGACCAGTCGTCGTCGGAAGTTATCCCCTCCCCGTACTTGTCCTCGGGGACTTCAATGCCAAGAACTTGGCTTGGGGTTCTCGTCGTACAGATGTGCGGGGTAGGATGGTGGAAGACTGGGCTCTGGAGACAGGCCTGGTCGTCCTAAATCGGGGTTCTGTCCCCACGTGTGTGCGGATGCGGGACGAGTCGGTGGTGGACATCTCGTTCGCTAGCCCCGCTCTGTCGCCGCGTGCCATTGACTGGCGTGTCATGGAGAGGGTGGAGACCTACTCCGACCACCGGTACATCCGGTTTGATGTCTCCACCCAGCCCTCGAGCGCGCCAGTCCAACAGGCCCCGAGTGGTCCGCGTTGGGCGCTGAAGCAGCTGGACCGGGAGCTCCTCCTGGAAGCCTCGATCGTGCAGGCCTGGGTGTCATCACCGGACAGGCCTGCCGACGTCAATGATGAGGCAGGGTGGTTCCAGGAGGCCAGGAGGGAGATATGTGACGTGGCAATGCCCCGCGTCCGGCCAGGAAGCGCCCGGCGTCAAGTGTATTGGTGGTCGCGTGAGCTGACGTCTCTGCGCGAGGCGTGTGTCGCCGCGCGGCACCTGTACACCAGGCATCGCAGGCTCCGCATTCGTCCACCGAATGCGGCAGCCATTGAGGCGGAGCTGTACGAGGGATACAGAGCGGCGAAAACCGCCCTCCGGGAGGCTGTCCTGCGGGCCCGGGATCGGGCCCGTGAGGAGATGCTGGAGACTCTCAACAGGGATCCGTGGGGGCGCCCTTACAAGATGGTGCGGGATAAACTCCGCACCTGGGCCCCCCGCTGACGCAAAGTCTCCGGCCCCAGCTCGTGGAGGACGTGGTGAGCGCTCTGTTCCCTGCGCGACGGGAACATCCGCCCCCGCCTATGGCTCCGCCACCTGCGGTGCCGGAAGCGGACCACCAGGACGACGACGACGACATCCCGGAAGGGACCGGGGTAGACCTGAGAGTGGCGGTACGTAGGCTCAAGGCCAGGAATACCGCCCCAGGACCCGTTGGCTTGCCTGGCAAAGCCTGGGTCCTGGCCTCGGAGGCTCTCAGGCCCCGACTGGAGGGGCCCCTAAGCGCATGCTTGGAGAGAGGCCAATTCCCGCTTCGTTGGAAGACGGGGAAGCTGGTCCTCATTCGGAAGCCGGGGCGCCCTGCGGACTCTCCGTCCGCATACCGACCCGTGGTGCTGCTCGACGAGGTGGGCAAGCTCTTTGAAAGAGTCATTGCAAACCGCCTCGCCGAGCACCTTGCGGGGACGGGGCCGGATCTTGCGGAACACCAGTTTGGTTTCCGCAAGAGGCGCTCTACGGTGGACGCCATCATGCGCGTGAGAGCCCTCACGACGGGGGATGCAGTGGCCAGAGGGGGGGTTGTCTTGGCGGTGTCTCTCGACATCGCCAACGCCTTCAACTCCATGCCCTGGAGCTGCATTAGGGAGGCACTCCGGTATCACCGGGTGCCGACCTATCTCCGTCGTATAGTCGGGGACTACCTGACAGACAGGGCCGTCATAAAAGCCGTAGCAAAATGGTATATTTTACAAAGGTGGTTTGAACTAATTAAAAAGTGTTTAGAATATAATGAAGAGTACTTTTTGCGAAATTAAAAACAAAGTTTCAGGCTTCTAACTCTAAAAATTATGGACATCCATACAAAGTTATAACCCTTTTTGCACCACCTTAGGGGGCGAATTTCCAAAAATCCTTTCTTAGCGGATTCCTACGTCATTACAACTGTTCATCTGCCAAATTTCAGCGAAATCCATTCAGTAGTTTCGGCTGTGCGTTGAAAGATGAGTCGGTCAGGTTTGCCTATTATATATATATATATACTACTGTATTCTATCATTTATATGCCGACGACCTTCAAGTCTACATATCATTTAGGAAGGGTGATACAACTGACACAGTCAACAAACTTAATCGAGATTTAAGGCAGATCGCTGAATGGCCGAACATAAAACTTAGTTTAATAAGTATCACATTTTGTGGTTGTTTGAATTTTTGTGGCTATCTAACTAGTATCATTGTACCATATTTCGACTAGCTAGGGCGTCAAGACAAAATACTATACCTGTAAATGCGCCGCGAACTGAAAAAGTAAAAAAAAATGCTGAGGCCTTAATTTACCCGGGACTCAGAATGGCCTTGGTAGTTTATGTGGTAAGTGCTCGTAATTTTCACAGTGCGCGAGTATGTTGAGTTCGATCTCTGTTTGATAACTGAAAACCGTTGCGGTAGAAATGTTAAATGATATGTGTAAAAGTGTTAAATGAAAACATTGTGAAGAAACCTTCTAAGAAATTAAATAAAACTATTTCGAAGACATATGAAGTCCACCAACACGCATTAGGGCAGATCTGTGGACACATTCTTGCCCTAGACCCTCTCAGACATGAAAGGATAGCCTTAGCCCTGGTATATAGGTAAAAAATAGGAGGTAACTTTACCCGCGATTCCGTCTAATGTAGAACTTAAACAAAAAACCTGCATATTTATAATAGTGATAGTCGGGCAAGTATTTAAATAATCGAAAAACCATTTTTTACTATTTTTTAATATTTTATTTGAATTGCCAACATAAGAAAAGCAATTAATGTTTGGTTACATTACAGCGTTATAACTATATATATATAGGCAAAAAATATATATATATATATATATATATATATATATATATATATATATATATATATATATATATATATATATATATATATATATAGGCAATCACAGCATGCGTCGTGTTACAAATGTTAAACAAAATTGATAAAATATGTTATTAAATAAAAAATAATGATAAAGAAATAAAAGTTAATTGTGCAACTGGAGTTTAACGTACGTCAACATGCTTTAGTTTGGCAATAAATTGAACAAGGGTATCATCGTGAACGTCAATGAGGTCGGGTACATTTTTAGTGCGCTTGTTGTACAGGCAAGATATACGGATCACTGGGGGAGTCGCGACCTAAGTTGGTTCTACAAAACTTAATCTTTAAAAAGCTACACGGATATCTTGGTATTTACTTACGTAGGTATTACCATGCTTACCAAAAAAGAGACAATAATGATGTATAGTGAGAGACCATTTATTTTTTAAATTTTTTTTCAGACAAAATTTAGCGTAGTTCTCTCCTGGCATTGCTCTATATTAATATCTGTTTGTGAAATTTTATCAAAATTGGTTCATCCACCCCGAAAAATAGCTGGCTCAGATGGACAGTGGGACCAACACTTTAAAAATGGCTACTTATATCTTAACAGCATTTTAGTATAACACCCTGAACTTAAGACAGCTTACTTACTTATCGATACTTCAAGTGTATCGATATGCCTTGTCAATGTCAATATGGGTATGACCTTCATTTTATATATCATATTCATATTATCATAAATAAAAGTATAATTTTAGTAATTATTGTTAATGATATTTATATTTGGTAAAATTTATCGTAGCCTAAATAGCTCAGTTGGGAGAGCGTTAGACTGAAGATCTAAAGGTCCCTGGTTCAATCCCGGGTTTTGGCATGTATAGCTGTTTTTATTAGTAATAAGAATTACTTAATACTACATACAATTTTATATTTTTATTAGAAATCGAAATTAATAGGTACTTATTCTAATTCTAAAAAATGCAATTTTAAAAGTTTTCGTTTTAAAACATACCTACATAAATTAACATGCCTGTTCACGACTTCCACTTGGCACGATCCTGACACACCTCTTTCGTCTACTTCACTTCCACAAATCTACGCATCCATGCTTATTCCAATAAATTGCCAATTTAGTCGGTAAACTTCCGTTTAGACCGGCCCTTGGCGACTCAGCTACACTAATTTACTTCGTCACGCTGTCCTCATTCATTATTTTCGAACCTCATTAAACATAGTTTAACATACATTTCAGAAGTCTACTACTATTTTCGAGATGTTAGTGCTGTTAGTCTATACGGCTCTTACAGCTTCATCTGACTCAGGGCTCGCGGCCTTGCAGGCAAAAGTCTACTACTCCTCTTCCCTCTTCCATAGATTGCTTCATAGGGGCAATATTTGTCAGTTTCAAAGTTATTTAGATAAGCGGTTTTAGTTGGATGCTGTTGCCCATCTACTGTTAAATTTGCCTCAGTCGCCTCTTACGACACCAATGTCGCTACTACTCGGCGGAGGTACAATTGAGATATAGGATCATTGTCATTGATCACATATTACGTGTCATACGTGTCATACTCGAGGACTAAGATTCACTAAAAAAGTGTCGTCACCACTAAAAAAGGTCTTCATTTCTTTCATTCACTAATATGAAAAAAAGAAATATTAATCACCTATTTTTATACGCGTTTTCATCTCCCGTATGGTCTAGTGGCTAGGATACCTGGCTTTCACCCAGGAGGCTCGGGTTCGATTCCCGGTACGGGAATTCATTTTTAAGAGGCTAAATGATGTTTTTTAAATATTTTAATGCCGGTTTTATATATAAATATTTGTCAAATGAATTATAAAAAATTAAATTATAAAAAACTTCTCAATTTTTAAGTGATCCGACTTCCAGGAAAAATTTTTAAATAATCGATAATATTTTGTATTACACATTATTGCTCAGTAGACGATAATAATTAGATACGACAGTAATTGCGTAATCGTATCAGTTTGTTTTTTAATGTTTGTGCTGTTTGTAGATTAAAAACTGCTAACTTACCGCTTATCAGTATCAGAAAGATAATTTTGGATTAAGTATCAAAAAAAAAAAAATTGCTCTGCCTTCAAATTATTACAGTTTTCTTCTTCTTTATAAAATTTTACAAAATCAACAACCAAAATACTTGTATGAGAGGCTCAGATTCTCGCAACGCGTCTCACGAGAAACTGTTCATTAGTTGGTTGTTATCCAAGACACGGAACAACTGCGTTTCTTTTTAGCTTTCGATATTCTGCCACTTTCGTATTTTTTTTAAAATAAAACAAAAATACCATTTAAATTTACAAAATTGGCAGGGTTTTGTGTCGATGTATCTATCATACCATTCTTATGAAGTAAACTCTGAGTTTTTTTGCCTGCGGAAGATTCTCCGCGCCTTACAGTAGACAAGTGACCTAGAATGTTTTTTTATATCTAGGTACAACATGCAGGTTTCTTTACACTGTTTTCATACACCACCAAGCACATGATATTTCAGAACTTAAAATTCTTATGAATAATATCATTGGTGACCACAAGGATCGAACCAAAATTTCTCACGTACTGTGAAATTGCAAAGCGAGCGCTCATCTACTGAACTACTACGGCTTTGAAGACGGCTTTGAGGACTAGTAAAGAAGGACGTCATGAGGCGCTCCTCAGGGAAATGCTGCGAATCTAAAATAAGGTATTCGAGTGTACAAAATAAATCGGAATGTAATAAAGAGCAAATGTCGTTCAAAGATAAATAAGAGAAGCGGTGTCAAGTCCACACTTCCCACTATCCCACGCTTCGAAAAAGTGTGTGGAGATCACAAAGCTCACACACCGCATTGAATAAGTAGTCATTGTATTTTATTTCCTACTAGCTTTTTACCCGCGGCTTCGCTCACGTGGGCTTGTATTTAGAAATATCAATAATACTATTTCGTACTGAAACTAGCAAAACTGTATCACTCACATTGGCATCTGTGTCTATATTGAACATATGAAATGATTAAAATTTGGCAATATTATATGCTGCAGAAACATTAGTGGGTTTATCAGAATTGAATTAATATCAAACGTCTAACAACACCTTTTTATATCGAGTACGTCTTCCGATGTGTCTTAATGAAGGGGAAATTGCCCTGGAAACAGAGATGGGCTATTAACATGATATTCATGATTAAAGTTGATATAGCTTTGACAAAATAATGTTGAATTTCAGGTATTGGCCCATTGAATATTGATTATCACCATAAAATACAAGCCAGTATTTTTTACGTCAGACTTCATAATTTCATAGATGTAGTTCTATTCACGGTGAACGTGTGAGCATAGCTAAATTAATGAACAAAAGTAAAAATCTACAGAAGATAGGCAGCAGAGTCTTCCCGATCATAGCTCAAAATAATAATAATAAACATTTACAACTCAAAATTTTCCAAGCGTGAATACTACTATATAATAAATCAAATATCCGGTCTATTTGACAAACAATGAGGGAAGCCTATGATCAGCAGTGGATAACCCTTTTAAAAGTAAAAAAGCAGCTGCGTAGATACGTTATACTACTGGGCACAGGCTGCAGAGAGTTTTAGGACAAAAGGAGTTGATTGATTTCACCTCAATGCGGGATGACCGACTTACTTATTTACCTATAAACAATTTTCGAAATATTTTTTTTACTCCTCAGATATGCAGGTTTCCTTGCAATATTTTTCTTCACCGCCGAAAACATGGTAAGTCGGGACTCCAAATTTCATTTGAAATAAGAGTGGAGTCGGCATGGATCGATTTTGTGTTGCTTATGGAACTACCATTAAATTTACGTTTAGATCGGTTCGATTACTGACTTACACAGATGACTCAAGATTATATTAATACAGTTCTACTCATAGTTAAAATAAAAATAAATCTATGTTTAAAATTTGCCTTCTTTGATATTTGTAGTACTTTTCCGCAAAAGCCTGTTCATGTGTGCCACTCGTATGAAACCGAGACTGTCACGAAATTTTTAATAGTTTTGTCTGAATACGTGTAAGCTATATATATGGAGCCATATATATGAAAAACTCAAAATCGCACAACAAAACCCCTAATATTCATATAAATGATACATAAATTTGGCATAAAGTGATGTAAAATCTATTAAATATTTTCTTCTGTCCAAATATACGCAATAAACGCTGCTAGGGGTGTGTAATGAAATTATTTTACGATGTAACAGTAATATACAGAAACAGCAATGTCGTGTTTAGTTGTTAATATCACCAAACAATCTTTATTTATTGATTTGATCAAGTTCATGATATAGTCAACAAAAACTGTTAAGTCTCTTCATGCAATAGTCGACTAATTCATGACATTATAAATTTAAGATCTGCCCAATATACATACAAATATCTCTTTATATAAACTGTAAGGATAATAAGAGTTTTGTAATAATTGCGATATCTATCAGTTTATATATAGATAGAAAAAACTAATACTAACTAAAACTTTTATAGATTAGAAATAAACTTAGAAACATCCTTATTTTGTGATTGTCGATATATATCACTATTATCTATACAAATAATAATTAGCTAATTAGTTACTATAAAATTTATTTATATCTACAAAAATGAAATAACAAAAACTAAAAAATAAACGTTAGTATTTTCAAATCAATTATGAATTTAATTAACTAACCATATAAACGAAGTTATTTCTATTAGTTAATTTATTAGTAATTGGAGGCAAAATATCATTACTTTATTTTACGTTAGATGACACTGTCTTGAAAAAGTGAAATGTAGATCGACGGCGTTGTTAAATTTATTACGCGAGGGTTAAAATAATTTAAGGCATTAATTGTGAATATTTTACTTATTTTAATAAAACACATGAATCGTATAAAATTGAAATTGATATCTAAAGGAAGCAAAATACTTAACTCTCCTTTTTTGTAGTTCCGGAATCAGATAAAAAGAAGCTTATAAGTTGCCCCGGGTCCCTAAATACCCACACACAAAGTTTCATGGAAATCTGTTCAACAGTTTTTGCGTTAATCAAATACACATAAAGACAGACAGAAATATAAACAGACAGACAAAAAATCCAAAAACCACTTATTTGTCTTTAGTGCCCATTATTTAGTCCCCCGGACTGGTTTTTTTCCAGAAAATATTAAAACTGCAGACAAAATACTAAACCTGTAAGTGCGGCGCGAAGTGAAAAAGTTTTTGAACCCTTAGACTACGTTATCTAGGTTACCATAATATATGCTAAGGCCTTAATTTACACGCGATTTACAAACGAGCTTTGGTAGTTTATGTGGTAAGTGATCGATATAGTGAAACAGAATTTTCATTCAACAACAACAAGACTTCAGCCTTGAATTCTTTCAGATCCCTACGAAGTCTTTGTAATGAGGACCGGTGTAGGGCTGCAAAGATAATAAGGCCAAACCTGGTGCAGTCGGCTGTTGACTTCTTTGAACCATTTAAATCAAGCGGGGAGGATGGAATAATTCCCATCCAACTACAGAAGTGTAACGACATCCTTCTTCCTTATGTAGTGAAAATCTTCAGATGTCAAGGTTCTATTTATACCTAAGGCTGGTAGAAAGGACTACGCTTTACCAAAGTCCTTTAGACCTATAAGCCTATCTTCTTTTCTTCTTAAGGCATTGGAAAAGGTTATAGATAGATATATAAGGGATGTAGCTCTAGCTACGAGGCCCATACATTACAACCAGCATGCTTACCGCAGAGGCAAATTTACGGAAACAGTCCTGATCAGTGTCATTGACAGGGTCGAAAAAGCACTGGAGGATAAAGAAATAACCAACTATTGTACAAAATGGTAGACCTACGCATTGACACACTGGGTTATGCTGATGACCTTGTGATCAATGCGAGGAAATTTTGCCAAAGTACTTTATCGTCAATAATACGAAGAGCCCTAAACACCATAAATAACTGGTGTAGGGATAACAGTTTATCAGTTAATGCTGATAAAACTGTTACAACACTCTTTACAAAAAAGAGACGGGTGGAAAAATTAGTCCAACCAAAATTTAACGGAAAAGAAGTACCATTTTCCACGGAAATTAAGTACTTGGGCGTAACAATCGACCAAAAACTAACGCGGAACTCCGACCTTAGCAACGTATGCCATTAGGCAAAAATTGCTTTAGGGACGTGCAGTCGTTTGGTCGGGAACAACTGGGGCTTGCGTCCCAGTATGGTCCTATGGCTGTACAGCAGCATAGTGAGGCCAATTCTCACCTACTCCTCTATTGTCTGGTGTAACAAGGCCAACCAAAAGACGACTGCGGACAGACTAAATAGTCCACAAAGGACTGCCCGCTTAATGGCAACTGGAGCTATGCGATCATCGCCTGGAGCGGCTCCTAATGCACTTCTATGCCTAACGCCCCTTGATTTTTATCTAGACAAGGAGGCGAGAGCTATTTTGTATAGGATTAACGCCCAGGGCGGTCTGAGCTTGCTCTCCCACAGATTGAGATCCATGCTCGTCTCAATTAAGGAATCACCGGTCTTATGCACGATCTCAGATATCATGCGTCCACTACACACTTTGATAAAAGTATATAGTGTAATTACCCTCCAAAGAAGACTGGCTGAATGGCCAAGTTACCTGTGAGGCCGGTAGCCTCATATGGTATACCGATGGGTCTAAAATGGGCCGCGACGTAGGCTTTGGAATTTACGGGGAACGCCCCAAATTCAAACTTAGCATGAATTTGGGTAGATACACCTCTATCTTCCAGGCAGAAATTTTCGCCATACTTCGGTGTGCGGAAATCAATATGCAAAAACACTCCGTCAATCATATAATTTGCATAAAGTCTGACAGTCAAGTAGCTACTGCTAGCGCTGAAGTCAAACTTAGTGAACTCGAAGCTAGCTGGAGACTGCATCAACCGTTTAAACGCCCTGGGATGTAACAATAGGGTCGTTTTAAGATGGGTTCCGGGGCAAGGGGGTATTATAGGCAACGAATTTGCCGACAAACTTGCACAGGAGGGCTCAAAGTGCAGGGCGCAATTTAGGTACCTGAGCAATTTTGTGCAATCTCAAGAAGCGATTGACAAGGGTCAATCGGGCTAGGCTTCTTTATCATAATAAATCACTTAATATCTGGTCTGACACACCAGGCTTAAAATATTCTAAAACCTTAATCCGGGCTTTTGATCGTAAATTCGCTTCAGAAGCCGCGGGATTAAGTAAAAATAAATTGCGCATTCTGGCAAAGCCCTAACTGGACACTGTTGTCTTAAAAAGCACATCTCCATCCTGGGACTAAGTAACTCAAGGATGTGTTGGTTCTGTTCCGTAACATCCAACAACACCCCACACAATGCAATAGACAGGTAAAAAAATCATCCTCCCTTTACCTATATGGGAGGTACCCGTAGTAAAAATGTTTTTCAAGGTTTTATTCAGTTCTGTAGGCGTCACAGCTTTGTAGGCGCGATTAATATATATGACTACTCCAAATTACAGATTTGTAGCACCTAGGGTCTTAGAGTAAAACCGTGGACGGGCGGACGGACATGGCGAAACTATATAAATTGTTGTTTAACTACGAAACCCTAAAAAGAGAGATGATATTTTGTATATAATCTCTCGTAACGCTAAAATAGCAGTAATTCGATTTTTCGAAACTGGTTGGAGCAACAAAATCGCGATTTTGGCAACTAATTAGAAATAGCTACAAATTTGTGTGCACAATTTTCATGTTCCTGCTGACTTTCACTGATAGCTTTAAAGGCTCAGTCTTAGTTTATTTTAACATATAACATCTGGCTAAATTGTGATAGGGCTCACCCATCGGAGGTCATTGGATATTTTTGGTGTTTCTTATAGTCGTATACTAAACGAAATGGGATGGTTAATTATGCCTGCACCCCATGTGGTTAAAGTTAAAGTTATTTAATACAAATTAATATGTTAGCTTAAACTGGATAGTAAACATTTTCCAGGACCTCGCAACTATTTCAATAATAGACTTACGAGTCAAAACTTTGAACTATAAATCTAAATTCTTTGGTCAACCCAAAGGTCCTAACCTAGCGAAATAGGATTTATATAATGGGATTATCGCGATAAAGGACCCTATTATAAGGTTTACGAATATTAAACTGTCTTTTCTAAAAGCCTCTTGTGAGATTTATACGAAAACTTAAATTAGAATATGTTACAATTCATATTTTTTTAACTTATGAATTATATTTAAAATATTATATTACAAGGTAGTTTTTAGTCTTTTTGCTTTAGTATTCAGTAGGTAAAACCAGTGAAAGCTTAGATCGTTGAGTGTTTTACTGTTTAAAGCTCTTACAGTCGTACAGTTTATACTCATATATTTAAGGGCACCTTCATTTAAGATGTCATTTATTTTGACCCATTAATTAAAACCAGTTTTTACTTATGAGCCTACTCCAAAAAAAGTTCTTAATTCGACCGTACGTTTTAAAAAAATAATAATAACAGGTAAATGTAAAGAAAATTTTACCTCTCATATGGAATAATGGAGAGGTTTTAAGATGAAGACGTCTAGGGGCTACAATAACCACTTACCTTCAGGTGGAATGTGTGCTCGTTTGTCACCCTTATCTTATAAAAAGAATGTAACTATCTAGAAGACATTCTTGCTGTTTCCTTGAGCTTGCGATATTACAACGTCCACTCCGAGGGTTTAAAAAATTATAATTATTTATTATTTTAGTTATTCTGTGATTTCTTTGCTATACGTGGTAGAACCATGCTGCAGTTATATTAGTAGTATAGTTTAGCACGAATGGGTCGGCTCGACCGGGGAAGGATCACACTCTCACAGAGTACCAGCGTGAAATAGTAGCTTAATGCTACTGTGTTTCGTATGGTGAGTGTAGAGAACCGGAGACCCATTTTTCTGGAAACGAGGCATTCTATCTTAGTCCTCACGTGTGACAATGCATCGTTGTTGTAATCGAGGATAGATTTAGATATCTACGGGCCGCAGCAATCACTTACCATCAGGTGGACTGTGTGCTCGTTTGTCACCTTATTCTATAAAAAAATGTCAGCGCTGTTAGCCTATGCGGCTCTTACAGCTTCATCGGACTCAGCGCTCGCGGCCTGTATTAATTTATTAGCGTCCTTCTTCCCGTCGTAATACAATATGTCAAAACATGAGAAGCTATTGTTGTGCAAAGACAGTGCGGCTTACTATCTAGGTGTTTATTATTTTATCATACTTATGTGCCGAACGAGCAAGTGTGTTGGTAAGTGGTAATTGAAATCTGTGGTCAATTTTGAGCAAAGAAGGCTAGAGATTGTAACCTCTGAGAACTAAGATACACCTCACAGCCTGTAAGTATACTCTGTATACTCTTCAGAGCAGCACTCAGCAGTGCACCAAGACAGACTCCAAGGCAGAAAGCAGTCCAACCACCAAGAGAGTCACCACTTACCAGGTGAGGTTGTAGTAGGGTTCGTTACCGTTACAGCATACTAAGGTTCACTTCTTACATAGGCCTCCCTCATAGATTGCCCTTAAGTGGATATTTGCCATAATTGCCACGCTAGGCAAGCCGGTTGGCAACCAAATTTTTTAATTTTACTTATTATTAGAGAGACGCTACTGCGCATATCCTGATTTGTTTTTCCCTTAATAGCCTCTTATAATGGCCTTAAAATGATATCGATAGTTAATTAATTATCAAAACAAAAACTATGCAATAAAATAATATAGTTGGCAATTTTTTTTAATATCTATTGTTTAACATGTATAAGCAGCATTATAGAAAACATTATCCTATTTTAACATGTGGGTGAT
Source organism: Parnassius apollo (assembly GCA_907164705.1). NCBI lineage: Eukaryota > Metazoa > Arthropoda > Insecta > Lepidoptera > Papilionidae > Parnassius > Parnassius apollo. The sequence goes on from CAJQZP010000184.1 coordinate 390,330, forward strand.
ATTAGAGGCTACTGTGGGAAATTTCAGAAAGACTTCATTGCCGCGATAGACGAAAAATAACCAGATTGGTCATAGCGCCCTGGTAAGATTGGAGATATAGGTACTGCAATCGCAATCCTAATGGTGAACTGCTGCGGCGTCTAGCGTCTCCGTCATCTTGAAGACCTAACTTTTTCGACAATCGGGGTGATGGTAAAGACGGGTAAAAAAAGGGATTATTTTGCAAGTTACTGACTGTTTCTGTCAGTTTATACTATCGATCCACCCCGGCTTCGCACGCGTGATTTCTAGATCTCGATAACAGCGCCACCTACCGCGCCCAGTGAGCTTTTAGGCCGTCCTGGAACCCACTCAAATACGCAGAAAATTCTATGAATTAATTCTGTGAATAAATCATTATAGCCCGAACTCTAATTAATATATTTTTACTTGCATTATGACGCCCCCGCAATCCTATTCGTTCTTATAGGAGAGGGGGCAAATGAGCATGCAGCTCACCTAATGATAAGTTACTCGTATTACCGCCGCCCCCGAACAACTGCAACGTCAGAGGAATTGCAGATGAGTTGCCGACCTTTTAAAAGGAGTAGGCTATTTACTTGAAGGTCCCTAAGTCGTATCTAGTCGCAGCTATAGTTTAAAAATGTAAATTTTTTAAATTAACACCCCCTTGCGGGTGGAATTTCGTAAAATGAATGAACTCCGAGTGATGTATTTAGAATCCGCAGCAGATTCAAAGCTACTCGTATCTATTTTTATCTATGTTTGTGGTTTTTGCGGTAGGTCTAACAAATAAATACTGCGTGATAACGAAACTAGGTTTTAATCTTTCAAGATGTTCTCGTTAAAAACAATATTTTATAAAGGTTTCTTATATTATAAATACATAATTATTTTCTATAAACACTTAAGTGTTTATATAGGTACAATTTTAAAGAGACGGTTAATATACCTGTTTCAAGATTTTATGTCACCGCAAAAATCAAATTAGCTAAAAATAAAAGATTAAAATAAATAAAGGATTTGTACGAGTTCTTGTTACTTGTCTTACTGTGCTTACTTAATATTAAATATATTTTTTAAATTTTTTAGTCGTTACCTTTATTTTTTTATAATATAAAAACATATGTGTTCCATATTCCAAAAAACTGATGTAAATCCGGCTGAAAACCAAATTCTATTGACAAACGAATATACTTAAAAGATATTTTCAGGATGGATATGACTCTTGTTGTATTTGTCTTGTTTATACCTTTGTATTTATTTTTAAGTTATTCAGTTATTAGTAATAGGTTTTATATAAGTAACATACTCGGAAAGATTAAGTAAATAGTCTCGGGAGAAGGAGAACTATTGACAGAGATACGAGTACAAGCAGTTAGTCCAGGCGGAGGTGCAAAAGTATGTAGTCAGAAAAAAATCATCTTCAAACATTTTATAAAGAGTAGAATATTTATCATAGCATTTAATCATTTTATTACATTGAGATTATATGACATATAGTTATAAAAATATGGATTAGTTTATCTATCTTTATGTATAAATTATAGCGCAATATATTATGAACTCTATAGAATAGCAATAAAAAAACGTGCATCAGTCGTTCTTTTGCATATAATTATTTATAATAATTTAACCTTATAAGATTGGTAGTGTCTCGCATAAAACCTGATATACACGCGTCATGACACTAGTGAGAGCCAGTTGTTGTTCAGCATACGAATACGAATATATGTTTACGATTAACAAATAATGATTTCTGTAACAAAATACTCACTAATACAGTCGAAATTTCAATCAGTTAATTCATTCAAGTAAATAAAAGTGACTTGTTTTGTGTTGTGAATTTATGAATATTTGTTTACGAACAAAGAATATTGTAAGTATTTTTATTTACTTATTATAACGTTGCGCTTGACTATAGTCCCACTTACTCACTGTCTTAGCGTAACAAAAATCTATTCACTATCAATTAAGACGCCGATTACATATAAGTAGGAAGTCTTAACTCTTCTTATACGCGTAAGGGTGTTAAACGAACATAGTGTTGGAAGATGCCTGCTGTGGGCCATAGCTTTAGTCTATTTACGATTAAGAATCAAAATGCAGATGCTTTGCTGCCTCTGAGGATTAAGTCGGAATCCATTATGTCTTCAGTTCTCCCCGCTCATCATACGAGACACTACGCAGGTATTTTTTGTTATAGCATAAGGGGAACAAATGAGTACACAGTCCACCTGGTGGTAAATGGATACTGCCTATAGACATCTACATTTATCCTCCATTAAGAATCAAAACGCAGATGCGTTGTAACCCCTAGGACTAAGATGAAATGCATAATTTAAAGTAAAAAAATGGTCTCCGGATTCTCTACGCTCACCATACATAACGAAGCAGTATTAAGCTGCTATTTTACGCTGGTATTCTGTGAGAGCGTGGTACTTCCCCGGTTGAGCCGACCCAATCTTGCTACAACCATAACATAGTTGCAGCGTGGCTCTACCACGTATAAAACTTAAATGCGAGAAGAGAAAATTCTATGCAGGCGTGGTCCTTTCCCGGACGTGCCGACTCATTACTGTATCTATACCATGACACAGCCATAACATGCTTCAGTGCGACTATATCATGTATTGTGAAACCTCCTTACCTTGTCATGTGCTTTTCGTCTTGTACAGTGGATGTCTCAATAGTCAACAAAGTAAAAAGCTAAGAAGACAATAAGGTTTTCGGTGATTTGGACACATAGAAGTAATGAGAAATGAGCGACAAATCAAATTTATGCTTCAGAAGTCAGTGGTAGTAGCGGCAGGGAATGGCCTAGATGAAAGTTTTTCCCGCGAATTTACGATATATTGAAGATAGACCAAATTATGAGTACCTTTAACCAAAGAGCATGTATGCTTGTATATATGGATGACAAAGAATCTTACCAAATGTAAGTCGTGGTCTCTGTCTTCTATAAGTATAATATATTATATATATTATACTTAGGTCGCTAACAAAACGATAAAATAGACGAGTCTATCAAAGCTTTTTACTTCTACATGCATTCTGAGGAATTTTAAAACCGACATTATTGACAAATAGTAAGATAAAAATATCAAGGTAAATGTCAGGTAGTTTTTAATAATACACACGCAGCGAGTTCGTTCGTGAAACAGGTCCAAGCAATTATTTTGTTTATAGTGTGTGTGACAAAAGGAATGCGATGTTTTTCTGTTTTTTTTTTTAATGGTTGAGATTTATTGATTTAGGCAGATTTGATGGGTAATAAGACTACGGTGCCGTTTTAATAGAATAAGGGAAACAAACGAGCATCTTAGGAATAAGATGGAGTACTTTGATTCCAGTTAAAAGGGTCTCCGGTTCTCTACACTCGCCATACGAAACACAGTAGCATTAAGTTCCTATTTTATGGCGGTGTTCTCTGAGAGCGTGATTCTGCCCCAGTCGAGCCGACCCATTCATGCCAACCATAATATTATAGCTGTAGCGTGGTAAAGCTATATTATTGTAAGTAATATTTTATTTTTTAGACATGCAGTCATGGGCTTACTAAAGATTTTGTCCTTTACTCCCAATTATGTGGTATCGCCACTTAAAATTGCAATCGAGAATTTCATTGTTGCTGGTGGGAATCGAACCCGTTTTGCTCGAATAAAATTAAATTTACAGGGAGCGTAAATTACAGACTTGGCTGGCGGTTTGGGTAGAGCATCTTCCTTCTTCTTTATTCTACTCTTAGCCGTTAACCATTCTAACGTCTTACAATGTCCTTGAGATAGTGTTAATAAACGCTTTATCTAATTTTTCCTACTATCTGTATTTCTGATTACAGATTCAAAAAAAAAAAAGAATTTACAAGTAAATATGAAAACAAGAATTCCACTTGTGTTACCGGTTTGCGTTATGGCTGGTATTGTGTTCTGGGCGACAGAATCAACAGGTTGGTCTATATTATATGCAAGTAAAGTTTGTGTTTGGCCTAAAATAGTTTGAACGACTGACTTTCTAAGACTCGATTGATGGCTTAAGCTAAATGCAGATAACAGCTTTTTTGCAACTATAATTGCTGATTTACATAAAGGAAAACAACATGGAAAAACTTGCATGTTTCAAAACTGAAAAATCTCGTGATCTTAGCGGTCAACCACCGTAGAGTCGACAACGCCTGAGGATGCCTCGTGAAGTGGCGAAACACGTGTCGTATTATCGTCGATGGTGTGCTTTTCCTAGTGTAGTGGTGTTAAGAGTAGGGGTGCTGGGATTAGTGGTGACGGGATTAGTACACGCAATTGAGGGAGGGCGGGAGGTTGCGGCGTCTCGTCAGTCAAGTGACACCTTCAATTCGAGCCGCAGACTCCTGGTTCGCGAAACCACCTACCACGTGGTATTCGTTTTTCCTCTAATAACTGAGGTGTCCTTTATCCAAAAATTCCAAATTTTTGGAGGATGATGTGGTGGCGCATAAAATCACTAAAAAGTTTGTGCTGGCTGTGGCGATTAATCGAGCGCCGCAAGCAATTTCCTGCTTAGCTAATATGAGAAAACGGTTTTTCACTTAAAAAATCACTAAAAATTGTTTTGCGGCAAAAAATTTTTAAAAATTACACCACTAGATGCGTCTCGTTAATACGCAAATTTTGATACTAAGTACACTCAAATATGTTCATATCACTTTCATTTTTAACTCGACGTCACGTTTCGTCTTTCCGCTTTGTTTCCTTGTACTTGTACGTGCCCTTTATAGTTTATAGCTTTATACTATGGTATATTATCTATGCGCGGGGATAAGTTTATCTCATTTTATCTATAACTGTCGATATTATATCCACCATAGGCCCATGCTCGCAGGGTGGATAAAACTTTGGCATAGGGATAAAACAATTTTATTCCTTGTCAGAGGATATAATCGGGGCATAAAAATTTTGTCTCTTGCCCATGCTAGCCCGGCAGATATCAAAAAAGTAAAAATTCATAGCGACTAAATGTACAAATTTCTTTTTTTCATGTATAGTATTCACAAAAATCAGAAATCAGAAAATACGTATATAAGTATCTAAAATACGTATATAAGTATGTAACAAATGTATTATTCCGCACGAAATATAAGCAGTGTTATATGTAAGCTCCTAATTACGCTCTTTGAAATTCATAACATATGAAAGTATCAACAGGTTCAAGTTTATGGCAAAAACTTGAGAGTATCCGAACACCGGGAACCGCTACATCGATCGACTAAACACATACTCAAGTGTGGAAAGTTTCATGAGTGCATCATATTACATAGCCTACGAAAACTTACGCTAGTGGAAAAAATTCAACACTCTTAATCTCACATACACTTAAAAATAATTTTTAAATAAAATAAAAAGTTATACACAGTTTAAAGGGGGTGGGGGGTGTTATTTTTTATTTAAAATACTCAGTGTGCTGTGGACAATGTGAACTATAGTCATAACAGCGATATCAGTAGACCAGTCTGGTTGCATTGACACTAGTTTTAGTTAGTGACAGTAGTTTAGAATATTGATAAAATTATGGAATTGATAAAACAGGTAAAAACGAGCACAAATATTGTCTGCAAATAAATAAATTTATGCTGCAAAAGTGAATGGCAGAGTCACCAAGGAATGTCCTAGATGGAAGTTTATCGACCGAAGTGATGATGTATTGAAGATAGACCAAGTTAAGCGTACCCTTATACTACGAGTGTGTATTCGCAGTTATATTATGAGAAAAGAAACGAGAGAGAGAGAGGGAAGTGTGTCAGGATCGTGTCATACGAAAGCCCGCAGTACCTAACCCTCTGGGTGACAGGCGTGAGGGTTTATGTTTGTATGTACAGGGTGGGGCAGCATAACTTCCTTTTTTTAAAACCTAATAAAACACATTGTATGAATCGGAAAAATTTTATTTGGTTTTTACAATGTAAGTACATACTTAAAGTTTTGTTTTATTTAGTTTTGAAGATCAAATCAGGTAGATGACGTCCCTTATTCTCTATACATTGAGTATACCGATTTCTGGTGTTTGTCATAACTCTTTGAAGCAGAGCAGGCGTTATGTTGGCAATTTCTTCCTGGATGTTGTTCTTTAAATCTTGTAGGGTCCTTGGACGGTTCACATAAACACGGGATTTCAAAAAACCCCATAGAAAAAAGTCACAAGGGGACAAATCGGGAGATCGGGCCGGCCACTGCAAATCGCCCCTGATTGAGATAAGGCGTTCTGGGAAGTGTTCTCTCAAAACAGCCATCGATGCTCTTGCAGTGTGTGCCGTTGTACCGTCTTATTGGAACCAAATGTCTCCCAAGTCCAACGCATTCAGCCGGGGTAAAAAAGAATTCCTGTAACATGTTTACATACCGGCCCGAATTCACTGTTACTGTGACTTCATTTTCCTCAAAGAACCAGGTACCAATAATTGCAGCTGAGGAAATTGCACACCACACTGTGACCTTAGGTGAATGCAAAGGCCTTTCATGCAATTCTCGAGGATTGGTGTCAGCCCAGTAGCGCATGTTTTGTTTGTTCACGGATCCACACAAGTGAAAATGTGCTTCATCACTAAAAAAAACAATAGCGTCCTCAGGAACGACATCCAGAAGAATCTCACATGCGTTCCTGCGAGAATCGTAGTCACGTTTTGACAGTTCCTGTACAGTCGCCATCTTGTATGGATGGAAATGTAAGTCTTCATGGAGAATTCTCCGCACAGAACGACTGGAAAGTCCAAGGGCAGATGCATGTTTGCGCGCAGAACGCCGTGGTGATCGCAACATTGAAGCTCTGACTGCCTCAATGTTCTCAGGTGATCTAATGGGCCGAGGGACTCCAGTTCTTCGTTTTGTCACACTTGCAGTTTGTCTAAACGTAGTGACCCACATAAAAATTGATTTTCGGTCTGGAACAGGGGCCAACGGGGCTAAATTAAAGCGATTTCGAAAGGCGCGCTGAGTTGCAATCACAGAACATCCGCGCGAAAAGTAAGCCTCAACAGCAAACGCACGCTCCTCACTGTTCCAACGCATTATGGCGACTGAGCTATCTCGACTAAACTTTATAGCCCCCCTCTCGAACGAGACCACTAGCGCTCCACTACGATGTCACCTGACCGAATGGCGCGCATTACAAATAAGGAAGTTATGCTGCCCCACCCTGTACAAACGAACACACAGCTCCGTTGATAGAAAGTGAATGTCGCGTAGCCCATAGACCTTATCAACCTTAAGGACTAAGACAGCATTAATTATCATTAATCATATGGAATATAGCAGCATTGCTCTGCTATTTTACCTTAGTATATCAAGGGGGTGTGTTGCTTCCCCGTTTGAGCCGACTCTTTCATGTTGCTATAACCATCGTAGTTGAGTGACTCTACTACGTACAATTCCAATTTTCTTCTGTGCAAGTTTTTCACTTTTAATTTTTACGGGTAACAAGGTATTCATTTCAATACTCAGGTTAATTTTTTTGTGGTAGAATACGCTGCAGCTACATTACGGCTGTAGCACGAATGTGTCGACTTCACAGAGGTAGGGTAACACTTAGAAAATACCAGCGCAAAATTGCAGCGTTAAGCTGTTGCGTTATGTATGGTGAGTTAAGAAAGAACCGGAAACCCTTTTTACTGGAAACGGGGCATACCATCTTAGCCCTCAGGCGTGACAACGCATTTCGATTGTTAAATGAGGATAAATGTAGATGTCTGTGGGCCACAACATCCACTTACGATCGGGCAGACTGTGGACTCGTTTGTCACCTTTATTCTATTTGAAAAAAATGTTTTCGTAACTTTTACTTTTTGTAACTGATCATTATACTAAACGTGTATGTGTGAACCAACTAAATAATTATATAATATTATTTCAGGAATATACATCACTAATCTGTCGGAGGCGTGCTACCGATGCTTGTGTCACGTTTCCACCAAATGTGACACGTCGCACGGTTGCACTGCAGGCTACTGCGGACCTTATAACATATCCCGCGTGTACTGGGTCGATGCTGGAAAAGTAACATTGCCGGATGATGATCCGATAAGAAATAATGGTTAATAAAATGCCTAACATCACATAATACGTAATAAAAATAAAGTAAGGTTTAAAACACTGAATTATAAATATACGTTGTTGCTGTATGTAGGTATACGTTGTCTCAATACTTTTCTTTTTAATTAATTGATGTTTTTTTCTTTTTTTTTCTTTCTAAATATTTAAAACTATTTGTATTTGTATTATAGGTGATGGTACATATTATATACAGTTCTTAAGAGCGTGTTTTTCTCGCTACTCGCCGACAAAGTGGTTACAGTTTAGCGAGATAATTTATGTAGTATTTAACCTAAAATTATTTGGATAAATAAAAAAATATAGACAAAGAGGTCAGACTTATATATATTCAAAGGAAAAGCTTGTAAAATTAAATACTAAGATTAGGTTGTCACTTTGAAACGTGCGTGATACGTGCGTGTTAACCTATCTAAAACACTTTTGATAGGCAATAAATATGTTTTATCGAATATGCTTCCATATTTTTACGTGGTGGAGCCACGCTGCAACTATATTATAGTTGTAGCACGAATGGGTCGGCTCGACCGGGGAAGGACCACGCTCTTACAGAATAGTACCGTAAAATAGCAGTGTAATACTGCTGTGTTTCGTATGGTGAGTGTAGAAAACCGGAGACTCTTTTTACTGGAAACGAGGCTTTCCATCTTAGTCCGCACGGGTGACAACGCATCTGCGTTTTGATTCTTAATCGAGAATAAATGTAGATGTCTATGGGCCACAGCATCCACTTATCATCAGGTGGAATGTGTGCTCGTTTGTCACCCTCATTCCTAAAATTCTTCATCCCACGGGTATCGGGTGAGGCGACAGAGGAAAACTGCTGTGAGTACAGAGATGGACGACAGCATCTTACTGATAGAAGTTACATAATTTATATTTTTAATTGTTATTTTGTATTGACTGGTACTAAATAAATTTATTTTCTCAGCTTGGGAAGACTGCGCAAGGAGTTACCATTGCTCAAAAAGAATAATTGAAGGATACTTACAAAAATTCGGCAAGGTAAAACTTAAAATCTAGTATAACTTACAACAAATAGATAGCTCGTATGAATTGCGCAACTTGAGGACAGCATCCCTTATTTTACCACGTTTTCATTAAGTCGCTATCTTGTTTGTCTGTCTGTCTGCCGGTCAGGGTGCGATCTTGCAATTCAAATTTCGAACACTTGCCGATGAAATAGAGACTTGAAGTTTTGGACATAGCACAGCATCAGATGACAATGTAGCAATATGAACAAACGTGGTGTATTAGTTTTTTTTTTACAAACTTAATATAAAAACATTTGTTTGAAACCTAAATTAACGGCGTGAGAGAGTTAGTTCTTCAAAATAATTAAAAAAAAAACAAAAAAAAAAGACTAAGGAACTATGGGAAGTATAAGTAAAATTTTTTGGCTTCCGATAGATGGTGTTATACCATAACTATCCAGAGTGACAACGATGAAGTCAAAGGTGGGAAGTTTTTTTTTAGAATAAGGGTGACAAACGAGGACATAGTCCACCTGATGGTAAGTAGATACTGTAGCCCATAGACATCTACACTTATCCTCGCAGATACGTTGTCACCCCTGAAGATTCAGATGGAATGCTTCGTTCCCAGTAAAAAGGGTATCCGGATCTATACACTCACCATACAAAAAACAGCAGTATTAAGCTGCTATTTTACCATTTTATCCAGACCGACAACGAGGAGCAGCGTCAAAGGTGGGAGGCATCTGGTACTGCCATCGTCAATCTGCCCGCCAAGGGTTAACTGCTAACAAATCCTTAGAATGGAATATAACATTGAGTTATAATGTACTACGTATACATAATAGCTCAATGGAATATAAACATGTCCAACTGTTGGTTGGTATAGGTGATAAACAAAAATAAGTTAAATACTCAATTTATATGCCATAAAATCCGTATAAATAGTTCTTAGAAGAGATATCTTTTTATGGCTTAAAAACAACACCGTTACATCCTATTAAGGCCCAGTGTTGAACATAAGCCTCCCCAATGGATTGCTTCGTAGGGGGGATATTTGCCATAGTTGCCACGCTTTGCAAGCGTTGTTGGCAACCGCATTTTTTTGTTATAGTCATCATTATTAGAAAGTCGCTGCTGCCCATTTCGTGATTTATTTCCGTCTGTCGTCTCCTACGACACCCACGGGATGATACGGGATAGTGGATATCCTTACGTCACCACTACATGGTTTAAAAACATAGCCACTATCATTTTCAGGACTGCAACAACGACGGTATCACCGACTGCTTTGATTACATGATGGTGAACGGCAACGGTGGTTACGGTTGCTCCGCACCACTCAACCGCACAGAGAACGGCAGGCTCTGGCTGCGGAGATTCGAAGAGTGCAGGAATTCGTTGTAGGTCTAAAGAAACATCCTGATTTAACTGTCCGACTTCATTACCTGCGACGGTTATCATAAAAATTTTAATAAGTAAAAATAAATAAGGTTATTGTCGTTGTTTCTTTTTTTTCATAATTTCGTTTACCATAATAATGTCCTCCAGACCTACGGTGGCCAGCCTCAACAGAAACTAGCCATGGGCGCAGGACAGGATTATAGTGCTCAAGTGTATGCAAGCACATGTGCACTCTCTATATCCTCACTCTCATAATCCGATGGGACGGTACACCGACACAACCAGAGAGAGTTCTGGCGTAGGATCAACAGCCTTACGTGCTTTCCGAGGCACGGTGGTGAGTCACCGCCAACTTCCTGACTCCGAGTAGATACTGTGGATTTCTTGACGGAAAAACTCAATAATTGATTTTTGGCCGGACCCGGGATTCGAACCCAGGACCTCGCACTACTACAACCACTAGACTAACAAGACAGTCTGTATACCATTACAGACTATAAAAAGTCCACTATCGAACATACCTTTTCCCCATATTAGCTAATTGGATGGATATTTTCCATAATTGCCCCGCTTGGCATGCGGGTCGATAACTGCAGTTTTATATTTTAAGTTATCAGGAAAATGCTTCTGCCCAACTCCTGTATCACTGTATCACTGGATGAAATGGAATACTGGATTCTCTTACACAGCTATCAAGTCCCTTTGTTTATTTAGTTTTAAAAATTAGCCACCACTTGGTTTTATTCTGTATCATAGAGGTTTCATACACATACATTGTACAAGGACAATCAATTGTAGGCCAAAAATAGAGCGGACATAATTGTCGTGCTTGTGACAGCTAATATGAAACAACTGAATAATATGGAACAAATAATATGGAACAAATAATATGGAAAAACTGAAGTGGCGCAATTCAAATTTAAAATTGATTTTGTCATATGTTATTCTACTTTTATTTTTTTACATCTTAACCTCAGATTTCAAAGTACATAGCGGGGGCTAGTAGCGAGAGTAGAGTCCCGACCCATCACGAAATGGCTCAAGGGTCGAACCTCAGTCCGACTGAGTACCTTCTATACGTCAATTATAAATGTTATTTATTCCGGCATGCCCCTGTATAACAATTTGCTGACAACACATGTCTTATCAGGCTCACAGGGATCTAAGTACTGCGGAAAAGCTGATACAAACTGAGTTTAACCTGTTATGTCAATGGGCACATCAATCACGGTACTTAAAAACACATCAACACCAAAAGTCGTAGCTCATGAACACCAATGTATGCATCGGTGCATGAATGTCTGTAAATGTACGTCGATTCTACATGTTAAAGAACATGTGTAATTAAGTTCTATGTCTTAAGTACATATGTCTTAAGATTTATCATAAATTTAACTGAGGCCCACACGTGGATTTTGTGTGCATTAAGCTTAGAGTTATCAAAGCAAAATTGCGCGTATTGAAGCACAAATTGCCTTACAGGACCTTGAGATTGTTGTATATGGCATTGGCCGGCTCTACTATCAATTATGGCATAATGGCATATATGGAATTGGCAGACTCTACTATCAGTTATAAAAGAACTTATAATACTTACCTTTTTTATAGAAAAACGGTGACAAACGAACACGTAGTTCACCTGATGGTAAGTGGATGCTGTGGCCCATAGACACCTTTTGATGATAGACAACATTTATCCTCGATTAAGAATGAAAACGCAAATGCGTTGTCACCACTGAGGACTAAGATCGAATGCCTTGTTCCTGTAAAAAAGGGTCTCCGGATCTCTACACTTACCATACGAAACACAGCAGTATTAAGCTGTTATTTTACGCCGATATTCTGTGGTCGTTGTCCTTACCCGGTCGAGCCGACCCTTTCGTGCAGCAACCATAATATAGCTGCAGCGTAGCGTATTGTAGCTGCATCTACCACGTATAACGTAACGTAACGTATAACCTTCAAAAAACCTATAATATACTAGTATTTGATAAAGCAAAACTAGCTGTTGCTTCTGATTACTGTGAACATAGTATGAGTCAATTAAAAAAAAAGAAGTAGACCAAATTTTGCTCGTAACCAAGTACTTGGCTCTGTATAAACTACCAAAAGTGAATAATAAATACGGTAAAATAGTCTGGACGTACGCTCTTTCAAGCATTCTGAATAAGTTGCATAAGAAAATAGCCAAACCATTAGAAAACAAAACATTCTAAAAGTATAATACCATACCGTGGAAAAGTTGAGAATGGGGAAGCGGCCTACGTGTGGCTCCACTACCAGACAAAGAATTATTGTGAGCGAGTAACACATGATCTTACCACAAAAATATTGAGCGTTATTTATTGTCATAATATAAATGCATGCATTGTGAAATAAATAGTTTGAAATTTAAAATTTATTTTGCAGGCAACAATGAAATTGTAAATTGTAACTTTAAGTACTGATTATCCATAAGCAAAATGACTGTAACATCGTGAGTAGACCCGAACCGAGAATGTAGTGATGACACGAAAGGATTTCTTCTCGTCTTTCTGAGAAGAAATCTATGTAGTGTGTATGCATTGGACTCTCAGTCCGTTCCATTACCCTCTTATTATTTAGGAGTATTACGTGCCCAACACCGGGATATTGGTTCTTAGATCTCTGGTCTCCGTTTTTGAGGAGATCTTCCTATTTCCTTCCTAGTTATAATTGTTGATTACATACCTGAGCCTTTTAATACTGCCTGCTAGAGAAGAAATGGTTTTCTGTATGTTTTCAAAAACTGGGAGTATGGCAAGTATACAGACTTAAAGTTTACATATAATGGCAACATATATACTTACTTTTTCTACAAATAAGCAAGCAATAACAAAAACCTTTAATATTAAATTATTCATCCTAAATGAATTTCGCTTACGGTTATCTCTTTTATTGTCCGATGGATAGAATAAAAGCTCTTGGACAGTAAAATATACCAAAGCTTCATGTTTCAGTCCATGGACAAGCACGGGGGAGAAACACCGCTAAATATCTGATTCTGAGGTCAGCTATTAATAACAATAATAGTCCTCCAGAAATCCAGAATGAATTTTGAGTCATAGGGGCCAGAAACAGCGTAGACTTGGAAGGGATTATAGTGCACGAATGTGTTCGAAACCACAGGTGCGCTCTCTAATCCCTCGGTCATAGTCGGATGGGTCAAATACCGGTATTTTCTGACTCTGAGGACTGCTACTGAAAATTTCTTGACAGAACAATTTAATAAAAGGATTATGGCCCGACCCGGGAATCGGACACGTGACCATAAAATTAGCAGTCGAGTCGAGTTACAACCTCTGTAAAAACCAACAAGCCAGTTGGAAACAAACAAAATATCGATGCACTTCTGATACAAAATAAATTACAACTTCTACTTGTTGACTTAAAAAAAATTGCCTAGCGGCCCAGGCGGTAGTATCTTTGAAATTCATTTATATTAAGGTAATCATCAACGACGAATTTTGTCAATTTTTAGATTTCATATTAAAATTTACAAGCTTTTCAGTTAAAATTTAGCATAGAGTACTCTTGGCATTGCCTTTTATCTGTTTGTGAATTTTTATCACAATCTATTGAGCCATTTCAAATATTAACACGGACAAAATAGAGCCAAATAAGACATACATTTTAAAAATTAACCATTTTTTTTCATTTCTTAATGGAAGTCATGAAAATAACCCTTTCAGCTCAATAATAAAGCTATTATTTCGCTATTAAATTTTGTTTATACATGATTATGACACAAAAAATCACATATTCTTTGTAGATTCAACATTTTAATTTAAACTAATATCTAGGTTAAGTATAAACGCTCTTCAATGTGTTCACAGATATGCATACTTCACACCACGTGCCTTGCAACAAAGAGATTTTCACAAGTCGGAATATTCGCCGAAAAGCTCGGAATCCTGGCTTACCTCAAATTGAACAATGCACCATTTGTATATAAATTCAAATTCTTATTAAATATTTTATAATATTGATTATTCTTATTAATAGACGGTGAAGTGTTAGTGTCAGAATATCCACTACACGCATTCGGTCCGCGGGTCTCGTAAAGGTGACAGAAGGAGCAAGCCAGGAGAAATGTAGCACCGTATTTAGCTTAATACGTGGCAACTATGGCAAATGCTCATCGTCCTCTATGGGCAGGACTTCCACCACAGTGTGAACATTAATAGGCTGTAATTAATGAAATAATTATTCTAATGACTTCTTAACGCAGTGGCCGAACGTTGGTTTGTGACAGGCCTAGATTTGAATCCCGCAGGGGCAAGTATTTGTATAGCCTACAATTGTCATGGATACAGATTATGTATATCAAACGCCTGCACGATATAGAGAAAAATCCTATTGATGTGGCTTAATATTTCCTTAAGGTTATTTTTCAGTTTCATAACAAAAAAATAACATTTTTAAAAAACTTCTACATCAGAAATTTAAATATAAAAGACCACTCACACTAATAACACTGCTCCCCATCACCAACCTGAATATTTAACACCAGAAGTAAACGTGATGGTTATACCGTATGTGAGGAGGTGTAAGAATATCCACTACCCCATATTCTCCTGTGGGTGTCGTAAAAGTCGCCTCTTACGGAACAAAGGGGAACAAACCAGAATACGGACAGCTGTGTCCTCCTGATGACAATTAAAATAATATATACTGAGCTGTGTGTTAAACACACCAAGCAAAAAAAAAAGCGACGCAAGCAGAAACAGCGGTTGCCAGCCCGCCTGCCAAGCGTGGCAACGATGGCATAATCCCCCTCACGTGTTTATCTATGGGGAGGCCTATGCTCAGCTGTGAATTTTATAGAATGGATGGATGGATACCGCCACGGATCATAAGACATAAAATCCTTGTGGCGTTTCCATAGTCGCCTGTTACGACGAAATAGTGATCCATTATCGTACACCGCGATGACACGGCGCAGTAAACATAAGCTTAAAAGTTAACTAATATGAAAACACTAAACGTAGATCAATGGCGATTCTAATCAACATCCACATTACTAGCGATCCGCCCCAGGTCCGCGCGAGTGATTTGGCTGGATGTCAGCAACAGCACCACCTACCGGATCCCATTGTAAATCTATACCACCCAGTGAACCCACACAAACATATCGAAATCAATCCAGCAGTTTGGGAGGAGTTCAGTAACGAACACACCTACAGAAGAAATATATATATAGAGGTATATCAAACAAACGTAATTATTTTACGAAACAATTTCCAGCTTCGTGGAAATAAGTATTCGACGCTCTCTTGTTGTAATTTTCGTAAAGTATTATTCTGCATATAATTAACACGCTGGTAGCAAACTTGCTTTTTGGAAATACAAATGAATACCTATTTCAAATTTATGAAGTTCTAAAGAGAGAATAAAACATGGCAAAATGTACTTATTTATTTTTACATTATTCCTTTTCTTAGTCGACATCAACCAGGATCCAGTTTTTGGATAAAGATCTAACTCATCCACTCAAGCGTGGCAACTATAACAAATTTGTGTTATTTTAAAGTCTGTAACGATGATGTATTAGGATATATAAAAAACTAGATAGGATGGATGGATAAAAAACTGGAAACTGTTACAACGTGAATCGTGCCATGTCATCTTCAGTTCTTAAACACTTTCAACTTAAGTGATCAATTTATTCCTGTTGTCTGGAGTTATTTCTTCTTTATAACGTAAATTAACTGTTGATATAGGGGTTCCATTCCAAGAATTGTTACGCAGAATTTTGAGACACAATTATTTTACATATATCGCTATATAGTGGTGGTTTAAAATCTAGTAGCTTATATCATCTTGTGGGTGTTGTAAGAGGGAATAAAAGAATACAGAACCAGGAGATAAGCAGAAACTTTAGAATAGAGATTTTTTTAAAAGTTTCCTGTGAATAGAGCAAATCAATCAAAAAACTTTCGTCGTCAACCGTCAAAATAGCTCAGTTTTATGAGTCTATGGGGAAGGCAAATCTTCAGCCGTGAACTAACCGAAAAAAACTAAAACCAGTTAAAAATTATATTATGTACTCAACAGCGCGTGTAATAAAGACGGGTAGGGTTAAATGACTCGCCTTTACCGAAAAAACCCATACTGTCACAAAATACGATTGTAAAATAAGAGCTTATTGTTGTTGTGTTGTGTTGTGTGCACTTGTGTGCTTCACTATACCTATATATATATATACATATATATATATATATATATATATATATATATATATATATATATATATACATGTATATATATATACAGGTAAGTGAAGTGTACGGCAGTGGAGCGACAACCACAAGTTGGAGTGTCAACCTGGTAAGACATGCAGGAATTCAATGGACGCAGGTGACTCAGGACCGTGCTTTGTGCCATTACATAGGGGAGGTCTATGTTCAGCAGTGGACCTGTAAAGGGCTGTCTAATATTGCTCGATTACCGAGAACAACGTTGTAGAAATTTAAATTGAGTTTAGATCAGAATTATGTTTAGCTTATTATTAATACGGTAGTGCTTGTTACGTACCTACAACTTAAAGAACTTTTGTATTAAACCATTAATATAAAATTCCTCACCCATAGGTTACCTTACAAGGAGAATAACCATGACTGCCACGCTTGGCAGATGGTTTGGTAACCGCAGCTTTTTTTTATTATTTTGGTGATAAGTGTAGGGAGACGCGGACACTTTTAACGAGGCATTTCATTTTAATCCTCGGGGGTGACGACACACCAGCAATTTAATTCATAATTGGGAATAGGTCAATATGTCTATAGGCCAGATGATCCACTTGCCATGAGGCAGACTTTATGCTCATTTGTGTGTACTGGCCTGAAAGGTATAGAGAGCCAATGTAATTATGATACATGTAAGGCATTCTATCTTAGTATTTGAGGTGACGACGCATCTGTAACCTACTTTACTTGAAGTTGGCTGCAGGTGTCCATGGACTGCAGTAGGCACTTACCATCCGTCGTTTGACGGCTCCATGGCGCAGTGGCTTAACAATAAGTTATAGCGGTAAGGCCTGTGAATTCGAATCCCGCTCAAGTACAAGTAATTGTGTCAGGTCTGGATGTTTGTACTTGTGAAGTTTATATATGTAAATTTCCCCCACGATACAGGAGAAAATCCTTCTGTGGAGATAACATTAAAAAAAAGTACTGTTACTTACCTTTATAAATATATACCATGAGTTTTTTATACAGACGCATTATAGTATTTAATTAAGCTCGTTAGTATCGACAAAGCTCAAAAGCACTCCGCAGCACGTACGTAGCAAAATCAATACCACAGGCGTGATTAAATCAAAGCAAACCAGGTAAAGAGCTCTACTATCGCGGTCTTTGATAATTTAATAATAACAGCCTAAAAATAATAAAGCCTGTTTGTTACACTGAAAATTCATTTATATAATAAAGTGAAAGTGTTCTAGAACTGAAGATACCATGCAATACACAGCAGCATTGAGCTGCTATTTCACGCTGCTATTCTGTGAGTGCGTGATTCTTCCCCGGTTGAGCTGACCCATTCGTGATGCAACTATAATATAGCAGCACCGTAGCTCTACCACGTAGAAAATATTCAGTTCATATTAGAAATCTTTTTAATTGCGTATGATTGGTCTTTCCCCGGTCGAGCGAACTTAAAAATGCTACAGTAATAATAGGTATAATTCCAACGATTTCACAAAATATAGCCTCTGCTAAAACTATGGCTTTCTGTCAATGTTTAGTGGCTTGTGAAGTTTGTCCTTATGCAATTTATGTATGTGAACTGTCTCCATGATACTGGAGATTTATTAAATCCTGGTGTAGGGAATATTTTCTTTTTAATTTAGAAAAACAAGGCTCTACAACGAGTAAAATACTTTAAAAATATTTTTAAGCGTAACTAACCTGACATGCTGAAATAAGCAAGTTTAGGGAGAGCGTTAAATAACATCACAAAAAAGAGCTAAAATCTGAAGCGCAGTTGCAAATGACCTAAAATTATGAAACCGGGGTTAGATAACCTAATCTCATGCCAATTTTAATAATTTAAAAAATGACATCAACGCAGAGCCCTGTCTATAAGATAGTAATGAGTTTTTTTTAGAAGTAAAAATAAATGTGACAACGTCCAAACCTCATACTGCTAAGTACAGGGCTCCCCTTATTTATATTATAGAAAAATTCCTTTGTGCCAGCGGGAATCGAACTGGGCTTGCTGGTGTATTGTGAAATTTAAGACGAACGCTTCGTTCCTCAACTACCAGCCCCGTCCATAAGTCTGCAATAAGTTGTAACTATTAAAATTTTCTTAAATCTCAGGCTGACACGATATCTCCATTTTGATTCTCAACTGAGGATAGATGTGTCCTGGGTGCAGCATCTAGTTATTACCGGCTGGTCTGTGTGTAAACTGACACATTCCTAGAAAGGCCTCCGTCCAGCAGTAGACTTAAAAAGCGTGTTGATTGATTTTACGTGTTAGTTGTTGACATGTAGTTGAACCGTGTAATCGTGATAGGCGACAGAGGGAAATGGAAATATGAGGTGCATGAAGATGTACTATCTTAGCTGAGAGCTACGATATTGTATATAGTTTACGTTACCAAAAAAATTGTTCACATACTCGTATCTTTAAAGAAAAAAAAATTAACTTCAAATACGAGTAAATATCAAAAAATTGTGCTAATCTGCTAATTATTGTAAATTACCGCAAAAACAACCCCGTTCACCCTTTTTATTTTTTTACTTGATCGACAGATTTTGAGTTCAGCTACAATACAACATAAAGTTTACAGCTGTATGTTTATTATTTTAGGAATTATTAGTGTTTGAACAAAGCGTATGCGCAAACACAAAAGGCCTTTGAATTGTCACTAAACATACGCATACGCTATGTTCAAACAACAATTATTCCTAAAATAATAAACATACAGCTTTAAACTTAATTAAGCTATTTTTTTTAATTTAACTAAGCTATTTTGTATTGTAGCTTAACTCAAAATACCTGTCGTTCTAGTAAAAAAATTAACAGGGTAAACAGGGTTGTTTTTGCAGTAATTTACAATAATTAGCCGGTTAGCATAATTTTTTGATATTTATTTGAAGTAAATTTTTTGTTTTTAAAAATACGAGTATGTGAACGAAGTTTTTGGTAACGTAAACGATAGACAATATTGTTGCCCTCCGATGAGCTAATTTACCGCAATAAGACCAAAACTTTGAGAGATATGAATTTTTTTGTAAACACGTAGCTAATATTTCTAGAAAAAACAAAATGGCCGCCACATATAGGGGGAGGGGATTACACCTCAGTGTGTAGTGTATTTTTGTATTAAAAATAGCTGTATTATAAGTAACTAGAATATCGCTAGTCCATGACCGGACACACTGTATAAAATAATTTAATAAATATTGAACGTAGTTCTAGACGTTCAGTTATAAAGTATTATGAAATATCGTAAGAATAACAGTCAAGTATTTAACAAGTTAAAGCATTTAAAACACATATTTAACAAGATAAAGCATAAGAAGACTTGAGAACTTATTTAAAACCTTGTGTATCCCCTCTATTTGGGAGAACTGTAACAAAAGACCAATAATTTAGGACCTCTGCCTCTGAAATGTGAGACATTGATATAATATCGATTTTAATCTAACAACGTCACAAAATGTTAATCTTACGTCCGAACGATTTCTCTGAGCACTCCCGATGGTAGTTGCGATAGAATATGTAAAGAGATGCAACATTTCTTCACAGCACCAGTGAGTCAAGCCGATCAGAAAGCACTCGATCGTCAACCATTCGAACCGCTGCGCTGTTACGAGCTTGAGGTTCGTGACAATAAAAATTGCCGATAAAATTACCTAAATTAACACTTTAATTTACTTTACACAAATTAAAGTTAAAAACACTAATAATTAAACACACTTATTCACTTTATTCCGCTCCGAAGCTTCGCTTGTTTCGCCAAATCAACACTACCTCCATCGCATCTTGCAGCGCCTATATATTTAAATTAGCAAAGAAATATCCAGAATGTTCAAGTAAACACGCGCAAGGTACCGAGCGTTCGAGTTTCGACTAGGCGCTGTCGGTTGAGTGATTTGTGATGTCATTTTCTCAATGCTCCCCTCGCTCTCGTTCCTGACACTAGATGGCGCTAGTGTATCGTTGACTGGAGTGCGTAACACTGCCCCCTCCTAAGACATGCTCGTCCCGAGCATTATCGGCCCCATAATAACGCGCCAAGCGATTCACATGGACGATCTTAGGAGTCCCTCTTGCGCCTTTCTGTAACGGCTCCGCAATGTCAAGGGCTGTCCTATCCCGTGGTGCACCAACATTGTACAATTTCGGTGCTCCTCTACTACGTGTCCGAGGTCCCCGCTCGGCCGCACAACTTGTACATGAACGACACCAATCTTCGACATCGTCACGATAATGGACCCAGTAAAACTGTTCTCGGACCTTCAGTAGAGTTCGTTTAACTCCCAGATGGACTCTTGAACGACCATTATGGCACAACTGTAGAACATTCGGCACTTTAGCTTTAGGGACAACCATTTGCAAACGACAGCTGTCTCTTCGACCATTGTCCCATTTACGGCACAGGACTCCATCCTGAATCAGCAAGCTGTCCCATTGGGCCCAATAGCTTTTCGTGGTTGAACTCATCGCTGAGACGTCCCTCCACTTAGGCTTGGTAGCACGGGCCTTCATCCATCCCAGAATCGGCTTGATGTCCGGATCTTCCTGCTGTGCATGTCGTAGGTTGTCCTTCCACCCGTTGCTGAGGTGGTCTGTCCTGAGCATCCTCACGGATACCACCTCCTTACTCTCTTGCCTACTACAATGGTTGCAATCTTCAGGACAAGGTCTTCTTGACAATGCATCTGCGTTGCCGTGAGATTTCCCGCTGCAGTGTCTGATAGTAAAGTCGTATTCCTGCTGCTGCTGGGCGGTGCTGTTAGCCGCACTTCCTTTCTGAGACCGTTCACCTTCCCTTCGTAGGGTGTGCTCAGGGTAGCTGGACCGAAGATGGCCCCTTTCCCCACAGCCATAGCACCTAGGGCTGTATCTTTTATTGTGGTCGCGAACCGTAACTGCTGTAACCTCCCTAGCGTGAGGTGAACGATGATCCTGTCGCCGCCAGGCAGTGTCGTTAGCTGCACTACCCTCTCGAGATCGATCAACTCTCCTTTCCACGGTTCGCTTAGGGCAGCTGATTCGAAGATGGCCTTTTTCCCCACAGCCATAGCACCTAGGGCTGTATCCTTTGTTGCGGTCGCGAACTGTAGCTGCCGCAACCACCCTGACGCGATGGGAACGATGATCCTGCCACACGGCTTCCACTTCCAGTGCATGGGCCAAGGCGTTCTTAAGCGTCTCGTGGTGCCCGAGCCTTACAGCAGCTCTGACTTCCAGGTCGCGGATGCCGTCGATGAATGTCTGCACCAGGTTCCCTTCAATGAGCGCAGGTACAGACCGGTATGCTTTCCGCACCAGCTTCTCCACCTCTAGAGCCCACTGCTGCAGGTTTTCGTTGATGCGCTGCACGCGATCTTTAAGCTGCGCACGAAAGACATGTTCCAGGTGAGCGTCGCCATATCTCGCCTCCAATGCCTCAAGGAGTTGCTCATAAGTCACTTCCTCCCCGAGAGCTTCCAGAACTGTTAAGGCCTGGTCGCGCAGGCCTAGTGTGAGAGCAGTCATTGCCTGACTGTTATTCCAGCCGTTCGCCTTCATAACAGCTTCGAACTGGATTTTGTAGGCTGACCAGGAAGAAGTCCCGTCGAATGATGGCACCTTGAACCCACGTAGCGAAGGTGTAGTAGCTACTACGGGAGCTGTATTTCCCTCCCCAAGTTTGAGTTCGTCAAGTGATTTCCTCATGTCAGCTATTACGTTATCAACCTGATTGTTCAATTGGTCAATTCGGGTTTCAGCTTCCGACAGGCGGTTTTCATGTTGAGCAACCTTATCCTTCACCTCCCTTATCTCTTTCCCGAAGGTAGCGTGCAGGTCCTTCATGAGAAGCATCTGTTCCTCCTGTCGGCGGGCCTGTTATGCCTGTCCGCTCTGCAGCTGCTCTTTCAACTGACGGACCTGTTCCTCCTGTCGGCGAGCCTGTTCTTCCTGCTGCTCTTTCAACAGACGGGCCTGTTCCTCTCGTCCGCGCTGCAGCTGCTCCTGTAGCATCGCCATCAGAGCACCTAAATCAGGTGCTGCAGATGCAGGAGCTACTGACGAACCGGCCTCCGTTGCCGGCGGCTGGCCTTCCGACGTCTGCGGCGTTGCACCACCAAATCTTCTCTGGTCCGTCTCATGCTGGCGTTGACTGCGGGTACGAACACCCTCCGTTTCCTCCTTAGGTTAAATCGGCATGATTTTATCCCACTTCTGACACCAATTGTTACGAGCTTGAGGTTCGTGACAATAAAAATTGCCGATAAAATTACCTAAATTAACACGTTAATTTACTTTACACGAATTAAAGTTAAAAACACTAATAATTAAACACACTTATTCACTTTATTCCGCTCCGAAGCTTCGCTTGTTTCGCCAAATCAACACTACCTCCATCGCATCTTGCAGCGCCTATATATTTAAATTAGCAAAGAAATATCCAGAATGTTCAAGTAAACACGCGCAAGGTACCGAGCGTTCGAGTTTCGACTAGGCGCTGTCGGTTGAGTG
Organism: Parnassius apollo; assembly: GCA_907164705.1. Taxonomy (NCBI): domain Eukaryota; kingdom Metazoa; phylum Arthropoda; class Insecta; order Lepidoptera; family Papilionidae; genus Parnassius; species Parnassius apollo. The sequence continues at coordinate 413,503 of CAJQZP010000184.1, forward strand.
ATTTGTGATGTCATTTTCTCAATGCTCCCCTCGCTCTCGTTCCTGACACTAGATGGCGCTAGTGTATCGTTGACTGGAGCGCTTAACACCGCTCTGGATGCGATCAAGTGGTAGAAGATGGCACTGTGGTACCCTGGCCCTGAGACGAGAACAGTATGACAATGTGGGTGTCTTCAAGTTAAGAGTAAATATAGTTATGTCTGGGTATGCTTCATCAACTTCGGCTACATCACTTATCATCACTACACACTTACCATCAGATGGGATAGCAGTCAACCGCAGGCTTATGATAGATGAAAAAATTAGACATGGAGCCATTGTATATATAGCCATATATATAAAGCCATTGTATATGTTATACACACGTGCTCTGCGGCGGGTATTTCTACATTTATTGCCTGTTTTATACGGATCTTGTTTAGAAAAAAATATGTATTTTTTGTTGCGACCTTCATAAAAACATAACACAGGGTTATCGTTAGCGATAATGTACTCGCGTTGAGTTAACGTTATTTGGGTCTTTGTGTTTATTTGCAAGTTATGAGTGGTTTAGTCTGTTGATTTTTTATTAAAATTTTTCACTAGCGACCCGCCCCGGCTTCTTCTTTTTTAATTTCTTCTTCGATCAGATCTGTTAATGTGGCGTTATTTAAATTTAAGATAGTCAAAGACCATTTATTTTATACATTTTTTCCCAAGAAAGAGCTTTAACTTTTTCGAATCAAAAATAGCCTAGATCCCTCCTATGATTGTTCTCTATCTGTTCGTAAAGTTTCACGATCGATTCGGCTGTGCCTAAGAATGCCCAGACAGACAATTTTTTTGAATTTTTGTCTTAGTGGCATGTAACTAGCTTTCTGAGCTTAATAGAAGCCAGTTACTTCACATTATTAGTATTACGGACAGCCACTTCAATTTTATTTATATGTATAGATGTATAGGTAAGTCGATTGTAGCTGAGTCAAGTGGTGGCCATTATATACTGCACCATCTTTATACCGAGAGTGTTGTAAGAAGTGCCAATGGAACATTTCAGAAGGATCACATGGATTCCGTTAGATAGATAGATAGATAGCTGGAGGAAGAATATGAAGACCTTCAGGGGGGAGTGTGCGAAACGTCTGATACACCAATCACTAATCTGCCTGCAAAAAGTGGTGAAGGCAAATCCTACTTGACGGAAGATGTTCATGTCCAGGTGTGGTCTTTAACGAAATGACAAAGAAGATGGTTTCCATAAAGTTATCTGCTAGCAATGATGCAGAAGATGTCATCGTGCTACAATTAAAAAACTAGCATGGTCAGTCACTTTGCTTTTCATAAGTTTTTTGTTAATGTTCTAATTTATAATTTTATTTTTCATAATATGATAATATAGACGAATTGATCTTAATTTCCTTACGCTTTCGTCTTGTCTCAAAATAATTTATGACCTAATTAGTGATATCTATTCCAGTTTATGTCAACCCTGATTTATATTAAGTGGCTGAAATTAAGTACTTCGAACAAAATTACACGTCAAACAAAATAACAGCCTGACGGCCGTTGGTATATTGAAAAAGGTGCCCTTTTTTAATATATCGATGCTGACGGCTGATATTATGCACTCCATATATTTCGTATATTTAATTACAGCTACACTAATTCCCATTATAAGAAAATGAAAATAGAAAACCTTTAATATTATTCAAAAATCTATATTTTTAATTATATTTTTATTTTTTGCATTACTATTTCTAAAGCCATAGTCGTGCCAATCAAAAAGTCTAACGATGAGATAATGTAAAATAAGCCTGATTTGCCGAAAAGTGTTGCTGTTTTTTGTAATTTATCCGTTAAGTAGGTTTTTTGATTTTAAATTAACGTTGATAGATTTATAATTGTGTTGTAATATTTGTAATATTAAAAGTTACAGCCTATATACGTTCCACTGCCGGGCGCAGGCTACTTATTTCTGACAGGGTTTTACGACAAGGAAATATCCGCCGCGCATGTTGTTCGCCAACATGCGCGGCGGATATTTCCGGATTTTATAACACATGTCTTCAAAATATTTCTTTCTTTTTCTCAGATATGCATGTTTCCTCAAGATGTCTTCCATCACCACTGATCATCATCATCATCATCATTATAACCCTTAACAAGTCCACTGCTGAACGTAGTCCTCCCCCAAGTACTGCCACAAAGCTCGGTCCTGAGCCACCTGCATCCATCGACTTCCTGCATGTCATACCAGGTCGTCACTCCATCTAGTGGGGGGTCGCCCTACACTACGCCTACCCGTACGAGGCTGCCACTCGAGAACCTTTCTTCTCCACCGGTTATCGGTTCTTCGAGCTATATGGCCGGCCCATTGCCACTACAGCTTACTAATCCGTTGGGCTATATCGGTCACTCTGGTTTTAATGCGGATATCCTCATTTCTGAGTCTATCACGCAGAGAAACTCTGAGCATAGCCCTCTCCATAGCTCGCTGAGCGACTTTGAGCGTCCTCATACGGCCAGCAGTGAAGGACCACGTCTCAGATCCATAAGTCATCACTGGCATCACGCACTGGTTGTACACTTTAGTTTTCAGAGATTGAGGTATACCTGACGAGAAGATGTGAATCCGTCGACTGACCTCTCGGTCGAACTCACTGAGCATGTGGTAAATTGTTATTGTAATATTGACATTTTAAATGTAATTTCCTCTAATTAATAAGAATTCTTAGTTAACAATATTTATAATTAAGACCATTAAACGCCTTTTATTGAAGTAAAAAACGCGAACAGGCTGGTATAAGAGGCGGTGCCGGCATTAGAGGCGACCGCAAAAATAGTTACTAAACTGTTCGTTAATCTATGGTATAAGCATGATGCTTGCTATAAAATATTCAAACCAATACCTGGGCTGGGGAGTAGCGGCAAACGTCTAAATGAGCATGGAAATGTCCCCAGCTGTGCCTAAATACGTTTTGGCAGACTTCACGTCTTCAAATATTTTTTATTCCTTAGTAACGCAGGTTTTCTCACGAAATTTTCTTTCAACGCTTAGTATGTGGTAAATCAGCATATAAAATTGCAATTAACAATTTTGTTCTTGTATAGTTGGTCTGGGGTGCTTTGACTCTGTGAAATTTACAGCGAGCGTGTAGGCTCTGATCTACCACGATTCTTCGGCACGGCATGGTTCAATGGTTAGTTTTTATTAAATTATTTGCTTATTTTTGTTAGGTACTTTACAAAAAAGACCCATCTCGTATACTGCTGATATACAGCAGTCATGACAGGTGGAAAAATTCAAATAACGCTGAGTAAGCCGTACAGGCCTACGTTTCCTTCGCCCATGCCAAGTGAAATAATTTACGAAAAAATATTTTCGTTAGAAAATTATGTTTTATTTTTGAAAAAATATATTTGGGTTTGTTATTTATGTACGAAAATATTGTTACGAGCTTAAGGTTCGTGACAATAAAAATTGCCGATAGAATTACCTAAATTAACACTTTAATTCACTTTACACTAATTAAAGTTAAAAACACTAATAATTAATCGCACTGATTCACTTTATTCCGCACCGAAGCTTCGCTTGTCTCGCCAACTTCACTACTTCACCGATCGCATCTTGCAGCGCCTATAAATATAAGTTAGCACCGAAATATCCAGAATATTCAAGTAAACACGCGCAAGGTACCGAGAGTTCGAGTTTCAACTTCTAGAAGTTTAGTTCTTCTGTTCGGGACTAGATGGCACTGTCGGTTGAAAGATTAGTGATGTCATTTTCTGGAAAGCTAACCTCGCTCTCGTCTCTGACACTAGATGGCGCTAGTGCCGTCGACTTAGGCGCGTAACACTGCCCCCTCCTAAGACATGCTCGTCCCGGGCATTATCGCCCCCATAATAACGCGCCAGGCGATTCCCATGGACGATCTTAGGAGTCCCTCTTGCGCCTTTCTATATCCGGTAGGTTACATCGTTAATCCTGGTCACAATCCGGTACGGGCCGTCCCATTTAGCTTGAAGCTTAGGAGATTTCCCTTTTCTGCGGACTGGATTGTGCAACCACACTAGTGAACCTTCGTCGAACCCTTTATTGTTCATTTTGCGGTCGTACCAGGTTTTCATTTTCTCAGACATTTGCTGGCCCGATTGTCTGACGTGCTCATAAATGTCATTCATTTTGTTCCGCAAATCATTTGCATAATCGGTTATGCAGCGTGGGGTATCAGGTGGTATCCCGGTGATCAGGTCTGCAGGCAGCCGTAATACTATTCCAAAGTTTGCGAAAGATGTTGTCACTGCTGTACTTTCGTGAACAGAACTTCGATATGACAATAAAAACGGTTGTATGTACTTGTCCCAATCCCGTTGTCGATTGTCTACAACTCTTGCTAGGTACCTCTCCAATGTCTGATTAAATCGTTCTACCATTCCATCAGATTGCGGGTGATAAGAAGTCGTTCTTGTTTTATGAGTACCCATAACTCGGCAAGTTTCTTGGGATATTTGAGACTCAAAATTCCTTCCTTGATCGCTGTGAATCTCCAAAGGTACTCCAAAACGAGAGAAGACTTCATGAACTAGTTTATCTGCAACTGTTGAAGCTTCTTGATTTGGAATGGCGAAGACTTCTGGCCACTTAGTAAAGTAATCTATCACAACCATGAAATACTTGTTACCGCTTTCACTCTCAGGAAACGCCCCCGCCACGTCAATGGCTATTCTCTCCCATGATGCACCAACATTGTACAACGTCAATGCACCTCTACTACGAGTCTGCGGTCCCTTTACAGCCGCACAACTTGTACATTTGCGACACCAGTCCTCGACATCGTTTCGACAGTGGACCCAATAAAACCGTTCTCGGATCTTCAGTAGAGTTCGTTTAACTCCCAGATGGCCTCCGGAACAATCATTATGGTACAGCTGTAGAACATCTGGTACTTTAGCTTTAGGGACAACCATTTGCAAGTGACAGCTGTCTCCCCGAACATTTTCCCATTTACGGCACAGAACTCCATCCTGAAGCAGCAAGCTATCCCATTTGGGCCCAATAGCTTTTAGCGGTCGAATTCATCGCTGAGACGTCGTTCCACTTGGGCTTGGGAGCATGGGCCTTCATCCATTCCAGAATCGGCTTGATGTCCGGATCTTCCTGCTGTGCATGTTGTAAGCTGTCTTTCCACTCGTTGCTGAGGTGGTCTGTCCTGAGCATCCTCACGGATACCACTTCCTTACTCTCCTGCCTAGTACAATGTTTGCAATCTTCAGGACAAGGTCTTCTTGACAATGCATCTGCGTTGCCATGAGATTTCCCGCTGCGATGTCTGATAGTAAAGTCGTATCCCGGCTGCTGCTGGGCGGTGATGTTAGCCGCACTTCCCTCTGAGATCGTTCACCTTCCCTTTCTACAGTTCGCTTAGGGCAGCTGGAGCGAAGATGGCCCCTTTCCCCACAACCATAGCACCTAGGGCTGTATCCTTTGCTGCGGTCGCGAACTGTAGCTGTTGCAACCTCCGACGCAATGGGAACGAGGATCCTGCCGCACGGATCCCACCTCCAGTGCATGGGCCAAGGCGTCCTTAAGCGTCTCGTGGTACCCGAGCCTCACAGCAGCTCTCACTTCCAGGTCGCGGATGCCGTCGATGAATGTCTGCACCAGGTTCCCTTCAATGAGCGCAGGTACAGACCGGTATGCTTTTCGCACCAGCTTCTCCACCTCTAGAGCCCACTGCTGCAGGTTTTCGTTGATGCGCTGCACGCGATCTTTAAGCTGCGCACGAAAGACGTGTTACAGGTGAGCGTCGCCATATCTCGCCTCCAATGCCTCAAGGAGTTGCTCATAAGTCACTTCCTCACCGAGAGCTTCCAGAACTGTTAAGGCCTTGTCGCGCAGGCCTAGTGTGAGAGCAGTCATGGCCTGACTTTTATTCCAGCCGTTCGCCTTCATAACAGCCTCAAACTGGATTTTGTAGGCTGACCAGGAAGAGGTACCGTCGAACGGTGGCATTTTGAATCCACGTAGCGAAGGTGCTGTAGCTACTACGGGAGCTGTAGTTCCATCCCCAAGTTTGAGGTCGTTCAGCGTTTTCTTCACGTCAGCCATCACGTTGTCAACGCGATTGTTCACATGGTTGATTCGGGTTTCATGTTCTCCGATTCGGGTTTCAGCTTCCGACAGGCGGTTGTCATATTGAGCAACCCTATCCTTCACCTCCCTTATCTCTTTCCCAAAGGTAGCGTGAAGGTCTTTCATGAGGAGCATCTGTTCCTCCTGTCGGCGGGCCTGTTCCGCTTGTCCGCTCTGCAGCTGCTCTTTCAACTGACGGATCTGTTCCTACTGTCCGCTCTGCAGCTGCTCTTTCAAATGACGGACCTGTTCCTCCAGTCGGCGAGCGTGTTCCTCCTGTCGGCGAGCCTGTTCCTGCAGCATCACCATCAGAGCACCTAAATCAGGTGCTGCAGATGTAGGAGCTACTGACGGGCCTGCAGCCGGCGGCTGGCCCTCCGACGTCTGCGGCGTTGCACCACCAAATCTTCTTTGGTCCGTCTCCTGCTGGCGTTGACTTCGGGTACGGACACCCTCCGTTTCCTCCTTAGGTAAAATCGGCATGATTTTATCCCACTTCTGACACCAATTGTTACGAGCTTGAGGTTCGTGACAATAAAAATTGCCGATAGAATTACGTAAATTAACACTTTAATTCACTTTACACTAATTAAAGTTAAAAACACTAATAATTAATCACACTGATTCACTTTATTCCGCTCCGAAGCTTCGCTTGTATCGCCAACTTCACTACTTCACCGATCACATCTTGCAGCGCCTATAAATATAAATTAGCACCGAAATATCCAGAATATTCAAGTAAACACGCGCAAGGTACCGAGAGTTCGAGTTTCAACTTCTAAAAGTTTAGTTCTTCGGTTCGGGACTAGATGGCACTGTCGGTTAAAAGATTAGTGATGTCATTTTTTGGAAAGCTCCCCTCGCTCTCGTCTCTGACACTAGATGGAGCTAGTGCCGTCGACTTAGGCGCGTAACAATATTATTATTCGAACAAAAATTACAACGAATAGGAATTGACTAGGATAAAAACAGATCCAAGTCTAAACGACGATTGTCACCTTTTTAAAAAAAAATAAGGGTGACTGTTGAGAACTCAGTACACCAGATGTTGTGGCCAAACACTATAGACATCTCCATCTATCCTTGATTAAGAATTTAAATGCAAGTGCGGTCCCTGAGGACTAAAATAGAATAAATCGTTTTCGTTAAAAAAGTCTGGGTTTTCTACACAAACCATAGGAAACACCGCAGCATCAAACTGCTATTTTACGCTGGTATTCTGTCTGCACAGTTCTTCCTCAGTCGGGCGGACCCATTCCAGCTACAACCATAATACAGCTACAGCGTTCTATTGTATATATCCGCCCCGGCTTAGCACTCGGGTTCTGGATCTCGACAGGAGTGCCACCTTCCGGGTCCAATTGTGAATGTAAACCATCCAGAGACTCACTCAATCACACAAAAACTTTCATCAATAAAATCCGTTAAATTGTTTTTATTCTGTTTGTAGTAATAGACAAATAATTATAAAACATAACTAAATAACTAAAGTATATTACTACTATTGCAACAATTGACAACTTTTTTGAATTGCCTAAAATAACAGTTTAATGCTACGGTGTTTCGTTTCATGAGTGTAGAGAGTCGGAGGGTCTCTCTTTTCCTGGAAACGAGGCATTTTATCTTACCGCATAGGGGTGCCCCAATGCTGAACGTATGCCTCCCCCATTGATTGCTTCATAGAGAGCAAGTGCCACAGTTTGCATGTTTGGTGCAGGGGTTAACAACTATTTTATTGAGTTATCATTATTGAGTTGGTATCAGCAAGATGCTGCTGCCCATGTTTCATTTCCTCTGTCGCCTCTTACGACAACCGCGGAATAATGTGGGGTAATAGATTATTTTATGCCGCTACTACACGTACAGCCTCCAACAATATTTTGTTCTTTGTATCAGTGCCATGTAGTGGGTCCATTTTATTAAAAGATGTCAGACGGTTTCTTTGCAATTTCCTCTCCAGTCAAAGGATATGTTTTTTCCTCGAACAAATAAATAGATTCCATTTCATTTAAAAAATTTACTATATTAAACTGCTCATTTACTAAATGCTAATACAATATAATGTGATATATTTCATTAATTTTGATCCGTTTTCGAAATTAGACTAATCGTCGCAACGCAACCACAATTACGGTTCACATAACACGCAAGGCAAAAATTATTGTGAAAGTGCGAAATATCGCGAATCACACAAATTTACGGTGGATTGTACACGCGTTAATACTGACAATTATAAATAATCAAAATGAACGTATTCTACTTCCATACTGACGTGTAGTGGCGGTGTAAATATACACACTACCCCTTATGTGGCTGTCGAAAAAATTTGTAAGTAGAGTAATGTTACAGCCTATACTTTACTTACTACTTTTACGTCCCACAGCTGGGCACAGGCCTCCTCTCACTTCCGAGAGGGTTTATGGCAAGGAAGAGTACGCGGCGATGTCTCAACGCGTGTTGGTGGACTTCACATGTCTTCATAATATTTTTTTTTATTTCTCAGACATGCAGGTTTCTTCACGATGTTGTCCTTCACCGCCGAGCATGTGGTAAATCAACACTTAAAACTGCTATTAAAAATTTGATTTGTGCCACCGGGGATCGTAAGATCGTATGAGAGTCCAGAGGAAAACTGAAACAGAAGAGGGCAGCAGCATTTTCTTATATAACTTAAAATAATGAAGAACTGCAGCTTCCATTGAACCTACCAAGCGTGGTAACTTTGACATAATCCCTGCTATAAGTCAGTCTACGGAGAGACCTGTATTCAGCAATAGACTTTTTTAATAGATTGTTCAATTAATACAACACAAATTTTAGGACTAGTGCGTGAGATTTGTGATCAACGCTTTGTATTGGGGTAGGCAACTATGGTATATACAAGGTACTAGATTCCATGCCATGGCGGTTCATTTCGTTAGTAGCCTGGGTATGTTATGTAATGAAAACAAGCGATATGATGTCATATTTTTTCGTTTTTGTTATCATTATAGCATCTCTTATAAATTTATACTTGTGATTGTAGTGAACCTTCATCATCTTATCACATCTCTTTTAGGCTGTGGGAATCTCTTCCTGCCCAGGAGTCTATCTATTTGGGTACCACCCTCTGTTGAGCCGCCGTGCTGTACAGCAGCAGTAGGAGTGAAGCTGTGGTTGTATGATTGTGGCATTGCATGTTATGAGGCACGTTAATTTGGTCCTCGGAGGTGACGACACATTTGTAGCTTTCATTGTTTGAAGTTGGTTGCGGTGGCCATGGACTGTACACTTACAATCAAGTGACCTGTAAGTTCGTTGGTCATTTCAATTTTATATAAAATGTTTCCAAAAGTTAGCGTAACAATGGATAACCTTTTATGATTTTAAAACTATCACTTTGTTGGTGATAAATTTGTATATCAATATTCAGAGTACTACAATTCTTAAAGATTTTATCTAGTCTATATGAGATATCACCGAATGAGTAATGTATAAGTAATGTATACATACAGTAAGATTAACATTTCGTGACGTTGTTAGATTAAAACGATATCTCAATGTCTCACACTTCGGAGGCAGTGTTCCTAAATTATTGATCTTTTGTGACAGTCCTTTTATACAGAGGAGATAAACAAGGAAGTATTAAAATAAGTTCTTTTATCTTAAATGCTTTAACTTGCTAAATTTTGCTACTTGGCTATTAGTTCTTATTATATTTTTATATTACTTTACTCGTATAACTGAACGTCTAGAACTAGGTGAATATTGATTTTATTGAGAGTAGACTTTTATTTCTGAGGTAAGATAACCGATTTTCCTATTTATATCAGTATTCCGTAGTAAAATAAATAAAACGGCACGTGTGGCATTATCCCGGTGTCCATATATTTACTATTCTGTGTCCGTGTTTTTTTCGCAGGAATATTATGAAATTTATTTACTAAATAAACGAACAAAAATATATTTATATAATTAAACCTGTTAAGTACGTATTACGCCAAAGAAAGGACGTTTTTTAGTGGAAAGTGGAGACAACAGTAACTTAACATCCCATTTTCTTGAACACAGAATATTGTTAATTAGAAAAGATTTATGTTATACTATTAGTAGTTCAGAAATAGAAATCATTGAGACTTAGAAGTATAAATCATTGAGATTATTATTGCTAAGTTCTATTCTATAAAATTTCTAAAATAATAAAATGCAACAATATTATTATTTATCAAAGAATACTCTGTTATTGTCACCGACAGCGCACTTCAATATATTGATGTAACAGCCGCAAGTAGAGTCATTCGAGCATGACTTCTAAAGTATTTTTATGATATTGTTAATAATTTATACAAGTATCTGACGGTAACGTTAAATTTAGAATGGAATAGATTGTACTACGCCGTTATTCTAATATAAGCTTTAAGATGCTCGTTGTTATAGGAATCAGATAGTATTGTGGCAATAAAATAGTAGGTAAATGTTTGCCACTGTATCACTCCATATAACTTAGTGGTAGGACTACTTTTGTGCCAAGGAGACCGACTGGGTAGGTACCATTCACTTACATATTTCAGCTGACATACAGTACCGCTTGCACTGCAGTGTTCCGCTGTGAAGAGTATAGAGAGCCAGTATGTTACAGGCTGTGAAGAGTATAGAAAGCCAGTATGTTACAGGCTGTGAAGAGTATAGAGAGCCAGTATGTTACAGGCTGTGAAGAGTATAGAGAGCCAGTATTTTACGTCGCTGAAGTCAAACACAATAATATATTTTTGTATTTTTATTTGACGAGCATGTACATAGTAGTGCGATCGTTCAAGGACATCCGTGTAGATAATTGATATAACTTTTTATAGAATAATGGTGATAAATGAACACACAGCCCGCATGATGGTTAGTGCATTCTATGACCCATAGACATCTTCAATACATATATCCACGATTAGGAATCAAAATGCAGACTGACTTGTTATCAGTAAAAAGGGTCATTGGTTCCTTACACTAAGCTACTATTTCATGCCAGTATTCTGTGAGAGCGTGGTCCTTCCCTGGTTGAGCAAAACCATTCGTGCTACAACTATAATATAGCTGAAGAATGGCTCTACCACGTTGAATTAAAACGTTCGACTCATTATGATGTATTGTTAAAACAACAAAGGTGTTTCTTCCAATTGTTGGATGATTCTATACAATTCAGTGAGTGTGACTTAAGACACTCACGGGAGAAATAAGATAGGCCAAACGCGGCATTTTAGTGATAAATATACGTACCGGATAATGGCGAGAAAATGATTAAAAAACAGGTAAATTGTTGTTTTACAATTTTATTTCTTGTTCGCTACATAAAATGCAATTTTGTAGATTAATATTTAAAGGTTTCTTGCTGGATTTTACCAGGTCAGAGTTTTTTTTTTTTGGAATCAGTGGTAAAAGCATAAATGAATGAAATACTTCTGTGGTCAGATCATGTAAGAAAGAAAAAATGAGGAAAAACGACAGATTCAGAAAGGACGTCACAAAGAGAAGTTTATCAACCCAATTGGCGTTATATTAAACATGGGATATGCATAGCTGCAGCAGCTCGACCGCGGAAAGACCACCCTCTTACAGTAGCGCAGCTTGAAACAGCAAAATAATGCTACTGAGTTTTGTATGGTGACAACCGGGACTCTCTCTACTGGTAACAAGGCGTTCAGTCACCTTTCATCCTAAAGGGTCCCAACGCATCTACATTTGAATTCTAAATCCATGATAGACGTAGTATATAGATGTAGGGTGAACTATGTGTAAACTATGTGTAAAAAATTGAGAGTACGCTTAACCGACGAATATTTTTATTTTTTGTTTTATAGAATAAGGGTGACAAACGAGCACACAGTCCACATGATGGTAAGCGGATGCTGAGGCACATAGACATCTACATCTATCCTCGATTAAGAATCAAAATGCAGATACGTTGTCACCTCTAGGATGGAAGCCTCGTTTCTAGTAAAATGGCTCACTGAACGAAACACAGCACCATTAGGCTGCTATTTTACGCTGGTATTCATGTATGCGTAAGTTAGTGGATGAGGCGAGAGTTGTGTCAGGATCGTGGCAAATGGAAGTCTGTAGTCTCTACCTACTTCTCTGGATGACAGTTATATTCTAAAAATGGCGTGTGAGCTCGGCTCCATCACCACGTTTCGTTCCGTGGGTGCCGTAAGTCACGACTATGAATATGATTGATAAGAAAGATGAATAATTTGCGCCAAGGCTAAAGCTTAAGCCAGTAGTGTTGTAGTCTTGGTTTAAACTAAAGTTTCGGCTAGAACTTCAAATAAAATTACAAAGTATTTTTTTATTAACCTGATTTTTATTATTAAGTGGATTGAGTTGAATCTTATTTGAAGATTATAAGAAAGAATAAAGCATCATGTTGGCGGCAATTTCTCAAAGTCATACGGTCATGTGGCATAAAAATATATTAAATATTAAGACGTAGACAAATGAATGGTTGTTAAAAACCTAGGGGAAATAAGTATATTGCTTCTTATTTCTAACAACACCCATTAATGATATACTCGTATCACTTTTAAAATTGGCATTACTGTTCAGTTTAGCAGCAAGTTAATTGTTATTACTTCTATGATACAAGTCATTTGATTTGGTTATTAGGCTATTGTATTTTGTATTTATGTTTTAATTAGTAATAATGTCCTCCAGATCGAGTCGATTTCGGTCACATCCACCACTCTCAACGGGGAAGAGCCATCTGCGTTGGACAGGATTATAGTCTATTATCTCATTCTCCTATGAGTTCAGTTGAATAGCAATCTAACATGACGGAGAGAGATTAGCTGAGCTGAATACACTACGCTGTGTCATGCGATCAAAAAAATATTAACACTGTGTATCCTTCAGTATTGGTATAATCAGTCAGTGAAGAAAATCTTGTGATAACGGGCATTGTCTTACCACAAGTTCTCGAGAGTAACGTTTATCATCATAGACCAAAATTTTATGGTAATATGAACAGCGCCACTGGCGGACGTAAATTAAAAATTAAAACTATGATTTTTCTAAACGTTTCGATACGATTATTTAACTACGATTGATAAGGTACTTGTCTTTTCCGAGGCTTCTAGGAAGTAGTAGCTCAATGGATGGTACTTCGTCTTAAATTTATTGTATACTTATTATATGTTGAGTATTGAACGAAAATATGGCGAGGAAACCTCATCATGAAGATGAGTTGAATAATCTGAGTTGAACAAAATCGAATGGAACTAAATGTTGATAAATGTAATTTTATTAGATTTTCACGGCACAGGTTGCAAGCATCACCTTCTTACCACATCAGTGGAAAACAACTTAAAGGTGTAGATTCTATCCGGGACCTAGGCGTTATTTTAGATAAAAAAACTTCGCTTTTACAAATACATTGAGGATATAGCACGTAGGGCTTTCAATATGCTAGGATTCGTAATTCGTAACTGTAAGGTACTAAAATTAGCTACAAAAATTTTATTATATAACGCATACGTTCGTTCGATTTTGGAGTACTGCAGCCCTGTTTAGTCACCACACTACGAAGTGTATGTTACGCGACTAGAACGTGTGCAGAAAAGATTTTTATGGCATGTCTCATTTCGATCCCGTCTAGCTAAGCAGTTGCCTTAGTACTTCGATAGACTTTTAAAATTCAAAATGAAAAGCTTAAAAAATAGGAGGCTTATATAAGATCATTTGTTTTTATATAAAATTGTAAAAAGCAGTCTGGATAGCGCTGGGCAGCTGGAACAGGTTCGGCTTAATACACCATATAAAATCTCGCGAAAAGGTAAATACACAGCTTTTTATACCAAGGGATCCCAAAGTAATCTCGGCCATTACGCGATTATGAACAGGCTGCAACAACAATACACTGAGCTCCATAAAAAAACAAATGTTGACATTTTTTCAAATAGCTTCTTTACATTCAAAATTTACTTCTAGGTGCAAGTTTGAGTATGCAACAATTTTGGATTAGTTTAGTTATTCTTATATCTTATTACTTTTAAATAATCATTAAACTCTCACATTTGCAAGTTGTGGCAGCCTGGAATTGAATCTGCACTTAGCTTAAATCTTAGATGATAGCTTTAATAATTATATATAATATTATGTTAACTATAATGTTTTTTTTTTAATTTTTTTAATTTATTAGGCTCAACAAACAGTTTACACAATATTTATTAATCTAAAATACATTCACTATAACAAATATAATACCAACCAACACTGTCGACCACCAATTACTATTAACAAATGTTGAGATTGAGAATAGCGTACAATTTTTTCATCTAATATAGTGATTGTGTTTTCAAATAACACAATAATGAAGAAAAATAATAATAATTGTACTAACCAGTTACACAAACTTATTCTCCTCTGAGTACTGAAAGTAATTTTTTTTTATAAATACCCACCTTGTGAGCAAAAATGTCAATATTATTGAAAGTATTATTATAACAATTTAACAACATATATATAGGGGATCTTTTACCTACGTTGGTTCGACATTTATCAGTAAAAATGTATGTTTATTACGAAATCTGCGACACAATGGCCTATATGGTACTCTGTATTGTATCATCTCAACTAATTCTATACTTTCGTACCTGTTATGACAGATATCATAATATAGTAACATAGCTTGAATCTGTTGACGTTTGGATTCTAATTTTAGTAAGTTATATTCGACCAGCAGTTGATAGTAGGGTAATTTAACTCGTCTGCACTTGTAATATACACTACGCAAAAACTTTTTCTGAATGGATTCTATTTTATCTTATATTTATTATAATACGGACACCAAATAGCTGCCGCATATTCGAGTTGTGATCTTATTAAAGACTTATAGAGATGCAAATAAGTGAGAGGTTTTTTAAATTCACGTCCAATACGCATCACGAAACCATACATTTTAAGAGCCTTGGTTACGCGGAAACGATTGGTGTATTTTAATTTTATTCGAGGGTATATTGCCAAGCGTTTACCCATCCTTTGACCTAATATCCCTTCCGTAAACACTGAAACGGGAAAGGGAGGAGTCTAGAAGGTGACGCGATTCTGTCGACCAATGAGAAACGCGCCCGACCGAGGTGCTTGGTGGGAAAAGCCGAGACAATAAAGGCTCGCGCGAGGCCCTCCTGCGGCCTCTTCCTTCGCACCACTGGCCTGGATCGCATCTCTGGGGCGCCCCAGAAGAACCCACCTCACGTCACATCACCGCAACGAAAGCGTCGTCCGCCGCACCAGAATCACACCCCGGTAAGTGTTTTCCCGTAATTTTGCTCCGACTTGAGCATTTTGTTTGTTAGTTAACCCGCCCCATTTTATTTCTCCTAATGTGCTCAAGAAGAATCCCCTCCTAACCTTGGCAAGCAATAAATTTAGAAGAGCGAGTGCATTGTCTAAGGTGCCGCGTGTCACATCCGCCATCTTGTTGAGGCACAAGAAGCCAACGCGCGTATACAGTCCACTTAGTATAACATCTCGCATAATAGGGTCAAGGCTCAACCTGGGAATCGAACTCGGGAACCCTTAGGCCCGCCGCCCAACCAAGCCTTATTAATGACATTTTCAACATGTGTATCAAAGACAAGTTTACTATCTAATATTATTCCTAAATCTTTAATTTTATGAACTTTTTCTAATGGGACTCCACATAAAGAATAATTAAAATTACTTTCCTTTAAAAACAGTAACGTGTGTGTTTAATCGGCATGCCTCGTCGTCTTCTCGGAAAAAGGCACTATTACATAAAATGGAGGATGATGTATATCAGTACTTACTAATGGAATAGGGGCTGGACATAATATATAGTCATTTATGTTAATAATAAATAGATCTAGAATAACATTATTTGAATTTTTAGATGTATTAATTTGTGTAAAATTATAAAGTGATATACAATTTATTAAACTATTGCGTGAAATTGATATATCGGAAAAATAATTAGTTTCAAAATTAAGATCCATATCATTCCAATCTATAGATGGCATATTGTAGTCTCCTACTAGATAAAAATTATTACATAATTGGTATTGATTAACTATACCAGACAAATATTCTAATATAGCTCAAGTATACATCACTCTTTTGGTTAGGCGCAATATAGACAGCATTTAATAGATAGAGTTTTTTGCCACCCCTAATCTCAAGTGTAACGTAATCTATCAGTGGGGAAAGTGCGGACGCAGAGAAAGAAGTCCGAACCTCGACAGCGCTAAGCGTACGGCGTACCGCTATGAGCACTCCCCCACCGTCCCTCCGGTCACACGCATTACGATTTTGTCGCATCTATTCAAAGTATATCTGGTATCAATTAATTCGTTATCAGAAATATGCCTATGTAACCATATTTCCGTTTAAATAATTACATCATATGCATTTTTGGTGTAAGATTTGGTGGCTTTCCTTAATAAATAAATAAACACATGAAGTTTCCTCATCATCATCACCATTAAAACCCAGTGTTAAACAGAGGCCGCTCCTGCTTCCATGGACTTCCTGTACTACTTCTCAGGTTGTAAGACACGCTACACATCCTTTACTGGTTCAAGGCTGCAACTCGAGAACCTTTCCTATATAGTCAGTGTAGAGGGCGATCCGTTTTACTAGTAGCGAGGCATGTCATCTTATTTCCCTGGGGTGACATCGCATCAATTCTTGTGAGGTGTGAGGTCAAAGCATACACTCACCATCAGGTAGATTGTATGCTCGCTTGTAACTGCAGCGGCAAATTTCTCCTTGCTTCAACAGTGATCTCATTTTCTTTCTCTCTCATTACTTTTAAGCACTTTGATGTGAAAAACAGAAAAAATAAGGTGTAGAGATAGTGATGAATAAGACAAAATTACTTGTAAATTTCGATTACTCATGGAGAACATACTAGCCCGAATTGTTCGCAAAGACTGCAAATAAGTCCATGCGGGCTCGTTTTCGCAATAACATGGAAGTTTCTCCTGATTTTATCGTTGTTTTATTTGCGAAAAAATCCCAAGATGAACAGCCTGAACTTTTTTCAATGATTATTACCTGCATCAAACCATACGAGTTTAGGTACTGTTCTAAGAGAAAGAAAACAAATAAAAGTTACAGTTTCATATAAGCCTATTTATTGTTTAGATAAATTGCTTAAAAGTTTTAGCCAACCTTCTCAGTCGCAGAGTAGACAGCCTTTCAATGATCTGGGAGATGAATCCGGATTTGAGAAATACATGATTTAATCCCCTACTCCGCTTTCCACAAACGGACAACTCGACGGTCGGCGGCCACCACCTCTTTGTTATCTGGAGTCAGGAAGTTGTCACTATATCTCTCGGAGAGTTCTTAAAGCCTTTGATCTTTCGCCACTCCTCTCCTCTCTCCCCTGTCGTTTAGTACTTCCGTCCCATCGAAATATTAGAGTACAGAATAGAAAGTGCTTCTGTGTTTGTGAAAACACTCGTAAACTATAATCGTGCCCTACGCAGATGACTAGTACCCATTGAGACGATTACCGTGTTCGAAATTCGATCTGGAGAATGTTAGAATATTTTTTCAATTATTTAAAAAAATTATACAAGAGGAATTAAACGAGCATACGGTTCACCTGATGTTAAGTGACTACCCCCGCCCATGAACAACCGCAACACCAGAGGAATTGCAGGTGCGTTGCCGGCCCTTTAGAAAGGAGTAAGCTCTTTTCTTGAAGGTCCCTAACTCTAATCGGTCCAGAAACTTTACCGGTGGTAAACAATTCCATAGAGAAGTTTTACGAGAAATAAAACTCCAGTAAAACGCACAGTGGTGGATCGCCAAGCATCCAAATGGTGAGGATGGCATCGTGAATTTTGACGCGATGTGCGTTTGTGAAATTTGGCGGCTGGAACTAATCCGAACAATTCCTCAGAGCACTTCCCGTGATATTTGCGAAAGAAAATGCAAAGAGATGCAACATCTCTTCGAAATTCTCTTCGACGACCGATTGTTTTCCAATCGAGCCGATTGGAAAGCACTCGGTCGTCGACGATTCGAGTCGCTCAGCGCTGGATGCGATCAAGTGGAAGGAGCTGGCATTGAGGAGCCCCAGCCCAGAGATGGGAACAGTATTCCATGTACGGCCGAACCTGCGTCTTGTAAAGTTGCAGGCGGTGTGCCGTTATGGAATACTGTCCCGCTCTGTTGAGCACGCCAAGCTTTTAGTGGCCAATTTAGCCTTCTCTTCCAAGTGACCATGAAACCGCACGGCACTTGATATGTCGACGCTGAGGATTCGGATGCTGGCTGAGGCAACAAAGGGAGTGCCATGAAACTGAGGAGATACAAGGGTTGTCGTGAACAAGAACTTGTGTCTTCTTAGGGTTAAACTGGACAATATTTAGTCACCCCCAATCCGAGACTTTGTTCGGTAAAGACTTGACTTCAGCCACAAGTTTGTCCCGGTACTAAAAGACAATTTCCAGAGAAATATTGGCACCGTCAGTGTACAGAGCATCACCAATGCTGTCATCTGCATAGCAATGAATGTTGCCGGTTTGCAACATATCATTGATATGCAGAAGAAACAGTGTTGATGATAGCACGCAGCCTTGTGGAACACCAGAATTAATAGGCTTGTAACCGGAGCTGGCACCGTCGACAACGACCTTGATGCTCCGATCAGCAAGAAAGCTGGTGATCAAATTGCACAATTCCTTGGGAAGCCCATAGGAAGGAAGCTTCAAAAGAAGCGCTTTGTGCCAAACCCGACTGAAGGCCGTCGCAATGTCCAAACTAACGGCCAATGCCTCCTTAGACTCTACTGCCTCCGCCAATCTATGAGTCAGTTAGAGCAGTAGATCACCAGCAGATCGAACACGACGGAAGCCATATTGGAGATCACTAATCAGCTGTTGATCCTCAAGGTACCTCATGAGCTGGCACTTTACAATGGACTCCATTGTTTTAGAGAACAAGGAGGTGATGGCGATAGGCCTGTAGTTGGACGGGACTTAGCGGTCGCCTTTTTTAGGGATCGGGTGGACGGAAGCCATTTTCATGATTTTGAGACTACACCTAGGGAGTTAAAGTACCGTAAAAGACGCGTTAAAATCGGTGTCAACTCTGGAGAACAAGTCCTCAGCACTATTGGGGGGATTCCGTCAGGTCCACTCAACTTGTGAATGTCCAGGAAGAGGAATGCTTTGCGAACCGAACGCTGTGTGAACCGCACCTCCAGCATGGAGCACTCACACCGTGAGATGATCGGCGGCGTACTCCCCCCGTCATCGAGAGTCGAGTTGGACGCAAAGAAAGAGCCTAGCAGATCGACTTTCTCCTTTGCGGCATAGGCCAGTGAGTCGTCCTCCCTGTGCAGAGATGGAAGAGATAGTTGACGGAAATCCCCCTGGACAGCATTGACGCGAGACCAGAATGCAGGAGTTCCAAAAGGAAGGCGAACTAGTTTCTCGCCAATTCTGCCTATGTGCTCTGACTTTGCCTTGGCAATGACTCTTTTGAAGGACCTGGAAGCGGAATTAAACTTCTTTTTTAGAGCGCTTGTGTTTACATCCCGGGACGTTGATGCGTCAGCCCAGGCTTGGTAGCACTCCTGCTTATAGCATGATGCTATTTAACAGGAGCGACCAAACCATGGCTGCGATTTGCCTCCTATGGTTACCACAGAGGAAGAAATAAAAAGTTCCATAGCCTAAAGTACCACATCAGCGACAGAATCAGCAACAACGTTGGGATCGTCTGGCGAGAAGCAAACTGGGGCGCGTTTGCTTCTCCAAAAGTAGGATGCAAAGAAAGGCCGCATCCTATCCCAATCAGCTGATCTATAGTGCCAAACACGGCGGCAGCCTGCAGAATGCAACCGCCATTTTAGCGTGAGCGGCACCACTCTACGGACTAGACAATGGTCCAAGGAGCCTAAAGGGGCGTCGACGGAAATCCAATATCCGTCCGTATGAGAAGTGAGCAGAAGGTCCAACAGGGAAGGTGCATGATCCTCCACATTTGGAATCTGCGTAGGCAAAGTAACCAGTTATGTCAGATCATATGCCAAGGCAAAATCATGAACAGATCTTCCCGCATTTTTTATAGAAGAAGGGACAAACCAACATTTGGTTCACCTGATGTTAAGTGACTACCGCCGCCCATAAACAACCGCAACACCAGGGTAATTGCAGGTGTATTGCCGGCCCCTTTGAAAGGAGTAAGCTCTTTTTTTGAAGATCCCTAGGCCGTATCGGATCGGAAAAATCGCCGGCCGCCTGATCGGTTAGACGTGAACCAAGCCATCCGAATATCTTTAAATAAAAAAAAACTTCAAAGTCATTTAATTAGTACAATTTTTATTCGTTTAATTTGGGAGCTGTCTCATATGTTAGCGAGCTTGACGGCTGAAAAAGCGATTAAAAATTATAACGTGAGCTGTGAGCTCCAAATTTCATTGTTTAAAAGAGCAGTAGATAACCAAGAGCAACATTTAGGCGGCGTTAAATATTTTTACCTCGATTAATAAGAAAAGAGTAGAGAAAATATAGTGGATAATTTTATCATGTATCCATTCATCCATTACAACCTACAGGTCCACTACTGAACATAGGCCTCCCCTATATATTGCCCCATAAGGGGAATTTCGCTATAGTAGGCAGGTTAGTAACCACTTTTTATGTTTTAAGTTGTAATTAGGGAAGACGCTGCTGGTCGTCTCCTGGTTTGGTTCTCTCGGTCACCTCTTATGACACCCACGGGACGATACGGGATATTGAATATTACGACCCCGCCACTTCACGGTTTCCAAGATATTTAGACCGGAATGTTTATTAATATTTTAAATTAAATAAATGGCTAGGTTAGGGTTGCAAGAGAAGAGCGGTGCATCGTAATACCGACACTTTCCCTCGAGACCACACCGCACATCACCGGTGATTTAAAAAGCCGTGTAGCAATTTTCCAATATTGTTTATTGAATTTTTATAGTATAAGAGTGAAAAATTCAGTTCTCCCGAAAATAAATATATACAGTGGCCCATAGAAACATATTTTTATTCTTGATTAAGTATCAAAATGCAGTCGATGTCACCCCTGAAAACTAAGAACGTTACCAACCGACGCTTTTATACGTAATCTATTTTATTATTCATGTCTTGGACAAATGATTATCAACACATTGATACATCATATAATTATCGTCATCATTACTCCTCATCCCATGTCCACATTAATTGAACCGTGGTAGCTCACCGTAAATTTCACAATACGCGAGCAAATAAGTTCAATTCCCATCGGTACCTGAAAATTGTTTTTGCTACTCGTATTACTTCGGCAGTGAAGGAAAACTTTTTTATAGAGCAAGGATGCCAAACGAGCACAAACTTTAACTGAAGGTAAGTAGATGCTGTTGCCCATAGACAACTACATCTATCTTCGATTAAGAATCAAAATGTAGATGCGTTATTACCCTTGAGGGTTAAGATAGAATGATTCGTTGTAAGTAAAGAGTATTTATTTCTCCATACTCAGTATGAACCTGAGCTGTCTGCATCTATCGTCTACATGCATGTTTTATTAGATTATTCGATCTAGATGCTACATATTGCAAACATAACGTTCTTAAATATAGAAAATCATAATTTATAAATTGATTCTAAAATTGAGAACTCCGTTCAAAATCACAGCTTCATCAACATCAACGTTTTAAACTCCAGACATTGCAACAAATCATGGTCCTGTGTCACCTGCACTGACTACGTACGTGTTTCAATTGATTGGTCACTATAACGAGTAGAAAGCTCAAAATGCATTGCATCATGTTTCGCAGAAAACTAAACAATTGCGTAGTCTATTCTTCCATACATACCATAACATAGTCTATTTCGTCTGAAACTTTTAATAATGTTTTACCAAGTTTTTATTATTTTTCTGTCTGTCTATCGTTCTTGGTGGAATTTAGAAATTGATTTAACCCTTTCGCTGTCTCGTGTACTACATATAATCAAATTTTTAGTACCTATTAAGCAAATAAAAACACAAATCAATAATATGCACTTTATTAGTAATTCTAAATGTTAAACTAAAGAGAGCAAATGCGTCAGGACAGCACTATGGATTCTTCCCGCTCCTACCTACAATAATATCCTTTTTATATATACATTTCATTGAATGCATATACTCAGCCGTGTTGCAACAATATATATATATAACCCTCTTCTTCGGTTCCGTAATCGGGTAAAGCTTGCGTGATAGATCGTGGAAACTGTGCCAAACATTGAGTGCAATAAATCAATGATGCCAAATATGAGGCAATCAATGGGGAGGCCTATGTTAAGCAATGAACTTTAAAATGCTGTAACGGTTATTGGATAAAAGGAAGAATCATATTTGTTGATCCAATACAAACACTGCGTTGAAAGCAGCAAACAAAGTAATTATTTATATATTATGTGTCCTTCATATCTCGTTTATAATGAAACCTTATGGTGCTTGAAAATACTTAAAGCGTCATCTATATAAAATTATAGTAATTAATTTATTATTACAGTTAAAAAAATTATAAGCACACCTTAAAATTTAATAAATAATTTGCACAACACCATCTGTCGATGACAATGATTAACTATTATACTTTTTAAATAAAATATTAGGATTTATATATTAAAAAAAAAATATTTATTACGTTGTTCTTTATTATTTTTAACGGCGTTTGGATACAACTATATCATTATAGAACACTATTTTACATTATTTAATAACAAAAATGTCCCTGATCCCTCAACACCACCATTAAACAAATTCGTACCGATATTTCGTACCCATACTTCAGAATATTAATCATAACTTTTGATAGGATGAACCGATTTTAATAAAACGAAGACTAAATTTAAACGAAGATACGCTTCACAATATTTTCCTAACGATTATTTTGATATATATCAGTACTTTATACATGATACGTTAACTAACAAACAGACAGATAGACAATTCTAAAACTGATAAAAATGTATTCAGTTACTTATTTTTAGTCCATCTCAATCAATTTTGTTACAAAAATATAAAATGTACAGACATCTGCAATTTAGATTTTTATTATAGATTTTATAAACAAATACCTTCACGGTTATGGCCTATTAAAATCCACTGCTGACCATACACGCCTCGCATAGATTGTATCACAACTTCATACGTTTGGCAGAAAAAACGCGCAATGCACCAAAATGGCGACGAAGGTAACCATAGATAGCTATTTTCCTCTAGGACACGATGTTAGTTCCGAGGACTTACCAGTTAAGCAAAAAACTTACCTCAGAAACATGTATATGTGTACGTCATTAAACTTGCAAAAAACAACTTAAACTCCTCAAAAAAACAAACCAAAAGGCGGATGTGTAGCGCGGTAGCAATCGTGTCCTCCAAATGCGCTAGTCGTAGTTTTTCTGCCAAACACATTGTTAGTATTTGCAAGCGGGTTGGCAACGGCAGTTTTGTATTTTTAATAGTTATTAGGAAGACGCTGCAGCCCATCTCCCGATTTGTTTCTGAAGTTTGCGAACAACTGCAATATACTTTAAGTGAGCAACTCCTTTTCCTCTGCACTCATTATACGATTAACCAGAAGCATTAACCTGCCATTTTACGCTGGTATTCTGTGAAAGTGTGGTCATGATCGAGTCGATCTATTCATGCTGCATCCATAATAAAGTTGTGCAACTTGATTCTACCACGTTAAAAGTCTGAGAGACAGTTTACCGTCACCCCAATGGTAGTATTGCGAAAACTAAGTTCCTTTTGAATAAAGGATCTCAATAAATCAGTGCTCAAATGATTGAGGTTTTATATATTTCTTTGAAATATATTTAAATATTAAATTGATAACGTGAGATATACTGCGAAGCGGTGTACCTAGATGAACTAGCCGTGGAAGGAAAAGTGGATATCTCCCACCGAACAAGGTATTCTCCCCAAGGAGCGGCCAACCCTTCGAGTGATATTTCGTAACTATTCTATATATACTGTTTTTACTTCGAAACTTTGATAGTGCGATTTAGGCTACGATGTGTTTCGCTTGTGTTCCGATGACAGCGCCACCATAAATGTTTCCTTTTAATTTTCGTTTTAACTCTATTTATATAGACAAGCTAATAAAGGCTCTATCGAAAATGTGAAGTTTCAGAAGCATTTTTATCTTCAACAAAAAAAAATCGTGACCATACTACTTCGTAATTAGAGTGACGTTTTCACGCTACCGAAGTTTCCGAACTACTGCAGTATAATTTAAGTGAGCAATTCCTTGTTTATTTACCCTTTATTTCATACAATACCTAATAAAAAGGATCACAAAGCAAGGACTCGATGCCTTTAAGCAATCTTTTCCCGTAAACCCAGTCAATTCTTGTATTTATATGTAGTTGGTTTTGATACGGAATTCGGAAATCGTTGTAAAGTTTTGAATTAAATTTTGTATTTAGGTAATGTTTTGCTTTTCAAGTTTATTTATACAGGTTTTATCCCAGAAATTATTTTTTTCTTTAACGCAGAGCAAATATCAGTTGCGCAGGTACTATACATTAATAGAACTTTCGTTCTACTTGGCAGAGTGTTGCCCGCTCCTCAGATTGAACACGTTTTTTGTAGAATAAGGGTGACAGGCATGCACATAGTCCACCTTGATGGTAAGTGGATGCTGTGGCCCATAGATATCTATATCTGTCTTCAATTAATAGTCAAAATACAGATGCGTTGCACTGTTGAGGGCTAAAGTAGAACGCCTCGTTTCCAGTAAAAAGGCTCTCCGGCTCACTACACTTATCATACGGCAGCATTAAGCTGCAATTATATGCTCATATTCTTTAAAAATATGTTGCTTTTCGGGTCGAGCCGACCCATTCAATAAAACTGGGTACACCAGAGTTTCGAACAGTTTGGAAAAGCAAGAAGGAATTAATATAGGACAATAATTTTTTATATCCATGCGATCACCTTTTCTGAAAATTGGAACTATTCGTGCTTTTTTCCATTCTTCAGGGAACGATTTACGAACAAGGGAACGATTAAAATTAAGGGTCAAGGGAAAAGCAATTTTTGGGCCACAATTTTACAAAAATGGGAGGGATACTATTTGAACCATTTTGAGTATCTAAAGTTTTAATTTTTTTTAATTTACTTAAATGTGTAATATTGCTTTTTTGTTTAAAGCATGATATATACAATCCACTCAATATATGCAAAGAAAATATGCACTACGCGAAATATATGGCAATTACTTCGATATTACAGGTAGATCTTTGATATCTTTGTTTTCATTTTACTGATAATATAATTTTATTTATATGTACAGATGATTTAAAATAAATAATATGTATCAATATACCTCAGATTATAGTATTCGTATACGATTATCACTTTTCGGAAAGAACGTGATCACAAATTGAATAGTCTCTCGTTGAGATTTTGCATAGTTTGAAAGTGGCACGCTAAACTTTGCGACCGCACAGCACTTGGTAACTACTGGTTTCACTTAACTACATTATTGATACATAAGGCATTGAGAAAATGTATAGAATACGAAATTTCACTGAAGCGTATTATATCTTAACCGGTATACAAACCATTTGCATATATTATGTAAATGTCAAAAATCTAATTAAATTAAGTCTCCAGTTACTCTACTCCACCGAGCCGGTAATTCACTCTTGGGGCGATGTATACGCTTTTACAACAAAATCAAAAACTGAGTATAAAAAGGGTTATTATATAATATTAAGGAATATATGAATTATAATAACCCCTGGAAAGGGTGGTCGCTAGGGCTAGTTTGTATAGGATTAACGCCCAGGGCGGTCTGAGCTTGCTCTCCTACAGATTGAGATCCATGCTTGACTCAATTAAGGAATCACTGGTCTTATGCATGATCTCAGATATCATGCATCCACTACACACTTTTGATAAAAAGTATATAGTGGAATTACCCTCCAGAGAAGACTGGCTGAATGGCCAGGTTATCTGTGAGGTCGGTAGCCTCATATGGTATACCGATGGGTCTAAAATGGGCCTCGACGTAGGCTTTGGAATTTACGGGGAACGCCCCAAATTTAAACTTAGTATGAATTTGGGTAGATACACCTCTATCTTCCAGGCAGAAAGTTTCGCCATACTTCGGTGTGCGGAAATCAATCTGCAAAAACACTACGTCAGCCACAAAATTTACATAAACTCTGATAGTCAAGCAGCACTGCTGGCGCTGAGATCAAACTTAGTGAACTCAAAGCTAGTTGGAGACTACGTGAACCGTTTAAACGCTCTGGGTTGTAACAACAGGGTTGTTTTAAGATGGGTTCCGGGTCACGAGGGTATTGTAGGCAACGAATTTGCCGACAAACTTGCACGGAAGGGGTCAAAGTGCACACAATTTGGACCCGAGCCATTTTGTGGAATCTCAAGAAGCCTAGCCCGATTGACCTTTGAAACTTTTTATCACAATAAATCACTTAAGATCTAGTCTGACACACCAGGTTTAAAACATTCTAAAACCTTAATCCGGGCCTTTGATCGTAAATTCGCTTCAGAATCCCTGGGATTAAGTAAAAATAAATTGCGCATTCTGGCAAGAGCCCTAACTGCACACTTTTGTCTTAAAAAGCACATGTCCATCCTGGGACTAAGCAACTCAAGGGTGTGTCGGTTCTGTTTCATAACGGAAGAAACGCCTCTACACATCCTAACCGATTGCGAACCCTTAATGCGCAAACGTAACACTCATCTGGGACACTATTTTCTCCGCCCAGAAGAAGTGAAATTGCTCACGGCTAAGCAACTCCTTCGATTCATTGAAGACATAGGGCTTAGCAGTGAACTTTAGCCACAGCAGCGATCACAATAGACCTTTTAGGTTGCAGTGATACTGGTCTCTTTACCTAGACCTGCATAGCTGCTAGCATATAAAACAAAAGGGTGATCGCTACCAAGCTATTTCTAATTTGTTTTGTGTTGTTAATAGTAGCATAATCCATGATTGTAAGCTGTTATTTAAAAAAAATAGTTCTTGCTGGTTCTTCCCGGGACAGAGGCTTTTTTGCGAACCAGTGGTAAATGAAAAAAAAAATGATTTTCAATAAATACTATTTATAATCCATATTGAATAAAAAGTTTCTGTTTCTGTTCCTCTTAATTCTCGGCACAAGAAATTAAAATTTCGTTTTTCGATCTTATAAGTACAGCAATTTGAAAATAAGGTTATTTCCTCTAAACGGAGAAGGAACCAGAGTACAAAACTTAGTCTCTCAAAATCTTCTTAGCTTTTTAGCTATAAAAAAGTTAAAAGTTTAAATAATACTAGTTTTCTGGACTCCCGTGACCATGGGTTCTGTAAAGTGCTTGAAACAATGGGTATATAAAAAGTTACTATACGCGATAAAAACCGTGAAAACGTGTATTATTTAAAAGAATTTATATAACACTAAATTTTTTGCTCGTACAGCGGCGGTAAAACAATATCCACTACCCCATATCGTCCCGTGAACGTCGTAAGAGGCGACCGGGAAACAAACCGGGAGAAGCGTAGCAGTGTCTTCCTAATAACATCTTAAAAGAGAAACTGTGGTTATCAACCCGTCTGCGAAGCTTGGTAATTATGGAAAACATATACCCAATGAGGTATTCTATGGGAAGGCCTATAATATAGCAATGGACCTTTGAAAGACTGTAATGGCAATAGGACGTCTTTTTTGATTTTATTGAAATGCCATGTTAATTCAATTCCTATTATACCTAATACTAGTTACTCCTAACATAGATAATTAAGTTAATATATACCTACATGTGACAAAATTTCATTTTAATGATTACTACAAAGAATACCACTCCTTAAATGAAGGGGACTTGCGTGCTTGTGTAAAGCTCCCGAAATGTCAGGAATTAAAAAGATTAAATTGAAGTCTACACAATCTGTAAAATTATTTTCTTTAAAATTATTATCGAAAGATAACTAAAATAGACATAATTAGAATATACGATAATTTACTAAATCCGTGAACCGACAACCGATAGGTTCTTCCGGTGTCCACTGCTAATATATGATATGCTATATATGATTTATATTACAACCCTATTTAATAAATTAATGAGTTAAAATAACTAAATTAAATAGCAGCTCAATGCTGCTGTGTTTCGTATGGTGAGTGTAGAGAACCGGAGACCCTTTTTACTGGAAACGAGGAATTCCAGTTTAGTCCTCAAGGCTGGCAACGCATCTGCATTTTAATTCTTAAACGAAGTTAGATGTAGATGTTTATGGGCCACAGCATTCATTTACCATCAGTTGGAGTGTATGTTCGTTTTTTTATTTAAAAAAAATATTTAAAAGTATCTATATCATTGTGATATTATATAAAGAAAAACTTATTATTATTAATCAATATATAACAAATTAAATAAAAAAGATATATAAGTATGCAATAGGCTACCAGTATCTATTGTTTTTTTTTATTCTATCGTAGATAAAAAAATATAATGTCTTTAAAACAAAATCCGAAATACTATCGGAAATAACCAATCAGTGTTACCGCTACAGCTTTTCAAAAGTCCACTGCACAACACAAGCCTCCCCATACTTTGCTTCACAGGGACGACATATTTGACATAGTTGCAACGCTTGGCAGTTGGGTCGGCAATCGAAGATTTTTTTATTTTTAGTTGTTATTAGTAAGACGCTGTTGCCCATCTCCTGGTTTGTTTCTCTATGTTTTTTTTTCACAACACGACGATATGCGCTAGGTGATATTCTTATTCTGCCATTATGCGGTCACTTGTGTTTTTTTTTTAAAGTTTTATTTCGCAAATACACCACGGGCGAAATTAATCACACAAAAGTCCTCGGGATAAATCTTTCAAGCAAACATTATGAGTGATAAAGATAACCATTGTCAAATTATTCCTTGGAACACCACACTGAGTTCAAAAGCAATTTATCACGGACGAAAAAGACGAATAGCGGAAAAATAACCGTTAAAATTTATAATGACAGTATAATAAAAATGTGGATGGAAAAACTTTATACACATAAATGATTTAAGTAGCCTCATTATTATACATAAATATTCAATTTTTAATTTTACGTGACTGACCCGAAGGTAGGGCAATTTCTTTCGAATGTATATATTTTTGTGTCTTTTTGCCTGCTAAACAAAAAGACACATATTATGTGTCTATTTGTTTAGTTTAGTGACTGAATGGACTTTCACATATATTTTTATAAAAGTGTGGGGACTAGAACGTGGATCACCTGATGGTGAGTTACTACCGTCGACTAAATTGTAAGACCAATAGAATGGTTAGTGCGTTACCGAACTTTGAAAAAAGAGAACGCTCTTTTCTTGATTGCTAAATCCTATTGCTCCGGTAAAACGCTCGTAGAGTAGTAGAGTTTTTTCGAAGCAATTCTACAAAGAAGTCTTACAAGGAAGAATACTTTTGATAAATTACACAATGGTAAACCGCTAATTATCTATATAGTATTTATAGATAGTAACGCAAATTTTGTCTTTATGTGCGATGGTGAAATTTGGCGCCTGGAATTAGTCCGAACATAATATGGCGTGTCTTTAGATTTGTGTTAGTTGTATAGATGACATAAACGATACGAAATTAGAATGGATTCCTATTTTAACTACTGTTTCTACCATTGGCACGTTACTGTAAAGGACTTAATTTCTTTTTCACAATTTATCGATAAACAAGTTTTTCACATTGTTACTTACCACTGTAAAATATTGGTTAGGATAATATTTTTGGAATTTACAGGAGTTTACTCCTTAAGATTCGTTTCATATATACCGCACGATATGAAAAAAGGATGGTTAGTAAATCAAGCGTTACAAAATGTGAAGACGTTATGGTTTTCCTCTGAGCAACCTACTCGCGCATCTCACAGCGAGAAATGGATAGTATAGATAAATAATTCATATATTTTTATGTACTATAATTTAATTTATAAACTTTATCAAATCAATGCAAATAAATATATGTGTCCATTTACTTCCTTTGCCTATTGTACGTATTTTAAAACCATCCTTTTTCATGAGTAAACTACATTTACGCGTTGGAGCTGACACGCACGATTTTTTTTTTCATTTATTTTAAAATATTAATATATATATATATATATATATATATATATATATATAAAAAAGTGTGTTTTTATATATTTATATATATAATATATAAAAATATATATATATATATATATATATATATATAAATATATATAAAACAAATTAATATATATATATATATATAATATATATATATATATATAATATATATATATTAATATTTAAAATAAATGAAAAAAATCTCACTCCAACGCGTAAATGTAGTCGGCACGGAAACTTGGCCAAGCGGTTATCTCGCGATAGCAAAAGCTTTAAGTGTTTCTGATGAATGTTTGTTATGCAAGTATGTCAAAAAATGTTTACCCTCAAGTTCAAGAGGGTAATTCATTATGTTTAAGTGCACCATGACGAATTCTTTAATTTTTAGTTGAATCGGGTCATTTGAGCGACTAAGTTCACATTTTAAATTTGTGGGTTGTGAAAAATTTAATGTAAGGTTATTCAATTATTGTGATCTTGTGTCTTAATTAAATAACTAAAGGTGCTTTAAAGCCAATAAAAATGCCATTAACACCAGCACAAGTTGCACAAGCAGTAGCATTAATTGACCAAGGGCTGACACAGCGTGAAGTTGCTATTGTGCTTAACGTACCACGGTCCTCAATGCAGTATTCACTGAAACGATACCAGGAGACAGGCCGCTACACCCGCAGGCCAGGCAGTGGGGGCGTAAGGTGCACATCGGCCCGGGACGATCGTTTTATTGTTATGGAGATTTTGAGAAACCGCTACCTGACCGCTGGTGAGATACGCCAGCGGCTCCAAATCGCAAGAGGCGTTAATGTTAGTGAGCGTACGGTGAGAAGACGAATGGAGGAAGTGAATTTAAAAGCTCGTAGACCAGCACGAGGTCCAGAACTTCTCAGACAGCACCGAGTAGCCCGACTTCAGTTCGCAAGAGAACATGTCAATTGGACCCACGAGCAATGGGCTAGAGTGTTGTTCACAGATGAGTGTCGAATAGCTTTACGTGCTCCAGACGGTCGAGAACGAGTGTGGAGAAAAAGAGGAGAGAGGTTTCTACCCATTACCATCACCCAAACTGTGAGTTTCCATGGAGGCTCAATAATGGTATGGGGAGGTGTAAGTTCCGACGCACGTACAGAGTTGGTCATCGTCGATAATCGGCTTACAGCTACTCGATACATCGAGGAAGTTCTTCAGGAGCACGTAATGCCTTATTCGGGATTCATTGGACACGACCAATTCCTCCTCATGCACGATAATGCACGCCCGCACGTCGCACATTGTGTAGAGGAATATCTGGAAGAGGTTGGAATACAAAAATTACAGTGGCCAGTTCGTAGCCCGGACTTAAATCCAATTGAGCATGTATGGGGTATGCTCAAAAGAAAGATAAAGTCCAGCTCCAAATCGCCACAAACTCTAAATGAGCTCCGAAATGCAGCGCTGGCCGCTTGGGACAGCATACCGCAAGTTGATGTCAGAAACATCATTCAAAGCATGCCAGATCGAATGCAAGCGGTTATCAGGGCTAGAGGAGGAAACACCCGATATTAAAACTGATAGACAATAAAGAAACAGACTTAATTTTTAACTTTGTAGTGTTTTTAAAGTGACAATGGAAAGATGTTAATTTTAGTGAAAACATGTTATCTGAAAAGAAAAATTTCGGTGAAGTAAACATTAAATTTCTATGTTCTAAAACCATTAGAGACACTTATTGAATGCATCTACCCTTAATTTACTGTTAAAAAAACGTTTCAGTGCAAATAATCAGCAAATTCACGAGTGGCCAAGTTTCCGTGCCGGTGAGGTATATATATATATATATATATATTATACTATCGTAATAGATAAAACTAAAAGTAAAAACTTATATTATCAAACAGACTATTCCCCGCGCCACTGTAGCCAAGGCTGTGTTTCTTCGCTGAATGACTTAGTATTAGAGCGAGAAAAGATCCAGATCACGTAAATATAATAATAAGCTAAAAAAAAAAAGACACCCCCTGTAACAATATTAATAAATTTTTTTTAAACGCCACCTTTTTATTTCGGAGAGGGGTAAGAAAAAACCCCTTCTTTTTTATTATAACATTTATTTCTCCCACTTTTTACATAGTTACAATAGTTTCGTAAATAGTTAAAGAGTTTTTGAGTAGCTGTGGGAAACAGGAGCCCAAACTAGGTTACCCTGTGCTATGGGTATATGTAGATACATATATGTATATTGATATATGAATATACATATATGTATCTACAATTTTAAAATTTACAAAAATATGTATATTCATATATGAATATACATATTTGTGTAAATTTAAAAATTCTGAAATTGAATATACACCCGTTAGTTTATGGAATGAACCCTCCAATGTCAATAAGATGTGCACCATCCATTCCAGTATATAAAACTTGTCAATAACCAAGAGAGGTACATAATGCTACGTCACTCACACAAGCCTATTAAATATAATATTGATTGCACTCAATTATATAATTCAACATAAATGTATTATATTTTTCGCATTTACATATGTTTGTAATATATGTATATTAAATATGTATGAGTACCAGGCTGCACTAAAAGTATCGGGAATGGAATATTTCCACTGTTCCTGTCATACTAAAATCTTTTTAATTGAAAACTCCTTGGTTTTAAAAATAGAATACCATTTATTTATTTAAAATAAGATTCTCGGTCTTGTCACAAGGTTTTGTCAAACTTGTTTAACATAAACATAAACACTCACGCCTGTCACCCAGAGGGGTAGGCAGAGACTACAGACTTACATTTAGCACAATCCTGACATACCTTTCTCGCCTTTTCCACATCCATGTACCTAAGCATACATGCTCGTCGGTTAAGGGTATTCTTAATTTGGCCCATTTTTAGTATATCGCCAATTTGGTCGACAAACTTCCGCCTAGGACGTCCCTTTCCGACTCTTCCATTCACTTCTGCAACATATATTTGCTTTGTCAGTCTTTTCGCATTCATTCTTTCTACATGACCAAACCACCGAAGCATTCCTTTCTTAATCCTGGTCACCGCCCCATCTTGCAAACCACACTCTTCTTTTATCATACAGTTTCTCACCCTGTCAATCAGATTCAGCCCTAACAGACTCCTTAGCGACCGCATTTCTACTGCATTTATTCTACTCTCGTGCTTCTCCTGCCACACCCAACTTTCATTACCATACGTTAAAGTGGGGACTAATACAGTACTGTGCCTTTTTTGACACATTCTGAAATAAAATAAGAATAGAAGGAGAGTTATTTGAGCAAGTGGATGAGTTCGTATTTTTGGGATGTGTATTCAGCAGGGATGGGAGATATGATAAGGATATTGAACGACGAGTGAATGCAGGAAATAAAGTAAATGGGGCTCTCCACTCTATTGTGAAAAGTCAAACTTGTTTAGTCGTTGAGAAAATGGAATTGACTCGAGAAAATTCAAGAGCGATGATTTATTATGACTTTCGAAGTGGTTTAACACAAAACCAGTGTGTTGACCGGATGATTTCTGTATTTGATGATGAAGCCACATCCAAAACCACAATTTATCGCTGGTTTGCTGAATTTCGAAAGTGGACGTGTCAAGCTCAGTGATGATCCCCGTCAAGGTCGTCCAAAAACTGCAGTCACCCAAGAAAACGATTATGCTGTGCGTAAGCTGATTGAGGAAGATCGAAATGTGACATACCGCGAAATTCAGGCAAGTTTAGTCATTAGCATGAGTCAAATACAAATAATCTTGCATGAACAATTAGGTCTAAAAAAGTTGTTTTCCCGATGGATACCGCATTCGCTCTGTGAAGAGCAAAAAGCGGCTCGCGTTACTTGGTGCGTCAGAACTCTCGAAAGATTCAACGCAGGAGCCTCAAAAGCTGTATACAACATCGTATCAGGTGACGAATCCTGGATATACGCGTACGAACCCGAAACAAAAAAACCAGTCACGAGTTTGGGTGTTCGAAAATGAGTTAAGGCCAATAAACATTGTTCGTTCACGGAGTGTTGCAAAAAAAAATGGTGGTCACGTTTTTATCCAAATTTCGGCCATGTTACGACTATTCCTCTTGAGGGATAAAGAACGGGTAATGCAGAATGGTATGCTAGCATTTGTTTGTCACAGGTCGTTTCTGAACTCCTTAAAGAGAACTGCAACCGCCGCATCATCCTCCATCACGACTATGAGAGTTCTCACACCACACACAGAACAAAAGAGTTTTTAGAGCAAGAAAACAGAATTATTAGACTATCCGCCGTACAGCCCCAACTTAAGCCCTAATGATTTCTATAATTTCCCTAAAATAAAGAATAAATTGCGTGGACAGAGATTTTCATCACCTGAAGAAGCTGTGGACGCCTACAAAACGGCCATTTTGGAGACCCCAACTTCCGAATGAAATGGTTGCTTCAATGATTGGTTCCATCGTATGGAAAAATGTGTCACATTTCGCGGAAAATACTTCGAAAACCAATAAATACATTTTTAAATAGTAATGTTGTGTCACTTCCTTGATTCCCGAAATTTTCAGTGCCGCCCTCGTATGTATATTCTTTTTTACCTCTTTTTTATCACACTGAATTGCCGCACCCCTATCATTCTTTCTGCAATCCTGGTTATTTGGAATAAATTGCATTCAGCAATAGGACCATCCATCCAATACTTCTTTTGTATAAATGAATTCTGTATGTTTTGTATACTTATCTTCACGCACAATCCTTAACGGGGTAGTCAGAGAGACGACAGATCGCCAAGTATCACGATCCTTTCATAACTCTTTCGCTTTTTTCAGGATCATTATCTTCTATGTTATCTATCTATATATGTATGTTTTGTATAGTGTGCAATAAAGAATATTAAATATATAAATAAATAAAGAAACATCTCTATGCTTTCACATATATACATTAACATTCAAGTTATACTTTAGCTGTACTATTAATTCTGTAGCGACGCGTTCATTTGCTCTTATAGATTTTTTTGCGTTTGTGTGTGTGCTATTCAACTCCTCACATCTGAACGCCGTAGAACTCGGGTTGTATTCGATTGAATAGTTTTATAAAGATTTCTTTTCAAGCATATTAGAAATTTTATGAATAGTACAATATTTAGTATTTTTAAATAAGATTAAATATTGTTTCGTTCATTCATTACGGCCTATCAAAAGTTCACTCTTGAACATAAGTCACGCCCATAGATTGCCTTATAAAGGTGATTTTCCTATAGTTACTACCAGCAGCAGGTGAGTTACCACCCGTAGGAGGTGAGTTGGCAATTGTAGTTTAAAAAAAAGTAAAACTAGTTTTTACGGATTTTATCGCGTGTAATATTTTATACTCCCAACTACCGTCCGATCTAGGCAGTAAGAACTTATAGTATCATGAAATCTTGCAGTTGTACCTATGGGTTAGGATTTAATTTTATTGATTATAGGATCCCAAGCAGATGGCAGCACCCAGCTATTTTCTCTATTGTAATTAGGATGTTTTTTGACTTGGAAAAAATCGGTGTTCCTTAGCAAGGATTCGTGGTCTATCTAATCTAGTGTAGTGACAGGAACGATCCTGTATGCATTCACAGACTGTAGATTTTCCTGAGCGTCAATTCGTCTTTCTTTCAGCTATTTGTTAATATATTCCATAGAACACGTTAAAACTAGTTTTATTTACATAAAGATATGATAAAGTTGCGTCTGGCTATTTCTGACACAGGGATAACGACGATCACGAAATTATATGGGATAGTGGATATACTTACGCTGCGTCTACACAGCGATTATTGCTCAGGAAAATTATTTTTAGAGTACATCAAAATGTAATAGATACGAATGTAAAGTTATACTACATATTTCCTTGAAATAATACTAGTTTTTACGGAATTTATCGCGTATATTTTAACTTTTTAAATACCCGACGTTACGAACGCTTTACAGCACTCATGGTCACGGGCAGGACTGAGATGTTCAACGTCCATATGTCATAGTTAACCGCGGTTACCATAGATTAAAATTTAACTTTTGTTCCGATCTATGTAGTATGTATATCTTGAGTTCTCATAAAATACCAGCGTTAAATACAGCAGCATTTTGCTATGTTTCGTCTGTTGATGTGGATATCTTTTATCTATTAACCAGACTTTTGAGGTGACAACGCAACTAATAATAATTCTATATCGAGAACTTGTTTCTAATTAACTTTGCAGATCGGATGTATCTATAGGTCACAGCATTCACTTACCATAAGATAGACTGAGTGCTCGTTCTGTCATTCCTAAAAAGTTGAACGTTAAATTTACAGTCTATATATGTTACTACACACTCTGCTCGGCACAGGCCTCCTCTCATTTCTGAAAGGGGTTTTAGGAATGACATGCAGGTTTCCTCACGTTGTTTTTCCTCACCGCCGAGCACGTGGTAATTAAGCACTTAAAATTGCAATTAACAATTTTGTTGGTGCTGGCGGGAATCGAATCCTGGTTGCTCGTGTACCGTTAAATTTACATGGGCTAAGCGCTCGCATATCTGTTATTTCTAGCAGTGAAATTTTACTAAGCCCTCTAGGACTGCTATGATAATAACTTTGGGTAAAGTATTAAACAACTGTCGGGTTTTCTAATCTGTACTTAAGTAGTGTTTAACAAGGTTATTTTACCGTTGACATTGTACATTTTGCATAATATATAAACGAAATTATAATGTGGCAATTAAAATAAATCCAAGAGAGAGAGTTTCTTACGGGTTCTTCAATGAAAGGTTTTGTTTTCCGTACCTGTGTAACTTTTGACGTTCATCAGAATTGTAAAGAAGCCAAAATTAATTTAAATGTTTCAACAATGACTTTGATTTTGAAAACGGAATTTACATTACGAACAAATTCAACAGTTTTAATAAAACTATACGAGTAGGCCTCATTATACGAGTGTTATATGATCGCTGACGCAGAATAACTTTGCAACACCAGAGGAATCAATAATGATAAACAATCTAAGGGATAGGGTTTCTTTCCCTTTTTTCCGGATTGAAGACATTGAGCTGAGGAAGACCATATTGAAGATATTGAGCCGCATATTGAGGCGTTCCATTTTAGTTCTCAGAGGCGACAAAATATTTAAGTTAGTTGCTAGTGTCCATTAGCTTCAACGGTCAAACATCGAATGAAATATAAGTTCGTTTTTCACTACAATATAATGAAAAACTAACGAACCTGGTCCCTCCTGGAATTACAACACGTTAATAGATAAATTAAAGACCACTTTATTATAAATAATTCGTTTGTTTAAAAAAAAACTTCAAGTTTTTTGTACAAAATATAGCCTTTGTCTTTCCTGGCATTACTCTCTATCTGTTTGTAAAGTTTTATCACTTTATATATTAGATATTGGAAGATATTTATTAGAAGAGCCTGGATAGATAAACAGTCAGACAGACAAAAATTTGCTAAATGATTAAGTCTTAATAGCATGCAAATAATCCCTGAGCTTAATAGAAGCAAGATTTTTCAATATTAGAGACAGACACTTTCAATTTATTTATATGTATAGATTAACATCTAATCAGCGTTTTTGTATGTTTGGAGAGTTAGTTTTTTTTACAGGATAGGGCGATAAACCAGCACACAGTCCACCTGATCATAAGTGTTCAAAATGCAGATGCGTATTCACCCTTGAGGACTAAGATGGAGTGCCTCGTTTTCTGTAAAAAGGGTCTCCGGTTCTCTACACTCACGAAACACAGCAGCATTAAGCTACAATTTTATGCTGGTATTCTGTAAAAGCGTAGGCCTTCCACGGTCGAGCCGACCCGATCGTGCTACAACTACACTACTCATATAACTGCATCATGGCTCTACCACGTATAAAATTACTTTTATATTTTCAATGTATATTGATTTTTATTATATTTTTTAGAATCTAGAAAAACTGCCTGTGCCTCATCTACTCGTATAATCACAGAATTTATAATACACGTTTACATTCCTTCTTAAACATAATTATTTCACAAGAAACGGTACGGCTCACCCATATCAAAACCCAGTAAGAGACATTTTAAAAAAGTTTTTCTACATAATCTTCATCACATAACACATATCCAAAAACAATAAAATGTGTATTAAATAAAAAGAAATTAAATGAAATACTATATTTTTTCGTTCGAATTTCGTTGTCAAGTATTAATTTTTTTTTGAAATTTACGTTTTTTAATATTATGTTTCGAAATTAAATTCCTCTGACGGGGAAAAGGAAGCAAGTTTCCTCTATTTTGTCATTTTTTCAAGAGTGAATGTTACAATAACATAATACAGTTATACAGAATGGGTCCCACATATATGCAATAAATGAAACCACAAGTAATACTAGTCCGTAGAAGTGTAGAAAAATTAAATATTAAATTAAAACCCGTAAAATAAAAAAGTGAAATTTTCAAACAAAATAAATATTAAAATAAATTCAGTAAAAGTGAACACTCTGTTTAGACAACGTACCTTGACCCCTTGGAAGAGTGACAACGTTGCACGCGGGTGGCACGCCGACAAAAGACACCGCTGTCGATATGTCGCAATACCAATAGTTTGCACTGCGTGGCAACGTCGCTTTTTAATGTTCAAGGATTCAAGTTCATTGAATCATTGACTTAGTGACCCAATTCTATAGAGTGTTCAAATTTGCTTAAAATTAAAACTCTACTTTTTGACCTAATTACTGGACCGATTACGTTCATTTTTTGTATATCGTCAGCAAAGGCGATAACAAGTATATGGTTTCATTTATTGCATATATGTGGGACCCATTCTGTATAATGGAGTAGAAAACAATAACAGACTCATCAACCTAGTTGAATCATGCACACAAAGTTAAAAAGTCACCTGTTCAAAAGTATGTCGCATGTGGCATCCATCACCAATTAAAAGGTATGTGAAAAACGCACATCATTATAAAACTGACTATACCATCCAAATCGCAATTGCGTTGCCAACCTGCAATTACACTGTTGTTGCAGCTGTTTATAAGCGACGGCCAATACTTTCCATCAGGTGAGCCACATGCTGGTTTGCCCCCTCTTATATAAAAAATAGCACTTAAAATTTCAATTAACAATTTCGACTAGGATCGAAACCAGATTTCCCGTGGCTACAGCAGCTGCGTTGATAGCTGGAAACTCAGCGGCTAAGGTCTCTGGGTTAAGGTTTTCGACTGTGTTTTACAGGAGAGTACTCCTGTAAAATAAAATATTAAACACTTACTTGGTTTTGATATGAGGCAGCGGGAGAAGCTCGTTGCATGTCGGCTCACTGCTCGTACAACGGTAATGACGCGCGCTACTGCAGTAATCGCTTTGTTCTAGATTGTTCTGGACTCACTTTCCTTTAACTGTGGTATAATATAGGTAACTGTAGCACGGCTCTACCTTACGGTAGTTTAATATTACTATTAAACTAGAAAAGACAGTATAGTTACAAGTTGCAAAGTGAATAATTCATCCTCAGCTGTATCAACGCAACAAATGCATTCTTCGTTTGAATTTGGTTGCAGTCCACGGCAACTAGTAGCTACTAACCATTACGTGGAATGATAAAAACATTGTACTTTTATTCTAAAATGTCGTTTATTTCTTTTTTGAAAGAAAAAAAGTTTTAATTAAAATAAAGAGTTGGGACAATAAACGGTTTCCTAAGTTGCGGGAACGGTGTCCTTCAACGCTGTTAACAAAGAACAAACTTGTGAATAGGCTGTAAAGGAACTTCTTTGTCATTAGAAAGCCGACAATAAAAAATACTTAGTGCTGGTTACTGTTTCTTTGATGTAGTTAAGTAATACATTTTTAATTAAGAAATATTTGATTTTTAATATAACGTAAAAGCCGTTCTTAAAGAACTAGATAGTAAATGTCGTAAGAGACGACAGGGGGGAAGCAAATGAGGAGATGGGTAGCAGCACCTTTCTCATAACATCTAAAAATAAAAAAAAACTGTGGTTGCCATCTCGCTGGCCAAGCGTGGTAACTACCGCAGGTATCCCTCCTATGAGAGTTTAGCAGTGGTAGAGGCACGCGGCAGATTTTGCTGTTGTACGTATGGGCCGGCTCGAACCGGGGGGGCACCACGACCTCACAGAACACCAGAAGAAGTAGAAGCGTTGCATATATATGCATTTCGTCCGGTGAGTGCAGGTGACCGGAGGCCCTATTCTCCTTCCCCCCGCCCATCAACTTGGTGGCACAATTTAATGAAATACTACCTCAGAATTATATATTATATATATTATTAGCTCAGTGGTTAACGCTCGCTGTAAATATAACAGAACGCGAGTAACCCGGGTTCGATCCCCCGCCGGCACCAATGAATTTGTTAATTGCAATTTTAAGTGCTGATTTACCACGTGCTTGGCGGTGAAGGAAAACATCGTGAGGAAACCTGCATGTCTGAGGAATAAGAAAAAAAATATTTCGAAGACATGTGAAGTTCGTCAACACGCATTTGGGCAGCGCGGCGGACACTTCCTTGCCCTAAACCCTCTCAGAAATGAGGGGAGGCCTGAGCCCAGCAGTGGGACGTATATAGGCTGTAACTTTACTTTACTTTACTTTACTACCTCAGAAGGGTACCAACACCCCTGGTAAGGAGGAGGGCAAAATTCCGCTCAACACAAAAACTGCTCGGGGCCAACTTACCAACAAGAATAAGGCAAGCCCTGCAATGCTATTCATGGATTTCTGCATACTGCAATATCTGGGGACTTCATTCAAATTTAAACGCCGTCTACTACCATCTGGAGACGTTTAAGCCAGCCTTGCTCTTTCTAACAGAGACGCAGATGTTCTATAAAATAAATCTCTCCGGCTGATACTTCTTATCTACGCGGCTACGGGTGCATCTATACGTCCCATAGCGGTAATGCTTAAATATGCTGACTCATCGACCACATCGAAATAGCTACACATTTCTTGCTACAGCAGATACCATTCGCAGAGATCGTGATCCTTGGTAATTTAAACGCCCACCACGTCGAATGGCTCCTCAGTTTCAAGGCACTCCCATTGCTGCTCCAGCTAGTCGGTCGACATTTCGAATAATGTGAAGTTTCGTGTTCACTTTCAAGGTAAGGTCGAATTGCCCTCTAAAAAGCTTAACGTGCTCAGTAAAACGAGACAATATTTCATGTCGGCACATCACTCGCAACTTTACAAGGTGCAAGTTCTGACTCACAATGAGTACTGTTCTCATCTCTGGGCCGGGGCACCACAGTGCCAGCTTCTTCCATTTGATCGCATCTAGCGCAAAGCGGCTCGAATCGTTGACGACCGAGTTCTTTCTGATCGGCTCGATTCACTGGCGCTGCGAAGGGATGTTACATCCCTTTGCTTTTTCTTTTTATTTTTTTCGCATCTACTACGGGGAGTGCTCTGAGGAATTTTTCGTATTAATTTTAACCGCATAATTGCCACACCATCTGGGTGCTTGGCGGTATACCACTGTGCGTTTTACTAGAAGTTTTCTTCCTCGTACAACCTCTCTGTTGAATTGTTTACCACCGGTGATTTTTCCGGACCGATACGACTTAAGGACTTTCAAGAAAAGAGCTTACTCCTTTCTAAAAGGCCGGCAACGCATCTGCAATTGTTCATGGGCGGCGGTAGCCATTGACCATTAGGTGAACGGCGTGCTCGTTTGCCCATTGACTGGCAGAAAATAGTCCGCCATATGTAATACTTTGTGCATGGAAGAATTAAAAAAATAACTTAATGAAAGAAGCACTAAAGCGCCAATTTTAGGATTGTCGTTACGTGGTGGAGCCATGCTGCAGTTATTACAGTTGTAGCCCGAATGGCCGACCTATAATATATAGTCGCATATACATGTGTGTACATAAATAACAAACGCAAATATATTTTTTCAAAAATAAAAACATAAATTTTCATCGAAAATATTTTTTCGTAATTTATTTCACTTAGCATGGGCAAAGGAAACGTAGGCCGGACGGGCTTACTCTGCGTTGTTTGAATTTTTCCATCTGTCATGGCTGCTGATAAAATACGACACCGATCTTTCTTGTAAATCAACAAAAATAAGCAAATAATTTAATCAAAACCACTTGTATTGAACCATGCCATGCCGAAGAATCGTGGTAGATCAGAGTCTAAACACTCACTGTAAATTTCACGTAGTCCGAGCACCTCGGACCAACACAACAACAACAAAATTTTTAATTGCAATTTTTAGTGCTGATTTGCCACATACACGTGAATGTGGTCCTGATAAATCAGGCTTATTTTACATTATCCCATCTTTAGGCTTTCCGATTTGCATGAAT
Source organism: Parnassius apollo (assembly GCA_907164705.1). NCBI lineage: Eukaryota > Metazoa > Arthropoda > Insecta > Lepidoptera > Papilionidae > Parnassius > Parnassius apollo. The sequence continues at coordinate 456,041 of CAJQZP010000184.1, forward strand.
ATTCCTTCAGACATAGTAATGCGGTTATTTTTGGATAAAATTAAATATTTTCTATTTTCATATAGTAGGAATTAATTGAGCTGTAATTAGATATACGAAATATGCGGAGTGCGCAATGTCGGCCATCAGGCTGTTATTTGGTTTGACGTATGATTTGGTTAGAAGTACCTAATTTCAGCCACTTAATATAAATCATGGTTGTCATAAACTGGAATAGATATCACTAATTAGGACATAAATTATTGTGAGACTAGACAACCGCGCTAAGGTTAGAGGCTAAATTGGTATTTGAATTGTAAGTTTAGCAAAAGATGTACATACTTGCTTTTCTATCCGTTATTTTTTTCTGTACATTAAGAACACCTCATATTTTCATTATTTTTGAAAAATAAAATTGTAACATAGAACATAAAAGAAAAACTTATGAAAAGCAAAATGAGTGACTATGTTAATTTGTTAATTGTGACAAGATGACATCTTCTGCACTGTTGCTAGCAGACAAGTGTATGGAAATTATCTTATTTTTCATTTGAATTCTTACAACACCTGTTATATATATATGTACAACATGTAACGAAAACCCTTTTTTTTTTTTTTGCGGATGGAAAATCATCTAATGACCCCTTTCGCTCTGGGTGGAGCGTAAGGGAGTGTCAGACTTTTACTGACTAAAAACCATCCGTGTTCCTTCAGTGCCCTTACGTTCCGGAGCCGCGGTATCTCTTTCGAACAGCCCGCAGCCCCGGCAGGCGTCGGCCCTTGCGGGCCCCTTCACGCTGCTGACAGCTCTTTGAGGCGCGCGTGGGACAAAACGCGCCGTCGACACGGCCTGTCGTCATTAGACGGACGGACGACGAGCTACCCATTGCTCGCCGTCCACGGGCCCGCGCCTACGGTGGCCGGGGGCCACGACGTAGCCCCCGACGCCCGGGGCGTCTCCCGCGGCGGCCGGGGAGGAAAGCTGCTGCTCTCTCCTTCTCCCGCTCCGCCACCTCCTTCGCTAGCATCACTGCTTCGCAGAAAGTGGTGACGGCATCCCATTCCGTCTCGCTCCGGACCATGGCTTCGACCAGGGCCGGACGCGAAGAGTCGCCGACGCCTATCGCCGCTACGAGGACACGGCGGTGCTCCGCCCAAGCAGGGCAAACCTCCACGGTGTGTTCCAACGTGTCCTCCGGTACATCCTCGCAGTGGGAGCACCCGGGCGTTTCCTCCCGCCCGATTCGGTGCAGGAACCTCCCAAACACACCGTGTCCGGTGAGGACCTGCGTCAGGCGGAAGGTGAGGATGCCGTGGCGTCTCTCAAGCCACTCCTCAAAGAGGGGTCTTATCGCCGCTATAGTGGCGTGATCAGCACGGGGTTGCGACAGTCGCTGTCTCCATGTCGCCATGAGATCGTGCCGGAAGTCTGTCCGCTGCGCGACAACTTGCCGCGGCAGCGGGGTTTCCCCACGGCATAGTGCCTCCGCACGCCATTCGTGCAGGCGCGCGAGGACTATCGCCTCCAGATCCCATGGCGGCAATCCGGCAAGGAGGCTCGCCGCCTCGCGGGAGATCGTGCGGTAGCCGCGAACCATGTTCACGGCTATCACCCTTTGGGGCGCGTTCAGGTGGTGGACGGCAAGCCGCGCCAAACCACGCGCCCACACCGGGGCCCCGTAAAGGGCCATGGACCGCACGATCCCCGCGTAGAGCCTCCGGCAGGAGGCGTTTGGCCCTCCCAGGTTCGGCAGGAGCCGCCTGAAGGCAGCCGCGGTCCGTTCCAGTTTGGGAGCCAAACGTCGGAAGTGCTCAACGAAGTTCCATCGGCCGTCGAGGACGAGTCCGGGTACTTCAGCGTCGACTCGACGTCGATGGATACCCCTCCTACCATCACTGAGGATCCCGGTGGTGGCCTGTTCCGAGGACCATGGAAGTGCATGGCCTCGGACTTGTGCAGAGCCACCTCGAGACCCAGTTGCCGAATCCTCTCAACGACTATCGCAACCCCGCGTGTCATATTTTCCGCCGCCGCCTCGTACGACCCCCCTTGTGCCAGTACCAGCGTGTCGTCAGCGTAGCAAACTACGCTGACGACACGCTGGTCGTCGTGGTGGCCCCAGAACCGAACCCTGTGGGACACCGCACGACATCTCTCGCCGGTTCCACTCACCGTTGCGACCGGGGTAGATGACGGCCCTGTCCGTCAGGTAGTCCCCGACTATACGACGGAGATAGGTCGGCACCCGGTGATACCGGAGTGCCTCCCTAATGCAGCTCCAGGGCATGGAGTTGAAGGCGTTGGCGATGTCGAGAGACACCGCCAAGACAACCCCCCTCTGACCACTGCATCCCCCGTCGTGAGGGCTCTCACGCGCATGATGGCGTCCACCGTAGAGCGCCTCTTGCGGAAACCAAACTGGTGTTCCGCAAGATCCGGCCCCGTCTCCGCCAGGTGCTCGGCGAGGCGGTTTGCAATGACTCTTTCAAAGAGCTTGCCCACCTCGTCGAGCAGCACCACGGGCCGGTATGCGGACGGAGAGTCCGCAGGGCGCCCCGGCTTCCGAATGAGGACCAGCTTCCCCGTCTTCCAACGAAGCGGGAATTGGCCCTCTCCAAGCATGCGCTTAGGAGCCCCTCCAGTCGGGGCCCGAGAGCCTCCGAGGCCAGGACCCAGGCTTTGCCAGGCAAGCCATCGGGTCCTGGGGCGGTATTCCTGGCCTTGAGCCTACGTACCGCCACTCTCAGGGCTACCCCGGTCCCTTCCGGGATGTCGTCGTCGTCGTCCTGGTGGTCCGCTTCCGGCACCGCAGGTGGCGGAGCTATAGGCGGGGGCGGATTTTCCCGTCGCGCAGGGAACAGAGCGCTCACCACGTCCTCCACGAGCTGGGGCCGGAGACTTTGCGTCAGCGGGGGGGCCCAGGTGCGGAGTTTATCCCGCACCATCTTGTAAGGGCGCCCCCACGGATCTCTGTTGAGAGTCTCCAGCATCTCCTCACGGGCCCGATCCCGGGCCCGCAGGACAACCTCCCGGAGGGCGTTCTTCGCCGCTCTGTATCCCTCGTACAGCTCCGCCTCAATGGCTGCCGCATTCGGTGGACGAATGCGGAGCCTGCGATGCCTGGTGTACAGGTGCCGCGCGGCGACACACGCCTCGCGCAGAGACGTCAGCTCACGCGACCACCGGACGCGGGGCATTGCCACGTGACATATTTCGGACATGGCCTCCTGGAACCACCCTGCCTCATCATTGACGTCGGCAGGCCTGTCCGGTGATGACACCCAGGCCTGCACGATCGAGGCTTCCAGGAGGAGCTCCCGGTCCAGCTGCTTCAGCGCCCAACGCGGACCACTCGGGGCCTGTTGGACTGGCGCGCTCGAGGGCTGGGTGGAGACATCAAACCGGATGTACCGGTGGTCGGAGTAGGTCTCCACCCCCTCCATGACACGCCAGTCAATGGCACGCGGCGACAGAGCGGGGCTAGCGAACGAGATGTCCACCACCGACTCGCCCCGCATCCGCACACACGTGGGGACAGAACCCCGATTTAGGACGACCAGGCCTGTCTCCAGAGCCCAGTCTTCCACCATCCTACCTCGCACATCTGTACGACGAGAACCCCAAGCCAAGTTCTTGGCATTTAAGTCCCCGAGGACAAGTACGGGGAGGGGATAACTTCCGACGACGACTGCTCTCAGCTCTGCAAGAGAGTTGTGGAGCTCGGCGAGAGATCGGTTCGGGGGAGAAGTACACCCCCACAACGACGAACTCCCCGAACCGTGCTGCTACGCACCCCTGACCCCTCCTTACACCTTCAAGGGTCGGGGTACCGGCGGCGGCCGAAGAGATGATGGCCACTGAGCAGTTAAGGTCCGCCACCCAGTCCTCCCTAGGCCAGACAAAATACGGCTCAGCGACCACAGCGATGTTAATCGACCACTGCGCCATGCTCTGGAGCAACAGATCCTGAGCGCAGGCGCAGTGGTTGATATTCGCCTGGAGGAAGCTTAATGGGGCCGTTATAGGCATTCCATTTCAGCTTCCTCCACGGGGGGCCCCTCTGCGGGCGTCGGTGTCGCGGCGGCGGCGGCAGCGGCGGCGACAGTGACAGCGGTGGCGGTGGCAGTTGCGGCTGCGGCGGAGGCCACAGAGACGGTGGCGCCTTTGGCCCCTACCCTACCCACGGCCTTGGCCTTGGCGGGTGGCACGCAGGCCTTGCTTCCGGCCCGGTGATCGGCTGGCTTGTCGGTCGCCGCACATGCATCACAGTGCGGCGTGGCGCAGCAGGTCGCCGATATGTGTCCGGGCTGACAGCAGCGGAAGCAAAGGCCACTGCGGTCAACCTCCGAGGCGCATCTCACTGATACGTGGTGCCCCACGAGACAGCGATAGCACCTCAGAGGTCTGGGCTCCAGCAGCTTAACCTGCGCTGAGACCCAGCCCACCAGAAGCCTTCGGCCCTCCACTATGGTTTTGGCCGCCGTAACAGGGCAGCGCACAGTGGCGGCATGCATGCCCTGTTGGTCCAGGCGTATGGCGCCTGACCTGACCTGGTCAGTAGTGCACCCCCCGGACCTGGCGACGGCGGCCACCAACTCCTCCTCCGATACCGAGTCGTCCAGACCCATGATGCGCAGGTCTGCGCATCTGACGGGCCTGGACACCCGGGTCTCTTCCGCGTCCAGAGACGCTCTGAGCTTCGCAGCCAGAGCGTCCGCGGTCGCGCCACTGGATTCCCCGGGGACCTCTAGCATACGGGCCCCCCGTCTGGGTGACTTTGAGCCGGAGGCCCCCGGTGATCCCGAGCTCCCCCGAGATCCACCGCCTCCTTCGCCTTCGCGAGCAGATCGCGGTAGGTAACGCCCTTCTTTTCCGCGTCCGGCTGTAGTGTAATCACTACAGCTGCGGTCTTCGGGGCGCGGAGCCTAGCCGCGATCTTGCGCGCCCTGAACTGGCGCTGCCGCTCCTGCTCTTTGTCCTTTTTGGCTGACTTCTTACCCTTCTTCTTGTTCCCGACCACCTGCCAACCGGCTTCAGCCGCGGGAGGTGTAGGTAGATGGGGGGCCAGTGACGGCGGCGGCAGCTGGCTTGCCGCTGGCGCTGGCACATTCGCCGCAGGCACTGGGGCTGGTGTAGCCACTACCTGTGCTGCCGCCTTGCCCTTTCTCGCCTTCGTCTTGCCTCCCTTTCCCGTCGCCGGCTTAGCCGGAGCCAGTTCAGCCGGTATCGGATTTGCCAGAGCCGGCTTTTCAGGGGGGAGGGGCAACTGCAGCCCCGCCCGAGGGCTGGCTGGACGGCCCCGGCCTGGATGCGGTAGCCGTGGCCGCCGCGTACGTTTCCGGCCTCGCCGCCGTCTTGTTTGCCCCTGGGGGGGGCGCAGGACGATGCCCTCCAGCACGGAAAACCGGTGCTGGAAGGCAGCCAGCTCCTGCCGGACCGGGTTCAGAACCTGGTTCTCCACCGGCCCGGGCTGGCTTGGGCGCTGCGTCTGGGGCACCGCGTGTGAGGCAGGCTCCCGTAGACTGGCCAGGTCTGCGCGGAGCTGCTCGTTCTCCTTCTGGAGAGTCTCTATGGCAGACGTAAGGCGGGCCACGTCCACCCGCAGCTTCGCCACCTCGTCCGCATTAGGCCCGGCCTCAACAAAGTTGGCCTCCGCAGCCGCCATGATGGAGGCGGAGGCCCCGGGAATGGCCTTGAACTTTGAGGAGGACTTTTGCTTGTGGGCCACGACCTTGATCGCGGCCTCCACCTCCTTTACGAATCTGGCCTTACGCTCCACCTCGGAGCCGCCAGTCGCACTCGTCTCTTCGCCTGATACCCGAGCCGTATCGCCCGGGTGGCGCCCTCCTCGGCAAGCTTTGCCGCTCGTTCGGCCATCTGATTATCAGAGAGCCCCCTCCCCTTGCCTCTCAGCCCGCCCCGCCTGTTGGTGTGGATTTTCCGGGCCGAAACCTCCTCTTCACCGGATGACGGCCCCTGGTCGCCATCCAGCCTGGACCGCTTGCGGAAGAACTTACTGGTCTCCGCGGTCCCAGGCCCCACGCGTCGGGAGCTCTCTGAGCCTCCCACGCTGCTCGATGCGGCGTCGGACTCAGTCCCCGCATCGTTTCTCCTCTCCTCTACGTTGCCGTTGCCGGCGGTTTTGGTTTTGTTTTTTGTTGTTGTTGTTTTTGTTTTTAGTGTTTCCATTTCTGTACCCACGAGTATGGGGGAATTACAGGTCCACCTTGGCAGAGACCCCTGTACCAAGGTAAGCAGATTTAGAGGATTTATTACTCGCCAGGGGGTCTGCAGGTACCCTGGCGAGGACCGCACTTGCGGCTGATTTGTTCATAGAACCCCGTCAGCCATCCATCCCCTCGCGGTGCGTCGCCGCTTGGGATTCGGGGTAACTTTTTATAGAGGTTTTCTCCCTCGCGGTCCGGGCGATTAAGCCAAGACCCTCGGTCCTTATCAAAGCCGCGAGACATGATCCACGACACTTCGACTGGGATTACGAGACCGGCGGTGACAGCAAAGGATGAATCCTTCACTGTCTGCCCGGAGGCAGGGTAAGTGCACACCGAGCCCGCCCTCGCACCTCTGCTATGCCCTCTGCTGATCAGAGGGTCACGCAGAGGAACGCACTGTTGGTCCGGGATGGACCCCCCCATGTCAGAATAATTAGCCGCGGCAGCAACATTCCCCAAGGAATAAGAATTCCTTCTCATTTCTCGAGCAAGATTACCGCCGCGCCCAGGGTGCACCGGCCCAGTTGCTGCTCTTCCCTCCAGACGTATCGAGAGGGACCCGCAACTACCAGGCACACGTGGAGGACTTCTGACTTCGCACCCCGTAACGAAAACCCTGTGGTTCCCGTTAACTGCGTTATCTGAATCAGTATTCAAGCATATGGAAATAAATATTTTTTTAAAAAAAAACGCATTTAAAAAAATCAATGAAAAAATAATTCAGTTTGCAAATTTTATGTGGTTTTATTATCTATGCATTGGACGAGGAGTAAGAGGATTGTCAAAGACCCCGCATTACCGATACTCGTGTGAGTTAGAGGAAATAAAACCACATATAATTTGCAAATTATTTTTTTTTATTGAAACAAAAAATATTGAATGCGTTTTTTTGAAAAAAAAAAATCATTTCTATACGCTTGGCTATTGATTCCCATAACACATTTAACGGAAACCACAGGTTTTTTTTTTACATATTACACACACACACACATATATATATATATATATATATATATTTCCGATCACGATCAAGATTAAGATCCGTATATATATATATATATATATATATATATATATATATATATACATATATATATATACCTGTATATATATATATATATATATATATATATATATACATATACAGGTTGTCCCAGAAGACGACGTCAAGCCGAAACTTTTTGATAGGCGAGGCCATACTAGTTACCAGAAAAAATATAAAAAAATCTAAGTCACGTATTTCAGAAATTATAGTAATTTTTTTTTCGATAAACTGTACACCATGAGACAGTTTTTTCATTCCTGTTGCTGCAAATACTTACTTTTTGCCAATTATCTCTTACGTCATCCTGAATAGTGCTTCTGTAACCTGTAATCCCAAACCCTGTGCCGATCACTCCAACTTGAAAGAAAATGTAATTTTATACCGAACCAAGTTTTCAGAATTAGTTTTTCGCACTACTCCAACTGACCGTCCTGGAAAAATACGCCAATTTGGCAAGTAGCTTTAAAAGTTAGCGCATTTAATAAGAATTCTAACATGGTATAACACTTACTACTCTATTAATTTCTTAGATCAGCCATAAAAATTTTTTTGTTAAACAAAGTCAGTTTTTAACAATTTTTTGGAACTTACATTAAAACGATTCTAGTGTAACCAAAGCGTTCCTAATGACCACAGCGTGGTTTAAATGATATATATATAATATATAAAAAATTGGTATTGAAAGAAACTGGCTTCAAAACAAACTTTGTCTGTCTGTTTAGGTTAATCTTCGAAATTAGATGAAACTTTACTAATAGATATAGAGCAATGCGGGAGGGCTAGATCCCTCCCGGCATTGCTCTATATCTATTAGTAGCTTTAGTTTATCCGAAAAACTTATATTTTAATCATAAATGAATAAAGTTGATACCCAAATGAACTTTGACTAACATTAATCTAAATAGCACCACATTAATTGAATATCAAACGAACTTACCAAGTGAAGTTCGATTACAATTATGTGAACGGCTTCATTTGAAGCGATTTATTGTTAAAGTATTGTAGTAGCACGGTACTACAATACGTTAACAATAAATCGCAAAGAATGAAGCCGTGAAACATAATATCCAAAAGAAGCCGGTGTAGGTCACTTGTAAATAACAAAAAAGCAACGAACAAAACCACTCATAACTTGCAAATAAGCACAAAGCCCCAAATTTACGGCACAAAGCCCCAAAAAACGTAAACTCAACGCGTGTATATTATCGCTAACGATGACCCTCTATTATGTTTTTATGGAGGTCGCAACAAAAAATACATATTTTTTCCAAACAAGATCCGTATAAAACCGGAAATGAATGTATATAATAGCTTTTTATACAATGGCTCCATGTCTAACTTTTTTACCTATCATAAACCTGCGCTTAATTACTATCCCATCTGATGGTAAGTATGTAGTGATGATACGTGATGTGGCCGAAGATGATGAAGCATACTAGATAACCCAGACATAACTATATTTACTCTTACCTTGAAGACACCCGCATATTGTTATACTGTTCTCATCTCAGGGTCGCGGCTCCCTAGTGCCAAATTCCTCTACTTGATCGCATCCAGCGTAGAGTGTTTCGAATGGTTAAAGACCGAGTTCTTTCTGATCGGCTTGACTTACTGGTGTTGTAAAGAGATATTGCATCTCTTTGCATATTCTATCGCAACTACCACGGGGAGTGCTCAGAGGAATTGTTCAGACTGATTCCAGCCGGTCAACTTTACCATCGCACACCGCGACAAAACTCGCGATGTGGGGTACAGCACTGCGATCCTCACACAACTTCCTTGTAGAATCGACTACTATAATTGATGTTTTCGCGCCAATACGACTTAGGAACCTTCAAGAAAAAGCTACTTTTTTTTAAAAAGTCGCCAACATATTTGCGATTCCCCCAGGCGTTGCAGTTGTTCACGAGCGGTGGTAGTCAGGTGAACCGTATGCTCGTTTGCATCCTCTTATTTTAAAAAAATGTAATCGAATAGAAACACAGACGATTGCAAACTATTCCACATATTCGTTACAGATTACAAAAGTTCCACTGCTAAATATAAACCACCCCCATATATTGCCTCACAGGGGAGATATTTGCCACAGTTGCTTCGCCTAACAGGCGGCATTTATGTTATGATATAATATAAATTTTAACGACTTTACTTATAGTCATTGATTATCTCTAAAAAAAGATTTACCCACGGTAGCTAACTGTGTTTCACAGTTAGCTACCGTGATACCATTTGTTTCAGAGAGCACGAGGGATCTATGACACTAAACACCTGGCTGCCGAGCTCCACCATGTCAAGCAAGTTTTGCATGAAAACAAGCTTCGGGTCCAGCGCATACGCCACAGTGAACGAGTGAAGCCGGCCACAGTCGAGCGTGGACCTGATGTACTGCCATATGTTAAAGGAGTCACTGACGAGATTGGCTACATCTTGAAGCGCGCTTCCATCAAAACATACTTCAAGCCGCTGAAGAAGATTGGTCAGTTTTTACCACCAGTCAAGTGTAACGTCCCTCTGCAAGATGCAGGAGTGTACAAGCTTGATTGTGAATGTGGTCTCTCCTACATAGGACAAACTAAAAGATCAATTAAAATCCGCGTTAAAGAACGTATAGCTGATGTGAAGAATCGACGCTCCGGGAAGTCTGCAGTCTGTGAACACATACAGGATCGCCCCCGTCACTACATCAGATTTGATAGACCACAAATCCTCGCTAAAGAACACCGATTCCTTCCAAGGATGGTTCGCGAGGCTATTGAAATCAAAAAACATCCTAATTTCAATAGAGAAGCCACATGTCAATAGAGAAGCTACCATCTGCTTGGGATCCTATAATAAATAAAATTATATACCAACCCAAGCATACAACTGCAAGACTTCAAGACACCATAAGTTCATACTGTGTAGATCGCAACAAAAGTTAAATTTTAATCTATGGTAACCGCGGTTAACTATGACATCTGGACGTTGAACATCTGAGTCCCGCCGTGACCATGAGTGCTGTAAAGCGTTCGAAACGTCGGGTATTTAAAAAGTTAAACATACGCGATAAATTCCGTAAAAACTAGTATTATTTCAATAACTTAATTTTTCCTACCAAAATTAAGTATATTATAATATAAAAGTTTCGTTATTAAAATCATCAGCTTCATCAATATTGCCAGTACTCAGTAAAAATCCTAACCATAAACATAGATCGATCACAAAATGGAGAGAATTTCCAATATTTTTAATAGTTGTTATCTCGGCATTTTAAGACGTAGAAACAATACAAGAAAAAGAGGATATTGAAAGTTAACCTATATTTATAAAACACTAAAAACGATATATCTAAGACATATAAGCCTTTGTAAATATAAATTTCTATGAATTCTAAAATAACCGCTAAGTTCTTAGCGGTCAGCCGCCGTAGAGTCTACATTACCTGAAGATGCCTCGTGTAGAGGCGAAACACGTGTCGTATTACCGTCGATGGTGTATCTTACCTGGAATAGTGGTGTTGGGAGTAGTGGTGCTGGGACTAGTGGTGACGGAGTTAGAGCATGCAATTGAGGGAGGGTGGGAGGTGCTCTTCAATCCAGGTAAGACACATCATTGTATTTATTTAGCGGAAGGTTGCAAGAAAATTTATATTTTTATTTTTTATTATAATGGATTTCCGCAAAGTAACGCCTGATTCTATCAATTATCTTTGCACCATTATTGTTGTAGAAGAGACTGGGTCTGTTCAACCCTAAAAGACCACGATCTTACAAAATACCAGACTGAAAAGCAGTACATTGCCCGGTGACACATTTTTCTGGAACAAGTACAATTTACTCCATCCCAACCCTTAGAGGTAACAGCGCATCTGCATTGTAATTCTTAATTTACATTATATAAACATCTTTATAATATCCTTGATTTACTTATCATCAGCAAGACTGCTCGTTTATTCCCACTACATCTTTTTTCTGTTTCAAAATCGTCTAAGTAGTCGGCTCCATTAGCCATATTAATTGCAATTTTAAGCATTGGTTTGTAAACTGGCATGAATCGAATAAAACTAAAGTGGACAAAAAGATAGAGAGAGCAATACATAGAGTAATCTAGGCTATATTTTATCCGAAATTCGATAAAGAATTGACAACACAAGTGGTCAGTCATACATCTAAACAACGCCACATTAATAGATCTTAAATAGTCGAAACCATTGCGGATCGCTTGTTAAGAATATAATCCTACGTGCTACTCCACACACGGTGTGTTTTTCACTTGCTTTTTGCTGCACATTTTGAAATTTCAAAAGTTTTAACATTAATGCTTATATTCTGAAGCTGAAATCAGAACATCTAATCTACACCAATTTTGGCAACTGCCCGGTCACTCAAGCCCCATTACAGGCGTTGCCAAGTCAGTACTTAGGTACAATGCCTACCGCGTTGCACCAATTTTATTTAACATGCAGGAACCACAGACGTAAATATTATGGAATTGCCTATAAAAACTCTTTAATTTGGCTCAAAACTGACTTAATGGTGATGATGATTAACCCACGGAAACAAACTAAAAACTATTAACAACGCAGGAGATGATTGATTGATGATGATTTTCTTTCATCTTCTATATCTGCCCATAAAGATCGATTTTTAAACATAGGACAACTTCACGTTTGACAGGATTGACGATTGTAGTGCTAGACGTCTCGCACCTTTTCCGCTGACGTCCGTTTACGATTTCAATATTTTGGGTGACGTAAAACAAATGGTCAATGTAACCGTGTAGTGGAGATGTAAGAATGTCCACCGTGGTGTCGTGTGTCAATAGCGGCGACAAAGGAAAATTGATAGCAGCACTTTCGTGGACTTTTATAGGTCGTCATGGATCGATAAAACGATATTGTTATACCGCCATCTAGCGAAAGCCTGAAGATTTTTCTTGCTTTCCCCATAGTACCTCTTATGACACGAAATGTGTGGGATGACATGTATGGAATGAAACCTTACGCTAGGATTCGAAAATTGTTATTCTAGATGACAGTGGCCAATTAGATAGTACGGAAATATTCAAAGATAGATCAGTGATAAGATTTTTTATGCTATGTTTATCAAGTGAAACCAGCTACTTGGAAAACCACGCTACAGCTATATTACGGTTGTAGTATGAATGGGTGGGCTCAAACGGGGAAGGACCACGCGCTTATAGAATACCTGTACAAAATAGCGGCTCAATGTTATTGTGCTTCATATGGTACGTGTAGAGAACCGAAGACGCTTTTTACTGGAAACGATCCATTCTATTTAAATTCTCAGTTGATTCTTAATCGACCACAGCATGCATTTACCACCAGGTGGATTGTATGTTCGTTTGCCACCCTTGTTCTATAAAATAAAAATTAAGAAAAAAGTTTAAAAAGCAAGATTCATTTATTACTTGTTAATTTTTGTCAAAAATTTCTTTGTAATAGTAATATATTTTATAATACTTAGACAATAGATGGGGAAGTCTGAGGCCTGTAGCACAGTTTTAACTAACGCAGCCTTCAGAGCTCAAAAATAATTGTAACTAACTATAATGTAATGTATGTTAATAAATTTCATTTCATTTCATTTTAATAAAAATAATTAAAAACTTAAAATAGTTTAATTCTGAAAAGAAATATACCATTTTCTAGGTACATTATGTCCATTTTTTAAAATAAAAGCGCCTTACACCTCCTTTATTTCTTTTTGCGTCAAAATGTAACATGCTTTTATTTTAAAAAAATGGGATATAATGTACCTATAAAATGGTATATTTCTTATTTCAGGTGGGTGCAGAACACCCTGGAATGAAGACCTTGAAAATAACTAAAAATTACTCACGCGTCACATATGATGCATGACCCGGTGGCTTTATTACATTTTAAACCGTTTGGCACACGACAAGGCATCATTTGATTTAGATTTTGATCACGAACGAACGTTAAAAATGGCCGTATTGCATGACAGGATTATAAATATTCGTCACTTACGCATTTATCTCGCAGGCTTGATTAAAAGCTAACATGGATTCATTAACGAACTAACGCTACCTTCCACAAAGATACGCATGTCTAATGACATGCATTTACTTAAAATCAGAGCTCTTGAATTTGTTAACCGTGTAATTTATTTAAAAGAAGTTTTATCAATGAAAATGTGGGTGACAAACGAGCACACCATCTACCTAATAATACATTGATGCTGTGGCCTATAGACACCTATATCTAAAATGGGTTAAGGACTTAAAAACGGAATTAAATGAGTTGTCAACTCTGAGGACAGAAGGTGAATGCATTGCTACGACAAAAATGATCCTCTAGTTTTTTCATCAAACATCCGAAACACGTACTAATGTGTTGCGTGTATATGTCGCATAGACAGGGCTTCTTCTATTTAAATCCAAAATGACTTTATAAAGCGCAATGTTTAGCGGTTCCTTTTAAAGTATTCTGCGCCCTTTTGCTTTTTTATTTAGAATAAGGATGACAAACGAGCAGACAGTCCACCTGATGGTAAGTAGATGCTGTAGCCCATAGACATCTACATTTATCCTCGATTAAGAATCATGTTATCGCAGATGCGTTGTCACGCCTGTGGACTGAGATTGAATGCCTCGTTTCTATTAAAAAAGGATCTCCGGATCTCTACACTCACCATACGAAACCCAGCAGTATTAAGATGCTATTTTACGCTGGTATACTGTGACAGTATGGTCCTTGCCTGGCCGAGCCGACCCTTTTGTGCTTCAACCAAATATACTACAGCGTGGAAAAAACCAACACATAGATCTACTCCTGGACGTTTATCCGAATATTAATAACGCCCCTGGTGAGCAACTAACTATAAAAAAAATCTATTACACGGAATCAAAATTTACAATATCATCACTTACAAAGTGTTTTTTTTTTGTAAAAATAATTGTCACTTTTTATCATAGTTTTGCATTGTCATCAGAATTTAAGCTATGTTTAAAATTACAAGTTTCCAACTCCTCGGGAATTTAGTTTAACGCTTTCACTGTACGATTTTCGGACTCAATAGCAATTCCACACAGTTCCTCCTGGAACGACACGAAGTTTTTTTTTAACTGAGCTTTTGTAATAGACATGATGAGAGAAACGTGGTAGAGCCATGCTGCAATTATATTAGTAGTATAGTTGTAGCACGAATGGGTCGGCTCGACCGGGGAAGGACCACGCTCTCACAGAATACCAGCGTGAAATAGTAGCTTAATGCTGCTGTATTTCGTATGGTGAGTGTAGAGAACCGGAGACCCTTTTTACTGGAAATGAGGCATTCCATCTCAGTCCTCACGGGTGACAACGCATCTGCATTTTGATTTGTAATGGAAGATAGATGTAGATGTCTATGGGCCGCAGCAACCACTTACCATCAGGTGGACTGTGTGCTCGTTTGTCACCATATCCTATATAAAAAAAAAAAACATGATGCAAGGCATTCTGACCCCTTTCTACTCGTTATAGTGACCAATCAATTGAAACACGTTCGTAGTCAATGCAGGTGACACAGGACCATGATTTATTGCAATCTGGAGTTCAAAAGGTTCAGGGTTCAAAGGGTACAAACGGTCAACCGTAAACTGGTATAATGCTGTGATTATTAACCGAGTTTTCAATTTTAGAATCAATCAATAAATTATGATTTTCTATATTTAAGAAAACATTACACGTTGAATAAAAACAAATTTTAAGAATTGAATTGGGTTAAATTCATTTTTTATTTTTTTATTTTTTATTTTCAACGAATACCGAGTTCTTTACAGCACCTATGATCAAAGCGATCAAAATAAAATTAAAATAATTTAAAATTAATTGCTTCCATAAAATTAATTTTATTCAATTAAATCCTTCGTATTTTACTCAAATTTTTAAAGTTTACAAGTTATTCGAAGGACTAAGAATAAAAAAATTAAAACTAATTGCGATAAAATCTGTGAAAATAGTTTTCTTCAATCAATGATATAATTTATTTATAATAGTCATTAACTCCCCGTTACACCGTTACCTGTAACGCTAACTTCTAAAAGTCCACTACTGAACATAGGCCTTCCCCATAGATTGCCTCACAGTGGGGATATTTGCCATATATGCTACGCTTGGTAAGCGGATTGGCAACAATATTTTTTTTATTTTAGTAGGTTTTAGGAAGATGCTGCTGCCTATCTCCTGATTTGTTTCTCTCTGCCGCCTCTTATGACACCCACAGAACAATAGGGGGTGGTGGATATCACTCACACTCACTCACACTCACTCACACTCATCGTTTATTTTGTCACGAATTAGTCAACTTTTAATATATGAAACATTAATACTAATTTTGTATGAGAGTCATTAATAAATCGCCGAGGAATTACTAATGCGGCTTTATCACGTATGAAGCATAAATTGTACCGCAAACGTGATTTAATGAAACGCAAGCCCGCCACACACTATTTCTGATTTTCAGTTTTATCTTATGTTTAATACAGCAACGTCGTGTTTACAATATGTAGCATATAGATGGAATTCTCTGAAAAAAACATGCGTGGAGGCGATAGATGCAGACAGGGAAGGACCATACTGTGTATAGAGAAATAAAGACTCCTTACTTACAACGAGTCACTCTATTTTAGTCCTCTGGAGAAATAATGCCTCTACATTTTGATTCTTAATCGAAGGTAGATGTAAATGTGTATGAGCCATCTACTTACCTTCATGTGAAGTTTGTGTTCATTTTTCACCCTTAATCTATAGAAAAATTTTTTCTTCATTGCCGAGAAATAGCAATAAAAATTTTCAGGTGCCGGCGGGGATTGAACTTATTTTGCTCACGTATTGTGAAATTTACGGTAGGCTAAAGATGACGATGATACGATGTATCAATGTGTTCATAATTATTTGCCCAGGACATGAATAATAAAATAGATTACGTTCTTAGATTTAAGGGGTGAGTGAATTACTGTATCGTTTGTTTACAGCGGCTCGTGATGAGAAATATCGATCGCTGTAGAAATACAAAATATTCGAAAGACTACATTTTATACATACTTCATTAAGATGTTATTATTAGTTTCACAATCACAGATTTTCATTACAATATGTTGTTTCGTTAAAAGTACGTATGATTTATATATAAATATACTTATACGTCTTGAACTTTATGGAGCGACCTGAGTGAATGCTAAATTACAATACTGGTTGGTGACTAGATTAAAAACTTTTTAAAAACAAAATAAAGTTGACGAGCAAAAGAAATTATTAACGAGTCAGGTAAAAAAGACGTTTTTACGATAATGCCTTCTTATTTAAAAAAAACGTACAATACAGGAGAATATCCTAGTGTAGGCAGTTGTAGTTTGGTAGTGGAGGCAATTTACATACATAAATTGCACAAGGATAAACATCCAGACCTGGAACAATTACTTGTAAGCCATACAAATACTTGTTACGTGCGAGACTCGAACCTATAGCCCTCAGCACTATAACTCATACCTAAGCTACTGCACCACGGAGCCGTCAATGCCGTCATGCCTGAGTACAAATACCTAGGTAACAATAAAGATGATTTCTGATCGTTTTAACATAATTCTGTTAAAAAAATTCACTTAACAATATTAAATCTCAAAAAATCTAAAATTGAATCTCAATAATAATAACATAGTAAAATAAAAATAAAAAACATATTTTCCTTTATTGATTGATATTTTTTCTATATTTTTTCGAGACCATATGAGTCGTGCACTTCTGAAATTTCTCAAACTCTTTTTATTGACGATTGACATAAAATTATCGGAAAATTAGAAGTAAGAGTAACAAGGTTATTTGCAAAAAAATGTTTGTGTTTAAAATAAATTCTTTTTTTAATTTATTTATTAAATTAATTCCAAACTAAAATCAATAGTTAATAAAGCGATAGTTTCAGAAAAGATTGCCTACTTCAAATTTTATATTAATTCCAAACTAAATCAACCTAAAATAATGTGGAAGCACATTAAACGCCAAGTTCAAATAAAAAGTAAGGATACTTCTTTGCCATCCCATTTCAGTGACCCTGATGCTTTAAACAATCATTTTCTTAATATTCCTGGTAAAAATGACGTCTCATTGTCTCTTCTCACTTTCTTTGAATTTAATGGTACTAATGATAACTCTTTTTATTTTAAAGAAGCCTCGGAGGATGAGGTGGTTAAAGTTATAAACTCTTTGCAGTCTAAAGCAGTGGGGTGCGATGGCATTTCTCTTGATATGTTAAAGTTATTACCTAAAGATGTTATTACAGAAATAACATACATAATTAATAAATCTTTTGCGACAAATACCTATCCGGATCTCTGGCAAAAAGCCATCGTTAAACCTATACCAAAAACTAGTAACCCGGTTTGTATGTCGGATCTCAGGCCAATTAGTATTCTACCGTGCCTTTCTAAAATAATAGAAAAGCTTGCATGTAATCAGCTAACAAAGTACCTTGAAGCAAATAACATCCTTCCTGAGCTGCAGTCTGGCTTTAGAAAGAAGCACAGCACTACCACAGCGCTTATAGAGGTCGTGGATGATATATTGACTGCACAATCCAGTGGTGAGGGTACTATTTTAACATTACTTGATTTCTCGCGTGCCTTTGAAACCCTCAATATCCCATTACTTCTTTCAAAATTATATTTTTATGGTTTAAGCAGAAACGCAACCTAATGGTTTGCCAGTTACTTTAAAAATAGGTCACAGCAAGTTGAAATACAGTTAAATGGAAAAGGTAAAGCTATTTCTGGGGAGCGCCCTGTGAACCGAGGAGTACTGCAAGGATCCATTTTAGGTCCCTTACTTTTTATAATATATAGTGCAGACATTATTAAAAATATAGAGTATTGTAAGTACCACATGTACGCTGACGACTTACAGATATATATATCGTTTAAGCCTTGTGATGTTCAAGTAGCAGTGACAAAATTGAACTTGGATTTGGGTCGGATATCTTCGTGGTCAGAGCGTAACGCATTGGTTCTCAATCCAAAAAAGTCGCAGTACCTTATTCTAGGATCGCCAAATCAAATAAAAAAGATCACACTAAGCCACCCTACCATTATTGTAAACAACGAACCTATTGTGAGAGTCACTGAAGTCAGAAATTTGGGGGTAATAATGGACGACAAACTTCGTTTTGAGAAACATGTAATGAATATTGCACGTAACTGTTTTTATAGGTTGAAAGTACTTTACCGTATTCGCGAGTACCTAAGTGTCACCTTACGTATACATCTCTGCGAGTCTATCGTGCTTTCAAAATTCAATTACGCGGATTCTCTCATAGGCCCACGACTATTATCTCGAACACAGCAAATAATACAGCGGGTACAGAATGCCTGTGCACGCTTTTGTTTCAACGTACCACCACGTGCACATGTAACCCCTTTCATTAATAACGCTAATATTTTAAAAATGGACTGTCGCAGGCGACTACACTTTGCCTCACTTTTGTTTGGAGTTATTAAAAATAAAGAACCTTTATATTTATATAATAAGTTGATTTGGTCTAAAGATCAAAATAAGCAGTATAATACCAGATCATCCAATTACAAGTTAGTATATCCTTTCTACCGGTCGGCCGCTTTCAGAGGTAGTTTTAAATATAATGCCACTAAATGTTGGAATAACCTGCCGCCTCCACTGCGTGACCTGAAAACAATTAGTGGGTTTAAAATCAAATACAGGTTACACTTACTTTCGGAACAAAAAAATACCGATCTATAAAATAAACTGGTGGGAGGTTAAGCTCTTTCAACACGTCAGTAATCTCAGTCCCATAAATTATGTAGATATTTTTAATTTTCACTTTATATAATATATAAAACTATTTTATTTAAATATTTATATAATAAATTTACTTTTTCTGACAATCATTTTCTTACCTTTATTCTTTAGCCTACGCTTATTCCGCATTATTAATAAATAAAAATGATATACTTAGAAGGAAAACGTTAATTCTATTTTGTACTTACCTTCATTAGACTAATGATATCCACTATTTATGTGAATTAGAATTTAAAAACATATATTTTTTTATATATTCCGCGTCGCATTATAGCATGTGCATTGAGGCAGCCGTCCGAGTTACGTCGGAGTGCGGGCTGGACTGAAAACCAGTGTCGGGATCAGAGCAATTCGTGTTTCTGTATCTCGATTTTTACTGAGTCCTGTCCATTTCACGGTCTTATGCTGCTACACAGACTCATTTTATATTATTTTTACATTTTTGTTAATTTAGGGAAATATTGTTTTATTTTTTGTTTAATTCCAATTTCTTGCTTTGTTTTGTATCTACTGTGATTAGACCGTGAATAAATGCTTAAAAAAAAATACTCAAAAAATTGACGTGTGACATAAGCGCCTAAGGCATGCAAATTTGAATTAACCAAAAGTTTTTTTTAACTCTTATACTATAAAATGCAATAAAGAATATTAGAAAATTCTTACACGGCTTTTTAAGTCACCGGTAATGTACGGTAAGGTCTCGAGGGGAACTGTCGGTATTAATTTGCGCAGCTCTTGCTATCCTAGCTGGTTATTTATTTAACAGTAAATAAACATTCCAGTCGAAATATCTTGGTAAACGTGTGTTGGCGGTGTAATAATATCCATTATCCCGTATTATCCTGTGGGCGTCGTGAGAGGTGATCGAGTAAAATAAACCAGGAGACTGCCAGCAGCTTCTTCCACA
The DNA here is from genome assembly GCA_907164705.1 of Parnassius apollo. Lineage (NCBI taxonomy): Eukaryota > Metazoa > Arthropoda > Insecta > Lepidoptera > Papilionidae > Parnassius > Parnassius apollo. Next base: position 476,009 of record CAJQZP010000184.1, read on the forward strand.
ATTAAAACTAAAAACTTAAAAAGTGGCTACCAATCTGCGCGCCGAACACGGTGTTACCTGCTTGGGGTTGGTGACAATAAAAACCGCCGATTGAATTACCAAAATTGACACTTTAATTACCGAGCACCAATTACAACTCAAAACACCCTGATAATAAACACAATTGCACTACTGATTACTTCAGTTCGCAGTTATATAGCTTCAAAGTATTCGCTTGTATCGACAATTCAATACTCCCTCGGTCACGGTGCTTACCGGCTACTGCTCTTAAAAACAATGAAATTTGGAAGTCACCGCTCAAAGTTTAATTTTTTACCGCTTTTTCAGCCGTTAACCTCGTTAATATATATGTGACAGCTTGCGGTTGTTTTCACTCCCAAATTAAATGAATTAAAAATATACTAATGAAATTATTTTAAAGATTCATTTTAATTACAAAAAACAAAAATAATTGAAGTAATAATCTAATATCCTCCAGACCGAATTTCGGACACGGCGGTCGTCTCAACGGATAGTAGTCATATCTGAAAGGCACGATTAGAGTACCCAAGTATGTATGCGCAAACACAAATGCTCTCTCTATTTCCCCATTCTAATAGTCTCATGGGACGGAAATCCGACACGACCGTGGAGAAAGGAGAGGAGAGGTGCAGAACTAACGGCTTTAAAAGTTTTCCGAGAGACGGAGTGACACAACACCTTCAAATTCCTGACTCTGGGCGGCTACTGAGAATTTCTTGTCAGAAAAATTTAAACTAACTAATTTTATCTCGGCATGGTATTAGGACCTGCGCTGATCTTGTTGATCGCAAGCGGGGTTATCAGTCGGTTATATAAAACATGCCGCTGGTTACGGCGTTAATCACCCTATTCCGTTTGTTTTTTGTAGAATAAGAGTGGCAAACGAATACACATTCCACCTAATGGTAAATGGATGCTATAGCGTATAGACATTTACATACATTTATCCTGGATTAAGAATCAAAATGCAGATGAGTTGTCACCCCTGAGGACCAGTGAAATGGGTCTCCGTTTCTCTACACTCACCATACGAAACACAGCAGCATTAAGCTGCTATGTTATGCTGGTATAAAAAAAACGAAAAAAACACAAAATGATAATTCCTATGTAAGAGGCTCTGGTATGTCAGAAAAATCTTACGGCTTATCTACAATGGGATTTTAACTCTTATTGTGAAGGCATTGAAATAGCCACATCTATGTAACGATCCGTCGTTAGGATATCGTGACGATAGATCGCTTAAAGCTTACCGCTCACACGCGAAACGATTGATCGTTGCGATCGATCATTTACTTGTTAGAAACGGTACGACAAATACGTGCTATCATATACAGAAATCCGAATGATTAATTCTTACTTTCTTTTCTATGTTTATTTGGCGGTGAAATTAATCCGGCTACATAAAAATAGAAAACTTATAAAAGTGGCTTTTAAAACGACATTATGATGTATGTTTATCACTACTCCAGTAGCCATTTTGATGCACGTTTCGATGTCACATTTTAATGATTTTGATGCACGGCCGGGCGGCGGTTTTTCTGAATGTAGGCGGTAGGTACGTGAGACGCGAGTTGCAGCCAGTACCACGCACGTGTGGTACGTGGGACGTACGTAATCAGACTGAGACAAAAACTGAATCGTCGATAGCAAACATTCATGCACATTCAATTTATCTTTACGATATTTAAGATTATCTGGATTTTTGTAGCGATCTCTGATGTGAAAACTACAAAAAATAATAATTATTATATTCGACTTCAGCGGTACGATAAGCATCGACTTGCGTTAGCATCCGCTTTGCATGCCGCGCCGAGTTCGAGGTCGACTCAGAAACTGTAGCGTCTCTGTTTATAGTTTATATCGTGGTTTTCGCAGAATTTTCTGGTATTTTAATGGGTGCGTTTGGCAGAAAAAAGCGCTAGCAAGCGCTTATAAGCGCTAAAATAGTTTTCGGCCAGGACACGATTCCTACTTCAGTAGCGCTGACACAATCCGCCATTTTGCTTATTTAATTTGTTTGTTTTGAAGTAGAGTTTATAAGTTTTTTTGTGCAATATTAGTTTTAAGTAATATAATGACATGAATAAACATATACATGTTATTAAAAATTCATGATTGGTAAGTTTTTAATATGAATACTTTACAAACATATATTTAAATTAGGTTAGGTTCCCCCCGTTAAAACTAACATCGTGTCCTGGAGGAAAATAGCTACTTATGATTTGACAGCTCTTACCGCTTACGATCGCCATTTTGCTTACAAGCGCTTGCTAGCGCTTTTTTCTGCCAAACGCACCCAATGTGTCATATGAATGGTGAAAAATAGTTAAGTTCCATATTAACCAAAAACACTTTCATGTATTGTTAACTAATAAAATATTTCTGGAATTTAAAATCTTGTTTATTTATTTTTGTTAAGGTTCAGTATCTAATAAAAAATAAAAACTGACTTGCTTGTCTTCAGCTTAATTGTTATGAATTAAAGAATCCCAAGCGAATTTCCGGTCAAAGAATCTTCCGTGTTTGTCACTATTTCTGTTGTCCAGTGCGACCGGAGCCAAATGTCACATACGTTAGCAGAGATGACAGGTGGAAAATGGATGAAATTATAACAAAAGAGCCTATCCGAGCTACGTTCCCCGTGCAATAAATTTTTGCTTTTAAATCTCCTTTCACCCCGTAACGTGCTAGGATATTTTTAAATAAATTGTACTTGCTTCTGCCTATAACTCAACCACTTCCCATCCTGATCGTTGAGTCAAATATATTTGATGGTGATTTAAACAATTCTTTTTCTTGCCTTCTTTCTTTTTTAAGTCGTAAATGTCACAGCTTTCCCATTGTACTATTAATAAAACATTTTCCATAAGGGAACACAGAATAGCAGATAACAGAATCCTTATCGGCCTCATTATTTTACCCCCAATATAAACAATTAGTGGCATACGAACTTAGAGTCCAGCTGATGATAAGTAGCTAGATACTGCAGTCCACGAGCACGTGCAGTCAACTTGAAACAATGAAGGCAACAGATGCGTTGTCAGCTGTGAGGAGTAAGATGGAAAGTCTCACGGCCTGTAACATACTGGCTTTCTATACTCTTCATAGCGAAACTCTGCTGTGCAAGCGCTATTGTTTGACAGGCCAAATAGGTAAGAGGATGGTACCTGCGCAGTAAGTCTCCTTGGCAGGAAATTAGTCCTACCACCTACTACTAGCAGATAATAATCCTAATAGTCCTAGTAATCATTTACAGAATTATATGGTTTGATAGATTTTCATCAAATGGCAAATATTTACCAACTATTTTATTGCCAAAATACTTTCTAATTCCTACAACAACGAAACTCTTAAAGCTTAGAAAATTCGTAGTACGATCTATCCCATTCTAATTTTAAAGACTGAAAAGAATGAAAAGAAAAGACAGATCAGTGATAGGATTTTATATGCTATGTTTATCAAGTGAAACCCACGCTACAGCTATATTACGGTTGTAGTATGAATGGGTGGGCTCGAACGGGGAAGGACCACGCGCTTACAGAATACCTGTACAAAATAGCGGCTCAATGTTATTGTGCTTCATATGGTACGTGTAGAGAACCGAAGACCCTTTTTACTGGAGACGATCCATTCTATTTAAATTCTCAGTTGATTCTTAATCGATCACAGCATGCATTTAATGTTCGTTTGCCACCCTTGTTCTATAAAATAAAAATTAAGAAAAAAAGTTTAAAAAGCAAGATTTATTTATTTCTTGTTAATTTTTGTTTAAATTTCTTTGTAATAGTAATATATTTTATAATACTTAGACAATAGATGGGGAAGTCTGAGGCCTGTAGCACAGTTTTAACTAACGCAGCCTTCAGAGCTCAAAAATAATTGTAACTATAATGTAATGTATGTTAATAAATTTCATTTCATTTCATTTTAATAAAAATAATTAAAAACTTAAAATAGTTTAATTCTGAAAAGAAATATACCTTTTTCTAGATACATTATGTCCAATTTTTTAAAATAAAAGCGCCTTACACCTCCTTTATTTCTTTTTGCGTCAAAATGTAACATGCTTTTATTTTAAAAAAATGGGATATAATGTACCTATAAAATGGTATATTTCTTATTTCAGGTGGGTGCAGAACACCCTGGAATGAAGACCTTGAAAATACTAAAAATTACTCACGCGTCACATATGATGCATGACCCGGTGGCTTTATTACATTTTAAACCGTTTGACACACGACAAGGCATCATTTGATTTAGATTTTGATCACGCACAAACGTTAAAAATGGCCGTATTGCATGACAGGATTATAAATATTCGTCACATACGCATTTATCCCGCAGGCTTGATTAAAAGATAACATGGATTCAGTAACGAACTAACGCTACCTTCCACAAATATACGCATGTTTAATGACATGCATTTGCTTAAAATCAGAGCACTTGAATTTGTAAACCGTATAATTTATTTAAAAGAAGTTTTATCAATGAAAATGTGGGTGACAAACGAGCAAACCATCTGCCTGATAATACATTGATGCTGTGTCCTATAGACACCTATATCTAACATGGGTTAAGGACTTAAAAACGGAATTAAATGAGTTGTCAACTCTGAGGACAGAAGGTGAATGCATTGCTACGACAAAAATGAGCCTCTAGTTTTGTCATCACACATCCGAAACACGTACTAATGTGTTGTGTGTATATGTCGCATAGACAGGGCTTCTTCTATTTAAATCCAAAATGACTTTATAAAGCGCAATGTTTAGCGGTTCCTTTTAAAGTATTCTGCGCCTTTTTGCTTTTTTATTTAGAATAAGGATAACAAACGAGCACACAGTCCACCTGCAGGTGAGTGGATGCTGTAGCCCACAGACATCTGCATTTATCCTCGATTAAGAATCATGTTATCGCAGATGCGTTGTCACGCCTGTGGACTGAGATTGAATGCCTCGTTTCTATTAAAAAAGGATCTCCGGATCTCTACACTCACCATACGAAACCCAGCAGTATTAAGCTGCTATTTTTCGCTGGTATTCTGTGAGAGTATGGTCCTTGCCTGGCCGAGCCGACCCTTTTGTGCTTCAACCATAATATAGCTACAGTGTGGAAAAAACCAACACATAGATCTACTCCTGGACGTTTATCCGAATATTAATAACGCCCCTGGTGAGCAACTAACTATAAGAAAAAATCCATTACACGGCATCAAAATTTACCATATCATCACTTTGTAAACAAGTGAATTTTTTTTTTGTAAAAATAATTGTCACTTTTTATCGTAGTTTTGCATTGTCATCAGAATTTAAGCTATGTTTAAAATTACAAGTTTCCAACTCCTCGGGAATTTAGTTTAACGCTTTCACTGTACGATTTTCGGACTCAATAGCAATTCCACACAGTTCCACCTGGAACGACACGAAGTTTTTTTTTAACTGAGCTTTTGTAATAGACATGATGAGAGAAACATGATGCAAGGCATTCTGACCTTTCTACTCGTTATAGTGACCAATCAATTGAAACACGTTCGTAGTCAATGCAGGTGACACAGGACCATGATTTATTGCAATCTGGAGTTCAAAACGTTCATGGTTCAAAGGGTACAAACGGTCAGTCGTAAACTGGTATAATGCTGTGATTATTAACCGAGTTTTCAATTTTAGAATCAATCAATAAATTATGATTTTCTATATTTAAGCAAATATTACACGTTAAATAAAAACAAATTTTAAGAATTGAATTGGGTTAAATTCATTTTTTATTTTTTATTTTTTTTTTCAACGAATACCGAGTTCTTTACAGCACCTATGATCAAAGCGATCAAAATAAAATTAAAATAATTTAAAATTAATTGCTTCCGTAAAATTAATTTTATTCAATTAAATCCTTCGTATTTTACTCAAATTTTTAAAATTTACAAGTTATTCGAAGGACTAAGAATAAAAAAATTAAAACTAATTGCGATAAAATCTGTGAAAATAGTTTTCTTCAATCAATGATATAATTTATTTATAATAGTCATTAACTCCCCGTTACACCGTTACCTGTAACGCTAACTTCTTAAAGTCCACTGCTGAACATAGGCCTTCCCCGTAGATTGCCTCACAGTGGGGATATTTGCCATATATGCTACGCTTGGTAAGCGGGTTGGCAACAACAATTTTTTTATTTTAGTCGGTTTTAGAAGATGTTGCTGTCTATCTCCTGTTTTGTTTCCCTTTGTCGCCTTTTATGACGCCCAGAGAACAATATGGGGTAGTGGATATCACTCACACTCACTCACACTCATCGTTTATTTTGTCACGAATTAGTCCAATTTTAATATATGAAACATTAATACTAATTTTGCTTTATGGAGAGTCATTAATAAATCGCCGAGGAATTACTAATGCGACTTTATCACGTATGAAGCATAAATTGTACCGCAAACGTGATTTAATGAAACGCAAGCTCGCCACACACTATTTCTGATTTTCAGTTTTATCTTATGTTTAATACAGCAACGTCGTGTTGTCAATATGAAGCATATAGATGGAATTATCTGATAAAACATGCGTGGAGGCGATAGATGTAGACAGGGAAGGACCATACTGTGTATAGAGAAATAAAGACTTCTTACTTAAAACGAGTCACTATATCTTAGTCCTCTGGGGAAATAACGCCTCTATATTTTGATTCTTAATCAAAGGTAGATGTAGATGTCTATGAGCCGTAGCATCTACTTACCTTCATATGAAGTTTGTGTTCATTTTTTCACCCTTAATCTATAGAAAAATTTTTTCTTCATTGCCGAGAAATAGCAATAAAAATTTTCAGGTGCCGGCGGGGATTGAACTTATTTTGCTCACGTATTGTGAAATTTACGGTGAGCTACCATATGGACATGTGATGAGCAGTAATGATAAAGATGACGATGATACGATGTATCAATGTGTTCATAATTATTTGCGGTAAGGTCTCGAGGGAAACTGTCGGTATTAATTTGCGCAGCTCTTGCTATCCTAGCTGGTTATTTATTTAACAGTAAATAAACATTCCAGTCGAAATATCTTGGTAAACGTGTGTTGGCGGTGTAATAATATCCATTATCCCGTATTATCCTGTGGGCGTCGTGAGAGGTGATCGAGTAAAATAAACCAGGAGACTGCCAGCAGCTTCTTCCACAATCAAAACTAAAAACTTAAAAAGTGGCTACCAATCTGCGCGCCGAACACGGTGTTAGCTGCTTGGGGTTGGTGACAATAAAAACCGCCGATTGAATTACCAAAATTGACACTTTAATTACCGAGCACCAATTACAACTCAAAACACCCTGATAATAAACACAATTGCACTACTGATTACTGCAGTTCGCAGTTATATCACTTCGAAGTATTCGCTTGTATTGACAATTCAATACTCCCTCGGTCACGGTGCTTACCGGCTACTGCTCTTAAAAACAATGAAATTTGGAAGTCACCGCTCACGGTTTAATTTTTTAGCGCTTTTTCAGCCGTTAACCTCGTTAATATATATGTGACAGCTTGCGGTTATTTTCACTCCCAAATTAAATGAATGAAGAAATATACTAATGAAATTATTTTAAAGATTCATTTTAATTACAAAAAACCAAAATAATAAAAATAATAATCTAAAATCCTCCAGACCGAATTTCGGACACGGCGGTCGTCTCAACGGATAGTAGTCATATCCGAAAGGCACGATTAGAGTGCCCGAGTATGTATGCGCAAACACAAATGCTCTCTCTATTTCCCCAATCTAATAGTCTCATGGGACGAAAATCCGACACGACCGTGGAGAAAGGAGAGAAGAGGTGCAAAACTAACGGCTTTAAAAGTTTTCCGAGAGACGGAGTGACACAACACCTTCAAATTCCTGACCTGGGCGGCTACTGAGAATTTCTTGTCAGAAAAACTTATTGACTAATTTTATCTCGGCATGGTATTAGGACCTGCGCTGATCTTGTGATCGCAAGAGGGGTTATCAGTCGGTTATATAAAACATGCCGCTGGTTATGGCGTTAATCACCCTATTCCGTTTGTTTTTTGTAGAATAAGAGTGGCAAACGAATACACATTCCACCTAATGGTAAATGGATGCTATAGCGTATAGACATTTACATACATTTATCCTGGATTAAGAATCAAAATGCAGATGAGTTGTCACCCCTGAAACCAGTGAAATGGGTCTCCGTTTCTCTACACTCACCATACGAAACACAGCAGCATTAAGCTGCTGTGTTATGCTGGTATAAAATGATAATTCCTATGTAAGAGGCTCTGGTATGTCAGATAAATCTTACAGCTTATCTACAATGGGATTTTAACTCCTATTATGAAGGCATTGAAAGAGCCACATCTATGTAACGATCCGTCGTTAGGATATCGTGACGATAGATCGCTTAAAGCTTACACACGAAACGATTGATTGTTGCGATCGATCATTTACTTGTTAGAAACGGTACGACAAATACGTGCTATCATATACAGAAATCCGAATGATTAATTCTTACTTTCTTTTCTATGCTTATTTGGCGGTGAAATTAATCCGGCTACATAAAAATAGAAAACTTAGAAAAGTGTAGGTTACAAAGTGGCTTTTAAAACGACATTATGATGTATATTTATCACTACTCCAGTAGCCATTTTGATGCACGTTTCGATGTCACATTTTAATGATTTTGATGCACGGCCGGGCGGCGGTTTTTCTGAATGTAGGCGGTAGGTACGTGAGACGCGAGTTGCAGCCAGTACCACGCACGTGTGGTACGTGGGACGTACGTAATCAGACTGAGACAAAAACTGAATCGTCGATAGCAAAGATTTATGCACATTCAATTTATCGTTACGATATTTAAGATTATCTGGATTTTTGTAGCGATCTCTCATGTGAAAACTACAAAAAATAATAATTATTATATTCGACTTCAGCGGTACGATAAGCATCGACTTGCATTAGACTGTAGTGTCTCTGTTTATAGTTTATATCGAGGTTTTCGCAGAATTTTCTGGTATTTTAATGTTTCATATGAATGGTGAAAAATAGTTAAGTTCCATATTAACCAAAAACACTTTCATGTATTGTTAACTAATAAAATATTTCTGGAATTTAAAATCTTGTTTATTAAGTTTTGTTAAGGTTCAGTATGTAATAAAAAATAAAAACTGACTTGCTTGTCTTCAGCTTAATTGTTACGAATTAAAGAATCCCAAGCGAATTTCCGGTCAAAGAATCTTCCGTGTTTGTCACTATTTCTGTTGTCCAGTGCGACCGGAGCCAAATGTCACATACGTTAGCAGAGATGACAGGTGGAAAATGGATGAAATTATAACAAAAGAGACTGTCCGAGCTACGTTCGTCGCGCAATAAATTTTTGCTTTTAAATCTCCTTCTCACCCCGTAACGTGCTAGGATATTTTTAAATAAATTGTATTTTTAAATAAATTGTACTTGCTTCTGCCTATAACTCAACCACTTCCCATCCTGATCGTTGAGTCAAATATATTTGATGGTGATTTAAACAATTCTTTTTCTTGCCTTCTTTCTTTTTTAAGTCGTAAATGTCACAGCTTTCCCATTGTACTATTAATAAAACATTTTCCATAAGAGAACACAGACTAGCAGATTGGCGATCGCTGATTTAGGCATCTCGCGACTTAGTCGCTGCTTCTCCTTATTGGCCTCATTATTTTACGCCCAGCATAAACAATTAGTGGCATACGAACTTAGAGTCCAGCTGATGATACTGCAGTCCACGAGCACATGTAGTCAACTTGAAACAATGAAGGCAACAGATGCGTTGTCAGCTGTGAGGAGTAAGATGGAAAGCCTCACGGCCTGTAACATACTGGCTATACTTTTCACAGTGAAACTCTGCTGTGCAAGCGCTACTGTTTGACAGGCCAAATAGGTAAGAGGATTGTACCTGCGCAGTAAGTCTCCTTGGCAGGAAATTAGTCCTACCACCTACTACTAGGCAGATAATAATCCTAATAGTCCTAGTAATCATTTACAGGATTATATGGTTTGATAGATTTTCATCAAATGGCAAATATTTACCAACTATTTTACTGCCAAAATACTTTCTGATTTCTACAACAACGAGACTCTTAAAGCTTAGAAAATTCGTAGTACGATCTATCCCATTCTAAATTTAACATTAACGTAACATTCTTGTATAAATTATTGACAATATCAGAAAAATACTTTTAGCAGCCATTATACCATGCTGTAATGGCTCTACTTGCGGATATAACATCAATATATTGAAGTGCGCTGTCGGTGACGATAGCATAGCGTTCCTTTATAATATAACAAAATTTTTACATTTTATGCTGTAAGAAAATACGGCTTAGAAATAGTAATCTAAATGGTTTATACTTCTAAGTCTCAATGATTTCTATTTCTGAACTAATACTAGTATAACATAAATCTTTTCTAAGGAATAATATTTTATGCTTGCAAGAAAATGGGATATTGATGTAACTGTTGTCTCCACTTTCCACTGAAAAACTTCTTTGAAAAAGCTCTGATAAAATACGTACTTACTTAATAGGTTTAATTTTATATATTTTTAGTTTGTTTCTTTATGTAACAAATTGCAGTGATTCATTTACCTAGGCGTAAAATTTTAACATTTGATTCATTAGGTGACTTCAAAAAAAGAGGAAGTTTCGAATTTAACTATATGTTTTAATATATTATTCAAATATAAAAAGGTAAGCACGTTACGCTTTATCTTCCTCAATTTTGGACCAATATAAATGTTTTTTATCTAGGTTATTTAGGGTATAGTAGGTATCACATAATTTTGGAGAAAAATTCTAACCCTAATGGCAAAATATGAGATTACGTTAGTAATGTAACCATTCAGACGACTTTGCTTAATATCGTTAAAGGCGACTAATGAGATATTGCGTTTGTATGAAATAGTAGATAGTTAACCACTTACCATCAGGTGCATAGTGTGCTCGTTGGTCACCCTATCTTATAAAAAAACATACATATACGTATACAAACACATACGTATGTTTTTTTATAAGAAGTAGGGTGACCAACGAGCACGACTATGCACCTGATGGTGAAGTGGTTGCTGTGGCTCATAGACATCTACATCTGTCCTCGATTACGAATCAAAATGCAGATGCATTGTCACCGGTGAGGACATAAATGGAATGCCTTGTTTCCATTAAAAAGGGTCTCCTGTTCTCTACACTCACCATACGAAACACAGCAGCATTAAGCTACTATTTGACGCTGGTATTCTGTGAGAACGTGATCCTTCCCCGGTCGAGCCGACCCGTTCGTGCTACAAATATACTACTAATATAACTGCAGCATGGCTCTACCACGTAAAATGTGTGTATGTGTTTTTAACTTTAAACATTATAAATGGTGCTTTGAAGCACTTGAAACCTCGCACGATTAAAGATAACCCTATTAATTTAAAGTTTTATTTTGTCGTTCTGAGTCCTTAATAGTCTCTTTTTGGGTAACTGTATAGCCAATTCGATGTCATATACCTACGAGATAAAGACAGATACAGAATAACGAACGTATATACATCAAGACAATGCCACATGTGCCGTTTTATTAATTTTGCCACGGAATGTTGATAAAAAATGGAAAATCGATTATCTTATCTCATATATAAAAGTCTATTTTCAATTAAATCAATATTCACCATAGTTCTAGACGTTCAGCAATAAAGTATTATTATCTATCATAAGAATTAATAGTCAAGTATATAAACAAGTTAAAGCATCTAGGATATACGAACATATTTAAAATCTCCCTTGTTTATCCCCGTTGTTTAGGAGAACTGTCACAAAAGAACATGTCTGCCTCCGAAATGTGAGACATTGAGATATCTTTTTAATCTAACAACGTCACGGAATGTTTATCTTACTGTATAAATAACATAAACGCATACAGAGATACCGCATTAAGACTAGATATAATCTGGGCTCTAAATGTTGATTTACAACACTATAACCAATTGAAGCTTAAAAAAAGGATTCCACTATCGCACTAATATTTAGAACACTATAACCAATTGAAGCTTTAAAATTATAAAAGGATATCCACTATCGCACTAATATTTACAACACTATAACCAATGAAGTGATAGCTTTAAAATTATAAAAGGATATCCACTATCGCACTAATATTTAAAAACATTTTATGTGAAATGAGAAACGAACTCAAAGTCCACTTGATTGTAAGTGGACAGTTCATGGCCGCCGCAACCAACTTCACACAATGAAAGCTACAAATGTGTCATCACGTCTGAAGACCAATATGATGCCTCACAACATGGAACGTCACAATCATACAACTGCAGCTCTACACGCACTGCTGCTGCACTGCACGGCGGCTCAACAGAGGGTGGTACCTGACCAGACAGACTCCTGGGCAGAAAGACAATCCTACCGGCTAAAATAGATACGATGGTGGAGGCTCAGTAAGTGATTACAATCGCAAACAAAATTATATAAGAGAAACTATAACCATAACAAAAACGTGAAAAGTATAAGATCGTCTACGCCGGCCTTTATTAGATACTATACCCAAGCTACTAACGAAATGAAGCGCCATGGCACGGCATCTAGCACAGCGCTCCCAAGCTTAAAAAGAACCTACCCTCTTCTGTTTCAGTTTTCCTCTGGACCCTCAAACGATCTTAAGATCACGGTGGCACCAATGAAATTGTTAATTGCAATTTTAAGTGTTGATTTACCACATGCTGGGCGGTAAAGGACATCGTGAAGAAACCTGCATATCTGAGAAATAAAAAATTGGTTGACCCTACAGGCTATCCTTGGAACTTCCCGCTAGTTTCAAATGCAAAGCGCTCTAAATTAAACCAAATTATGTTGCGAAATCTCGAAGTTATGTTAAAAAAACTTTGTTTCTTCAAATTCTTTCTCCATCGATATTTTACGAACGAATGAACCGATTTTTATTTTCCAAACAGCATTTGACGTCATTTTTTGAGGTTAAGAGCTGATTAGTTTTTGAAATCGATCGGTAAAGCTGTTCAAAAGTTATTCCAAAAAAAATCAAAATTTTTATTTTTGCGATTTCTCAAAATCTACTCGTCCGAATCTTAAAAGGGAAGAAGTGGAAGTTAAAAAAATGTTTTAAACAGACAGCGCGGTGTACGCTTCCTCTCAGAAATGAGAGAAGGCCTGTGCCCAGCAGTGGGACGTAAAGGTAGTGAATAACGTATAGGCTGTAACTTTACTTTACCTATTACTTTTTACGACACCCACCTATGGGGTAGTGGATATACTTACACCGCTACTACACAGTCAGTATTGAAGTAGAAAACGTTCACTTTGATTACTTAGCCTTGTCAGTGTTACAGCGTGCACAATCCACCGTAAAATTGCATGCATCACGGTATTCCACGCACTCACAGTAACTTTTGCATTGTGTGTTGTGTGAACCGTATTTGTGGTTGCGTTGCAACGATTAGTATAATTTCGAAAACGGATTAAAATTAATGAAATATTTCACAATCTATTGTACTAGAATTTAGCTAATATGCAGTTTAATCTAGTAAAAGCTTTTTAAATGAAATTCATTATATTTATTTGTTCGAGAGAAAAAAAAACACATCCTTTGGTTGGAGAGAAAATTGCAAAGAAACCATCAGAATCGTTCTAATAAAATGGATCCACTAGAAGGTACTGATTGAAAGAATAAAAAATATTATAGACATTATTTATTTCTTTTATTTTCATTATTATTCCACGGGTGCCATAAGAGGCGCCAGAGCAATATATGAGGGAGGCCCATGTTCAGCTTTTGATAAATGCATTATTTTTATAGAGAATGTCATCAATAAAAAAATGGGGGTAAATTAATTAAAACATGAACATTTTTAATAACAGTATAAAATAACTCATCTAGAAAAATAGAAAGATTTTTAAAGTAAAAGAACGATCTCATCTCTTTACCCTGTTACTCGGTCCGTAAATAGCTGCATATTTTTAACCGTTAAATATCTTCACTGAAGATAAACTGAACTCAACTAGAGACCATTTATTCTCGACAAGATCTACTAAATCTTGTTGTAGGGATAAGCAGTAGTTTTGAACATTTTTTTAATGCGATGAATATTAGCGCTCTGTACCAGTTTTACACCAACATCTACCTTCATCGGGAATCAAAATCCAAATATTACTCCCGAAGACAGTTGTAATATCTCGTTACCGGTAGAAGGGTCTCCAGTTCTCATCATTTACCATATTCACCATATGAAACTTAACAGCATATTTATTTAATAGAATAATGATGACAAGCACACAGTCCACCTCATGCGTAACACCTACAAAATAAGAACCAAAATGCAGAATGCGTTGTCACCTCACCCCTAAGGACTAAGATGAAATGTCTTATTTCCTCCGGCTCTCAACACTCACGAAACGAAACACAGCATCATTTAACTGTTATTTTACGCAATTAAAAAAGTTATCAATTGATATTTAATGCAAAATTTTACACTAGTATTCTGTGAGAGCGTGATCTTTTCCTGGTCCAGCCGACACATTTGTGCTACAACCATAACATAAATGTAGCATTGCTCTTCCACGCTGAGACGCATTAAGCATGCAAGTTTGTGCTGATGTTCTGGAAGAGCGTAAAACGGTAAATACACTGTCCGTCCCTCAAAAGACTACTGGGCCAAGTTTATGCTCTTATGTATTAGTTAACCATGGTTTAAATGCAAACGTGTAGCTATTATAGTTTTAAAAAAATGTTATGATAATGATTACGAGATAGTTAATAGAATCAGTAGTTACCTTGCGAAAATCGATGAAGTTGTTAGAACTTGATTTACTTATTTCCGTATTATGAAGTAAAATGATGTTTCCTGCCCAGTTTTCAGAGCACCTTAGAGCAGAGTCTTACTTAGTTATCAGCCACCGCAGTGTCTACTTCACCTGAGAATGTCTTGTGCAGAAGCGAATCATATGTTGTATTATCAAGGGTGGTGTGTCTTCCCTAGTGTTGTGGTACTGAGAGTGGTGTTGCTGGAGTTAGTCTCGACGGGGATAGTGCAAGCTATTGAGGGAGGGTTGGAGATGTTCTTCAAACTGGGCAGTACAGGCAAAGTAGAACTTTGCCTCAACGAATATGAGAACAAGTTTCAGCTGTGGCATGTTTATCAGTTCTTCTCGAACATTACTCTGAAACTTGTCCCTTGAGGCTGTAATTTTAAGATACGGTCTCCAGCCGACAGTGAGAGATGTTGTTAATATCTCAATGTAATAGTAACGTATGTTTTATTTGTAGAATCTTCCTTTCGTTCCCTTGCTATAGAGAGGTAAAAGCTTGAATAATTCGAGGAATTAATAGCACATTTACTTCCTTTACTATTTTTATATAAAATATTTGCAATACGAGTAGATGAAATAATAATACAATTTAGTTATTTAGTTATTTTTTTTAAATTATTTCTTATTTTTCGCGATTACTACACATAGAATAAAATTAATTTTACGGATTTTATCTCGTTTATTTTTATTTTTTTCGACGTTTCGGGCACTTGAAGTACCAACCGCACCCGTGGTCGCGAGGGGGACGGTTACCTTCAACTTTCAAACACAAATTTATGGTCCGATTTACGCAGAACAAACTTACAGTTTCTTGAATTCTTGAATACATAAACATACATAAAGAGGTTATTATTCTTTGATCATCGTTTCTTATTGCTCTATTGAATTACACTGGGAGAATTTGTTTGTTTTTTAGTTTGGTGTGTGAAAGACAGAAGAAAATTTTTATTTGAGGCTGCAGGGCTCGAGTTACAATCTCATTCATTTATACATTTTTTAAAGTAATTTAATACTTCAATTCTAATGTCTATGATTTAATTAGCTTATTTAACATGGTTTTAAATAAACACGTTTTCATCTAAAGCTAATAACCCGAGATAAACAGATAAATTATAATTTTATCAATATCTACAAAACATTTCCCAACCTTCATAGTACAGTATTTATTACATTGTAAAGACATGTTGCTACGTATAATGAGTCCAACAAGATCGGTGCAGCTCAATCGGGGAAGGACCACTTTTGCACGGAATACAATAAAATAGCAGCATAATGCTGCTGTTTTTGGATGGTGTACGACGAGTACTCAAGACGTAATACATTTTGATCTTAAATGAGGTTAGATGATAGAACTTATCATTGAGTGGACTGAGAGGTGAGTTAAATGTCGACAGCGCTCGAAGTTTAGCAACACATCGGCGCCTTTCTGGTACACCACATATTATATCTATTTATTTTGCAAATACACCATATAGTAATTTAAAATATAGTTCGGTTGCAAAATAATTACGACATGTACCGTGTGAATAAAAAACGTGAAAGAGTGAGACACATAAGCAAGTAAGGCGATGGCGATGTAGGAGTAGTCAAGTAGACGGGGGGCGCTTTGAGAGCTCTATAATTCTCTACAGAAAGTATAGTTCTTAAATTATGTAAGTAGGTACTTACTTAATTTTTTTTCATTTAAAACTTCTCCGTGCACCCGCTCGTAACCTCACGCCCATAGGCACGTGCCTAATTTGCCTTAAGGCCCTTTGATCTCGTTTATCGCCCTAGCTTGTATAAAAAGGACCATACCATGAGTTCGCGGCCAAAAATATTCATTATCATCCATCCATAAACAGCCCATTTTTGTACAAGGGCCCCTCGTAAAATTTATCACAAAAGCCGCGCCTGACTATTTGCGACATGATTTGGGATTACAGTAGGAAGAAAATTTTTGTTACAGCTTTGGAGAAAATTATTTAAAAACAACTATTTAATATTTCTTTACCGTAACAACATTCTAGAACAATGAATACCTACTCGTTTAATTCTAAATTAATTATTATTTAGACAATCGTTAATATTATCTTTAAATATAAATAATTTTTCTGTACGTGTCTTTGTCACTGAATCGACTGTCTTCGATGAAAGTTTCTGTGTTTGAGTGAGTCTGTGGATGGTTTACATTCACAATTGGACTCGGAAGGTGTCGGGATCCAGAAAACATCCGCGCTAAGCCAAGGCGCATATATACAATAGTACTCTGTAGCTATATTATAGTAGAAGCGCGAATGAGTCCGCTCGACTAAGGAAGGACTGCGCAGACAGAATACCAGCGTAAAATAGCAGTTTGATGCTGCGGTGTTTCCTATGGGTAGTGTAGAAAACCGCATTGCATTTTGATTCCAAACAAGGATAGATGTAGATGTCTATGGGGTATGGCCACAACATCAGGTGGACTGAGTGCTCAACTGTCACCCTTATTTTATAAAAAAAAGTGGCAATAGACGTTTAGACTCGGGTCTGTTCTTGAGCCCAGTCAATTCCTATTTGTTGTAATGTTTTTTCGAACAATAACATTTGCCCACATAAGTAACAAACGCAAATATATTTTCTCAAAAACAAAAACATAATTTTCTAACGACAATAGTTTTTCGTAATTCATTTCACTTGGTAAAGGAAACGTGGGCCGGCCCGGCTTGCTCTACGTTATTTGAATTTTTCCACTTATCATGGCTGCTGATACATATACGAGACGGGTCTTTCCCGTAAAGCAACAAAGTAAGCAAATAATTTACTCAAAACCAACTATTAAACCGTGCCGATTAATCATGGTAGATCAGAGCTTAAGAACTCGCTGTTCCTTTCACTGATTCCAAGCAGCCCGGACCAACTACACAACAACAAAATTGTTAATTGTAATTTTAAGTGCTGATTTACTATATACTTAGCAGCGAAAGAAAACATCTTGAGTAAACCTGCATGAATGTGAAATAAAAAAGTATTTGAAGAGATGTGAAGTCCGCCAACACGCATTTGGGAATAGCTGAGGACATTTCCTTGCTCCTTTGGACGTTCACTGGCATCGGTCTGAATATTTTACAGCAAGCATGTTTAGCATCCGTCTATACTACCTATACTACAGATTAACTAATAAATACTAGGGCGGTTGCCCCCTAATGCCACCCTGGCACTAATACCAGCATTTTCACTTTTTTACTTTAAAAATAAGGCGTTTAATGATTTTAGCAATAAATATTGTAAGCTAAAAATTATTCGTACTTAGAGGCAAATACATATTAAATGCCAATATTATAAATACAATTTACCACATGATCGGTGGTGATGGAAGGCATCGTGAACCGGGAAATCGGGTGAAATCGGGAAACTTGCATGTCTGAGAAAAAGAAAAAATATCTCGAAACCATGTGAAGTTCGCCAGCGCGGCGGATATTTCCTTAACGTAAAACGCTGTCAGAAACGAGAGGCCTGAGCCCAGCAGTGGGACGTATATAGGCTGTATCTTTTAACATTACAAATAGTACAACAAAAATATAAATCTATCAGTGTTAATTTAAAATCAAAACACACAACGGAAAACGTACTTTTTCGTAATTTTTTTGTCAAGTTATGGTCTTGATAAAATAAATAAAATAAAATAAATCACGCTTATTTTACATAACCTCATTTTTAAGCTTTCTGGTTTGCACGAATATGACTTTATAGATAGATAGTAATGCAGTTATTTTTGAATATATGAAAGGATTTCTATTTTCTATGGGAGTTAATTGAGCTGTAATTAGGTATACGAAATATATGGAGTGCATCATGTCAGCCGTCAGGCTGTTATTTAGTTTGAGGTATGGTTTGGTTAGAAGTCCCTAATTTCAGACACCATTTTTTTTGAAATGAAAGTTTAGCAAAAGATGTAAGTATTTCCTTTTCTATCAAAAGTTTTATTTAAAAAAAACACCTTATATTTCCATTATTTTTGAGAAAGACTAAAACAAGCAAAAATAATTAAAACTTAGTACATAAACGAACAACTTATGAAAATCAAAATGGCTGAGGACTGTGCTGACGAGTGACTGATTATGCTATCTTGAAACTTATGACACGATGACATCTGCACTGTTGCTAGCAGATAAGTTTATGGAAAATATCTTCACAAAAAACCACAGTTGGACATGAGCTTCTCCCGTCAAGGAGGATTTGTCTTCACCACTTTTGGTAGGCAGATTTGATCGGACTATCAGACGTCTCGCACGCTCCCCGCTGATGGTCTTCATATTCTTCTATCTGTCTATGTATCGGAAACCATGTTATCTATCTGGAATATTCCATAGGCACTTCTTACAAGACTTTCGGTAAAAAAATAGGGCAGTATATAATGGCCACTACTTGCCATTACTACAGTCGGTTTATCTCTACATCTATACTACATATATAAATAAAATTGATGTGTCTGTGTTTAATATTAAGGTAACTGGCTGCTGTTAAACTCAGAAAGCTATTTGCATGCCACTAAGACAAAAGCAAACATTTTTTTAAAATTACCTGTCTGTTTATCTGTCTGGGCCTTCTTAGGCATAGCTAAACCCATCATGAAACTTCACGAATAGATAGAGAACAATAACAGGATCGATCTAGGCTAGTATTGATTCGAAAAACTTAAAGCTTTTTTGGGGAAAAAATAAAAATGTATAAAATAAATGGTCCTTGCCTATCTTTAATCTAAATAACACCACATTAATGGATCCGACACAAGTGAAGCCAGGGCGGGTCCCTAGTGAAAATTTTTTATAAAAAATCAATGGACCAAACCACTCATAACTTGCAAACAAGCACAGGCCCCAACGGCACAAATCCCAAAAAACGCAAACTCAACGCGTGTACATTATCGCTAACGATGACTATGTGTTATTTTTTGGGAGGTCGCAACAAAAATACATATTTTTTCTAAACAATTTAGAAATACCACCCAATAATAGCGCTGTACAGAAATGATGCATCTCTTTGCATATTCTATCGTAACTACCATTGGGAGTATTTAGCAGAATTGTTCGCACTGATTACAGCCGCTCAACTTTACCATCGCTCTTCACGACAAAACTTGCGATACCATCCACACCGTCTGCATGATTGGCGGTCCACCACTGCGATTTACTAGAACTTAGTTTTTTACCTCACACAACTTTTTTGTGGAATCGACTACTATCACCGAGAAGACTTAGAGACTTCAAGATAATTCTACTCTTTTTTAAAAGGTATCTAATGCATTTGCGATTTTCCTTGCGTTGCAGTTGTTCACGGCGACGGAAGTCAGGTGAACCGCAAGCCTGTTTGCCCCCTGTAAAAAATTGTAATCGGATGGAAATACAGATGAATACAAATTATTCCAGAAAATTCATTGATCCATTACAGATTACCAAAGTTCCAACGCTAAATATAAACCTCCCTCATATATTGCCTCACAGGGGAGATATTTGTCACAGTTGCTACGCTTAACAGGCGGCATTTATATTATGATATAATATAAACTTTAACGTATTTGATTAAAACTGCTTTTCTTACAGATTTTATAGCGTTTAATTTATTTTATTTTTAATACCCCACGTTTCACTCTTGGTAACGGAGTCCTGAGGTGACTGACGTCCCGATGTCAGTGTTAACCCGAAGTACCTTCAGCTTTTAATTATTATTTATGGTCCGATCTATGCAAAATGAACTCAGTGTGTGTTGAAGTCTTGCAGTGCTATGCTTGGGTTTAGTTTTAATTTTAATAATTATGGGGTCCCAAGTAGGTGGTAGTACCCAGCCTCCTTCTCTATTGAAATTAGGACGTTTTTTTAATTTTATGATAGACCACATTCACAATCAAGCTAATTTATATCCTCCTGCATCTGTGTTTGCTGTCACAGATACCTCGTGCTCTCTGTAACAAGGATTTGTCCACGATAGCTAATTTTGAAGGATGATGGTGAAATTCAGTGTTTAAATATCTGTTTGTATGGGTCTTTTTTCTATACAAAGTATGACCGATGTGTTTTTAGGACATCGGATAACTAACATATTTAGGAAAGCTAAGGAATTATTTGCTTCTAACTCCATAGTAAATTGAATTTTAGATTTTATGGAATTTAGATATTCTAAGAATGCAATTACTTTATCCGATGGTAAAATTGTGAAAGTATCGTCTACGTAGCGCTTGTAGAACCTTGGAGTAAGAGGAACAGTAAGTACGGCTTTCTCCTCAAAGTCTTCCATGAATATATATGGTCTCCATATATATGGCTTCCATAAGGACATACTACAAGCGGCCGAAGCGGCGGAGAAGATTACATTAGCTACCATCCGTCAAGTCTCATATTCCTCTTTAAGATGCAGGAGCTTAATTGTGAATGTGGTCACTCATATATAGGACAGATCAATTAGAAACCGTGTAAAAGAATACGTAGCTGACGTGAAGCATCAACGTTCCTGTCTGCAGTTTGTGATCATATCCTAGATGGCCCCAACCATTACATCAGATTTGATAGACCACAAATCCTCGTGAAAAAACATCGATTCCCACCAAGGATGATACGTGAGGCTATTGAAATTAAAATACATCCTAATTTTAATAGAGAAAGAGGCTGACAACTACCACCTGCTTGGGATATTATAATCAATAAAATTAAAAACTAAACCCAAGCATACCACTGCAAGACTTCAAGACACAGTAAGTTCATTCTGCGTAGATCGGACCATAAATAATAATTAAAAGCTGAAGGCACTCCTGGTCAACACTAACATCGGTACGTCAGTCACCTCATTACTCCGTGAATATGGGTGCTGGAAAGCACCCGAAACGTCAGGTATTAAAAATAAAATAGATTAAATGCGATAAAATCCGTAAGAAAAGTGGTTTTAATCAAAGTGTAGTGTTCGCGTTCGCGTAAATAGAAATCATTATATTGACGGCTTTACTTATTGTGGCGGCGCTGTCTCGCGCCACAAGCGAAACACATAGAAGCATAAATCGCGCTATTAAAGTTCCGAATAAAAAAACAGTATATATAGAATAGCTCCGAACTCCGAAGTGTTCGTCGCGCTTGCCTGGTGAAAGATATCCCCTTTTTCTTCCACTGCCAATCTGGTGATCACCCGACGTGATCTGAACACGCAATCAACAACCTTCGTAATTTTTTATAGGATAGGGTGACAAACGAGCACACAGTCCACCTGATGGTAAGTGATTGCTGCGGCCCGTAGACATCTACATCTATCCTCGGTTACAAACTTCAAGCTTCATCATAAAATATTGATTCAAAAACTGACACGAATCAACTATAGTGAAAGTGGTCTAGGCTATATTTTATCCGAAATTTATATATTAGATTTGATAAAAGTTTTATAACAAAAATGGTCTATCGTAAATCTAAATAACACTACATTTATATGTAGATCTTACCTCATCGAATAGTAGATATTGTACTAACTAACCTTTACGCGATATAGCCGTATGAGTATATGTAATCTCTACAGCAAGATTAACATTCCGTGACGTTGTTAGATTAAAACGATATCTCTATGTCTCATATTTCAGAGACAGAGGTCCTGAATTATTGGTCTTTTGTGGCAGTTCTCCTAAACAGAAGGCATAAACAAGGGAGGTTTTAAATAAGTTCTCAAGTCTTCTTATGCTTTATCTTGTTAAATGTGTCTCTTAAATGCTTTAACTTGCTGTTATTTTCAAATTACTTTATAACTGAACGTCTGGAACTCTTTTTTATAGGATAGGGTGATAAACGAGCACACAGTCCACCTGATGGTAAGTGGTTGCTCTGGCCCATAGAGATCTACATTTATCTTCGATTACGAATCAAAATGCAGATGCGTTGTCACCCGTGAGGACTAACATGGAATGCTTTATTTCCAGTAAAAGGGTCTCCGGTTCTCTACACTCACCATACGAAACACAGCAGCATCAAGCTATTATTTCACGCTGGTATTCTGCAAGAGCGTGGTACTCCCCGGTCGAGCCGACCCATTCGTGCTACAACTCTACTACTAATATAACTGCAGCATGGCTCTACCATGTACAGAACTATTGTGAATATTTGTTTAATTATTTTATATTATATTAAGAAGAGATTCGTGGCAAAATTAATTAAACGGCACACATGGCATTATCTCGATGTCAACAAGTAAAAAACGTACACATACTTTATGCATGTAATCCTTGAGAGGGTAGGTCTAAAGAGTAACTAGGAGGCTACGTTTGTCAAAAAATGTGGATATATGCAAAATTGTGAAATAATTGATACCTAGATGATTAGTTTATCGTCAACAAAATTACAAATCTAATAATCCATTAGTCGCATTTTACGCAGAAGATTAGTCAGTTCTTATCATCCGTGAAGTGTAATATTCCTTTACAAGATGCAGGAGTGTACGTGCTTCATTTTGAATGTGATCTTTCTTACATAGGACTAACAAAAAGATCCATAAAAACCCACGTGAAAGAACATATCGCTGATGCGAAGCACCAACGCTTCGGAAAGTCTGCAGTATGTCAACATGTTCAGCATCGTCCCAACCATTATATCAGATTTGATAGACCACACAACCTCACAAAAGAACATCGGTTCCTACCAAGGATGATTCACGAGGCTATTGAAATTAAAAACTTCCTAATTTAAATAGAGAAGATGGTTGGGTGCTACCATCTGCCTGGGATCCCATAATTAAAAAAATCTCAAACCCAAGCATACTTCTGCAAAAATTCAGGATACTGTAAGCTCGTTCTGCATAGATCGGACCAAAAAATTAATTATTAAAAGTTGAAGGTAGCCTTCGTTAACTATGCCATCGGGACGTCAGACACCTCAGAAGCCCCGGGATCATGAGCGCTCGAAAGAGCCCAAAATATCTGAAGTAAAAAATTAAAATTAAACGTAATAAAATCCGTAAATTCCATGTGTAGTATTTGCGTAAACATAAGAAACCATTATCCTATTGTTTTGTTTTTTCTGCTGCAATTCAATTCCAAATATTCGATAATGTAACGTAATCTTTTACAGTCAATATTAGTCCACTGCTAAACAAAGGCACTTTGTTGTGGACAAATCGCCTCATGGGGGCATTTTTGATAGTTGTCACGCTTGACAGGCAGTTTTTATTATATGAATTAATTTTCTGTGTAAAATATATAGGTTGTTATTATTAAATTATCAAAGACCGGCAGAATAGCTCTTTACCTGGTTTGCTTTGATTTAATTACGCCACTGGTTTTGATTTTGCTATGGACATGCTGTGGCGTGCTTTTGAGCTTTGTCAATACTAACGAGCTTAATTGAATTCAACAATACTTCTGTATATTCAATAAAACTCATGTTATATTTTTATAAAGGTAATTAACCGTAATTTTTTAAACGTTCCCTTCACACTAGGACTTTCTCCTGTATCGTGGGGGCAGTTTACATATATAAACTTTACAAGGACAAACATCCAGATCCGAAACAATTACTTGTAGACCGTACAAATACTTGTTCCGAGTGGGATTCAAAGCCGCGGCCCTTAGCGCTATATCTCATTGCTAAGCCAATGTACCACCGAACCGTCCAACGACGGATAGTAAGTGGCTACTGCCGTCCATGGACACCTGCAGCCAACTTCAAGTAAAGCAGGTTACTGATGCGTCGTCACCTCAAATACTAAGATAAAATGCCCAACATATATCGCAATTATATTGGCTCTCTATAGCCTTCAGACCTGCACACACAAATGAGCATAAAGCCTGCCCGATGGCATGTGGATGATCTGACCTATAGACGTATTAATCTGAGCCCCTATTAAGAATTTATTTATTTATTTATTTATTTAAAACTTCATATACACACGTGGTATATAGGTGGACTTAATATCTAAGGCATTCTCAGCTAGTCTACCTTGGGGTGATGCAGAGATAGTATGAAGTAGGTGTATAACGTGTTAATATGAGAACAATAAACTAAAATAACAAAAACTTTGTAATACATGGAAATGTAGTACATAAGATATAAATGGTGCGGCACAAAAATATATAAACTAATAAAATGAATTAAATTGCTGGTACGTCGTCACCATGAAGATTAAAATAGAATGCCCCTCTAAAAGAATCTGCGTCTCCTTAAACTCACCACAAAAATAATAAAAAAAGGTACTGCGTCTCCTTAAACTCACCACAAAAATAATAAAAAAAGGTGCGCTTTCCAACCCGTCTGCCAATCGTGGCAACTATGGCTAACCTCCTTACAATGCAATATATAGGTGAGGCTTATGCTCGACAGCAGAGTTTTAAATTCATGGTTTGATACAAAAGGTCAATAAACGTACATCTAAATTAGAGTCAAGATCTGGCAAGGGCTCATTTAAGATGTATATAACAAGCACTACCGTATTAATAATGAGTTAAACATAATTTTGGTCTAAATTGAATTTACATTTCTATAACGTTGTTCCCGGTAATCGAGAGAATATTGGACAGCCCTTTACAAGTCCACTACTGAACATAGGCCTGTCCCAATTAATACCACAAAGCACGGTCCTGAGCCACCTGCATCCATCGACATCCCGCATGTCTTACCAGGTCGTTACTCCATCTAGTGGGGGGTCGCCCTACACTGTGTAGGGCGGCCCCCCCCAAGTAATTATGATGACGATGATGATATATTTAATATATATATATATATATATATATATATATATATATATATATATATATATATATATATATACATATATATTTCTCGTATTTTTTGACAGTATGGGTTTTCAGATCCATTTAACCCGATCGGTCTTTATTACACGCGCTATTGAGAAACATATGATGTTTATCAAGTAGTAGTTACATATAACGAGAATCTATAATGAGTATCTACTAGCTATAAATTTTGACATATTATAAAAGTAATTACTGCCTACTGATAGTTCACGACTGACCTTTTCCAACACCCACGAGATGATATTGGGTAGTGGATTCTTTTGAACCGAAACTATATCGCGATATATTTAAAATAACTGTCTCTCAAAATGCTGCGTAACAATTCTAGGAATAGAACCCTTATTTCAAGAATTAACTTACGCTATAAAGAAGAAATAACTCTAAACAACAAGAATAAATTGGTCATGTAAGTTGAAAGTGTTCAGGAACTGAAGATAACATGGCACGATTCACGTTGTAACAGTTTCCCGTTTTACATCCATCCATCCTATATACATCATCGTTACAGACTTTAAAATAGCACAAATAGACCTTTGTCCAAGAACTGGATCCTGATTGATGTCCACTATGAAAAGAAATAATGTAAAAATAAATAAATACATTTTGCCATGTTTAATTCTTTCTTTAGAACTTCAGAAATTTGATATAGGTATTCATTTGTATTTCCAAAAAGCATGTTTGCTACCAGCGCGTTAATTATATGCTGAATAATAACACTTTAAGAGAATTACAATAAGAGAGCGCCGAATACTTATTTCCACGAATCTGGAATTCGTTTCGTAAAATAATTACGTTTGTTTGATATACCATTATATATAATATATATTTCTTCTGCAGGTGTGTTCGTCACTGAACTCCCAAACGGCTGGATCGATTTTAATATTTTTTTTGTGTGCTTGAGTGGGTTCACTGGGCGGTTTAGATTCACAATGGGATCCGGTAGGTGGCGCTGTTGCTGAAATCCAGAAATCACCCGCGTAAAAATAAATAAATAAATAAATCATTTATTCTGGACCAAACCTTTTGTACATTTTTCACACCCACCAAACTGCGTAACAGTTTGTCGGCGGGATTAGCGCTTGTCTTAATACATTTGGTTCAAATACGTAACTATAAACTAATGAAAATAAAAGAGTGTAAATAAAGCAAGTTTTAAATTTTAAAACAGGTATTAAACTATTATTAAGAAATATTTATTAAAATTTAGCCTATTATTAAAAAATTACTACTATTATTAAGAATTACATTTAAACTACTACTAATATTAGGATTTACTAACTTTTTCATATCTCGCAACAACTTCGTTAAGGAAAACATTTTCAATTTATTTTTTAGTGTTTGTTTACTTATTCTAGTATTATCTTCTCTTAGCCAATCGAGATCGTTAAAAAGTGTGGGGGTCAAATATTTGTTGGTTCTTTTCCCATAGTAATTTTTTACTTATGGTCGCACGAGTTTACGCTCTCTAACGCTTCTAGTATTATAACTATTTTGCACTTGTTCTTTAAATTAGTCGTTATAGAACTGTTCAAGAACCAGCAGGTACTTGGCCTTCTCATGTACAGGAAGCGTTTTACATGCAACAAAAAGTTTTTCATAATTGTCTTTACAGGCAAGTTTTGTTTGTGGTTTGACAAGGTATTTCATAAAACGGATTTGCAACGATTTTATACTGTTAAGATAGGTTTTAAATGTACGGCCATACGTATTTAATCCATAAGTTAGTAATGACTCGGCGAGAGCAAAATAAATGACACGCAACGATTTCCTATTCAACGGTGCATTCAGGATATAAAACTTACTTAACACTGCCCTGAGCTTTGTACACACTGTGTCAACCTGTGTTTTTCAATTCATATTATAGTCCACCCACAGACCTAGATACTTAAATCTACTTACATACTCCAGCTTTTGACAAACACAATTTTAAATTTTTATTGTGCATACATTCGTACGCGTGACCCACAATACCTATATCCACGCTCTTGACATTTTTGCCACTGAGTTGTGCGGTGAGTACAGATGCATCACTTTCGTCTTATTAAGGTTAAGTATGATACCATTATCATGAGCCCAACGAGTAACATTATCGAAGTCAGCCCGCAGCACAGCCCTGATCTCTTGTATATTCTTAGAGGAGTATATAAGGCACATGTCATCCGCGTACATATGTACTCGAGATTTTTTAACCACATTACTGACTGAACAAGTTGGAACACCATGCTGTACCGCTGCTTCTTTACCAGAAACACCAGAAATGCAGGTTTGTAATGTTCTGTCACTCAGATAACTCCGAAACCACCTATTTGTTGGACCCCTGATTCCACACTCATTCATGGCCTGTAACAGCACCTCATGATCCAAGGTATCGAAGGCTTTTTTAAAGTCTATGAACAGCGCCAGGACCTGATGGCCCTGGTGCAGAATACTGTTTATATCTTCGGAAAACTGTGATAGCGCTGTTATGGTGCTACGACTATGCCTAAAACCGTACTGTGCATCCGCTAAAATGCTATTTCGCTCCAAGCATCGCTGACCTGGCCGATTACCATCTTCTCAACTATTTTATTAATGACTGATAAGATAGAAATGGGTCTATAGTTAGCATACACTGAGTGCGCTCCCTGCTTGTAGATGGCCCTGATTAAAGCTGTTTTGACTGGGCTAGGTTATTCCCCTTTCAATAAACACAGGTTGATAAAGTGTGATAAGACCGGCGAGATACTATCCTTGATTATTTTTAAGTCCATAACTCGAATGCACTCAGTGCCTGGCGCCTTATTACAGCTCAGCTGATCGATAATTTTGCTCACTGTGTCACTGGTAGCTGGCTTAAAGTGAAACGATACATCACTTTCTTTAACATATTTACTTCTGTCTAATAATTTAATACTACAATTATGTTTAATAGCAATAATTTCGTTAGTAAATGTATCTGCAAATTGACTACACATATTATACATTGTGTTATTATCTCCAAAATATATTTTAACTATATCATCTATATTTTCTTTCTTCGTACCTGTCCAGCTATTAATTTTGTCCCAGATATTTTTTTGGGTCTCCATTACATTTCTTGACTTCTTCCTGCCGAAACCTATTTTTTTGCTTTAAATATTAATTTGTTTACCTTATTTCTAAATCGTGTATATTCTAGTCTTTTCTTATTATTGTTTGGTGTTTCTTTCCAATCCCGAAATAACCTTTCCCTACGCATTATCATTTTATTTAAATCTTTTTTTCTTTTTCGGGTAGTGGATATTCTGACACTGACACTTCACCGTCTACTAGGAATAAGGAAAAAGGAAAATAAATGATGAAAATAAATATTAAAAAATATTTTAATAAATTTTGAATTTATTAACATCTTTCTTTAATAATTCGGGGAAATGTAACTAGGATGGAAATTGACCTACAAACGATGCATTGTTCAATTTGAGGTAAGCCAGGATTCCGAGAATTTTGGCGTATATTCTGACTTGTGAAAATCCCTTTGTTGCAAGACACGTGGTGTGGTGTGAAAATCTGCACATCTGTGCAGATTTTTAAATATTAAAGCGCGTTTATACTTAACCTAGATTTCAGTTTAAATTAAAATTTTGAAACTACAAAAATTTGTTGTTTTTTGTGTCATAATTTATTTATTTAAAAACTTTATTGCACTTAAATGTACAATTGGTGGACTTAATGCCTTTAGGCGTTCTCTACCAATGAACCATGAACTAAGCAAATGACTTTAGCGGGTGCCATAAAATATGAGGATAATTTATACGTGAATGTAAGTATAAAAGTACACATACCATAATTGTAAATACAAAAATAAATATACACAACTACAAATGACCTAAGTAATATACTCAATACCTGATACAATACATACATAATGTTTAAATAGTACATAATACATACGTTTAAAGCATACTTACATACGAACATATTATACTAAAACAATTTGAATAATTTATAATGTCAAGTCACATATAAGCAGAAGCAATTAAATATGGAAGTTAGTTGCTAGAAGAGGAAAGGTAGTCACCATCCTCTTAAAGGTAGCAACAGAAGTCGGTTTCCTATAGGGGGTAATTTATTCCATAGCCTTATGGCCTCAGCGGCGAAAGACTGAGACATGAATTTGGTACGGCGAGGAAAAACACATAAAGCAGTTCCCTCGGAGGCTCGCAGGTTACGATCGTGAGAAGAAACCAAATACTGAAACTTGCATTTCAGGTATTGGGGAGTGCATGGATTATATAGGATTGAAAAAAGCGTGTGAAGAATTTTGATACATCTACGCTGATGGATAGGGAGCCATTTAAGCTTAGAACGATATACGGATACATGATCGTATTTACGAAGGCCAAAAATAAAACGGATGCAATTATTTAACAAACGATCCAATTTGCACAGAAGTACTTGACTCACGTCAGAGTAACACACATTAGCATAATCAATGAGTGGTAAAACAAGCGCTCGCACCAACACAGCCTTAGTCTCGGTTGGAATGAAATTCTTGAAACGATAAAGGCCACGCAGGGTGATTGTCACTCTCCGGCTTATTTCAGCCACCTGAGATTGCCAACATCATCATATCATTAACCCAAGGTCTTTAACTATATGGCTATGAGGAATAATTGCGCTACTGTAAACGATAGGCTCCAGTGAATTAAAATCTAATTTAGTTATACGACTATATATGACTACTGAGAATTATTGCTTGACATTTAACAGGATCGACAGCAATTCTATAATTTCTGCACCAGTCACAAATGGCTTCAAGATCTAGATTTAAAATTTTAAAACAGACATGTAAATCGTCAGCATACAGATGGTAGGAACATTTAAAATTCACAGTTATGAGATGTATAAAATAGAAAATAATAAAGGAGAAAGAATTCCGCCTTGTTTACGCTAGTAGTAAGATCAGACCAATCAGAGAAAGAATGTTGGTTGATTTTTTATCACGAAGATAAGAAGAGAAATCCATGTATTTACAGATAGCAAGAAGAATGTCATGATCGACTGTACAGAAAGCATTGGAGAAGTCAATTAATACGAGAACCGTTAATTTTGATTCCTCCATACCCTCTCGTATATCATCAAGAACTTTAAGGAGAGCAGTGGTTGTACTATGCCCAGGACGAAAACCTGATTGTAAGGGACTAAGAAGATTATTTTTATAAATGTAGCTGGATAGCTGTTTGTATGCAGCTAATTCTAAAATCTTTGAAAGAAAGGGAAGTATAGAAATTGGTCGAAAATGGTTAACAGAACTGGGATTATTTAACTTGGGAAGTAGATGGATAAATGCTTTGCGCCAAAAAGATGGAAAAACCTCAAAAGAAAAAGAAAAATTGATGATGTGGGTCATGATTGGGAGAATCTTTTCAAGTATAATCACATATAAACAAAATTAAATAGCGAAATCGTAGCTTTTAATGGAGCTTAAAGGGTTATTTGCATGACTTCCATTAAGAAATGAAAAAATGGTTAATTTTTAAAATGTATATCTAAACTGCCTGCCTTTCTGTCCGAGTTAATATCGATAATGGCTCAACAGATTGTGATAAAACGTAACAAACAGATAAAAAGCAATGAAAAAAGTAATCTATGCTACATTTTATCTGAAAAACTTGGAGATTTTTATATGAAATCTAAAAATTGACAAAATTCGTCGTTGATGATAACCTTAAATCTAATTGGTGACATCAATGAATTTATAAGATACCACCCAGGCAAAGCCGGGGTATATCGCTAGTCAAAAATATTTTTAGTCAACAATTAGAACTTAATAATATATTTTGTGTCCGGAGTGCATCGAGATTTTATTTTTTTTTCTCTCTAAGATTTTTTTTTATAGAATAAAGGTGACAAACGAGCACACAGTCATCTGATGGTAAGTGGATGATGTGGCCCATAGACATCTACATTTATAAGAATCATAATGTAGATGCGTTGCCAGCCCTGAGGACTGAGATGGAATGCCAAATGCCAAATAGTAAAAAGTGTTTATAGTAAGATTCAACTGCCTTGTTGGTATAGAGGTCGTAATTCGACTCGAATGCAAATTTTATAGTCACGGATTCGACTCCCGGGTCGAGCCATAATCCGTTTTTGAGTTGTTCTGTCAAGAAATTCTCAGTAACAGCCCTCAGATTCAGAAAAATGGCGATATTTCACCTATCTGACTATGAGCGAGGTATCAGACAGTGCACCTGTGGTTGTGGACACATTCGTGCACTATAATCCTGTCCAAGTCTACGCTGTGTCTGGCGCCCGTGACCAAAACTCATTCTGGACTTTTGCAGTGCTACTATTATTATCAGTAGCAGACCTCAGAATCAGAAAATTTGCGGTATTTCTTCCCCATCCTCGTCCAATGTCCCTGCCCTAGAGCTTCCATCCTAATTATAAGAAAGATTAAGAATTTAATATTACAGGTTTTTGCTATTGCTTGCTTGTTTGTAGAAAAAGTACATATGGCCATTATATGGAAACTTCAGGTTTGTATAATTGCAATACATACAGTTTTTGAAAACATGCAAAAAAACACATCTTCTATAGCAAGCACTATGAAAAGGCTCAGGTATATGATTGTTGGCGACGCGCCTATTAGAATATTTCAGTTTATTAAGTCAACCGATGACGAATAACTTCTCAAAGGCATATTGTCCAATAGCAAGGTTCTGATAAGAAAATGCTTAGTTAAATCTTAAAGAAATATCGAATTAATGATATGAAGGTCTTGGGTTCGACTCCCAGGCCAGACTAGTTTATTTGTTTTCCTAAGCAATATCGCTTAATAAATTCGTCAGGAATTTAAGATATAAATTATGTTACCGGATTGTTTCCCCGGTTGAAATCATCTTTCCAATGATGTAAATTCAAAGGAATATTAAAGTGAAGTTAGAGATCGGATTTGTTCCCCGGTCGAAATGATCACTCTGTGCGTAAATAGAATTAACGGAAATTAATCGCATAAGTATTGTCTTATATAAGTTTGATATGTTTTGTACGAAAACAAATGCCTATTTGCTACGATTGATTTATGAGATCATTCACTTATATTGTTATCTGATAAGAAACATGATAACTGATAAGAATCTGATTAGAAATAGTTTCCTACAGTTTGAAAATTGTGTAGAAGCATTTATTCACCCAATATTGTTAAAATTGGTGTATAACAGACTTTCATTTTTTCTGATAGCCGAGAGCCGTGCAAAAGTTAGTTGTTCAAATAGTGTGAGTTCATAGACGCACGCTAGCCACGTACTTAGGAGGCCAAATATGTAAAAATTTAAATATTTGTAATTTCAGCAATTTATGTAAAAATGACTTGTAAAACATTTCAGGTTGATTGTACGTGCTAAAAAGGTGAATTCTGTGTTATTTTTATGTGAAAATTCCTGTGTATAAGTGAAATAATGATAGTTTTGTATAAGAAATTTAAAAGTGTTTTAATAGTGAAATAAATAGAGAAAATGTAAATTAAACTATTGTATTAGTTAACATATTTAATTTCAAGTGGAAAACATTGTTTTAACTTTCTATGTTAAATATTTAAGAAATTTCGACTTTGAACTTGTGAGTAAAACAGGCATATTTTGTTAAATAAATAATAGGTTTTTCGTGATATAAAAATGTAATGTATATCGTAGTGTAGATATTGTTTTGTGCTATCTATACAGGTAAATTATGTTGATGTATGACTTATGCAAATAATGTAATTAAGTAAAACGTGAGAGAGTAATAGAACAAATTCATGTAATTGAGTTGCGCAAGCGCGCGAATGGCGCGGCTCACTTTCGCGTATAGCTCTGGGGTAGCTTAGTAAATGAGTTTTATTGCAATTCGTTCGGGAAGATAGTTCGGGAATCCTTCGGAATAGTTGGGGAAAAAAAAGTTCGAGAAAAGTGAAAAACCAGCAGTCAATAAGAAGAGTATAGGGAAGTGATAGGGAAAAAGTGATTACTCTCTCACGGAACGGTTTGAAGATAATTGCTGTTTTATTTCCAAGTAATTCATCTCTCAAGATTATACAGTCCACATCGAAGAATTAAGGCGTTGGGACCGGGATGACTTCGGAAGACCCGTAATCCCCGTCTGAACCTACTCGCTGAAAAGGAAGAGGCTATCGCCCTTGTGTGTTACTCCGTTGCGGAGATCACATACGTTGTTCCCGAACCCAACGTAGGCGTTATAGGAGGCCGGATCGACAGAAGCCTCGATTCCTCCCTTCTGTTTCTTAATCGAACGTTTAATCCCTGTTGGTCCTTTTCAATTGGTCCTTCGCGGCCGGATCAAGAGGACCCCCGAACCTTGGTTCCTTTTCAATGATCGACAATTATAACTAGGAAGGAAATAGGAAGATCTCCCCATAAACGGAGACTAAAGAGCTAAGAACCAATATCCCAGTGATGGGCACATAATACTCCTAAACATTAAGAGGGTAATGGAACGCGGGGAGTCCAATCCACACACTACATAGACTTCGCATATGTACGAAATATTTGCGATTTCTTCTCGTCTTTCTTCCTTTCTTGTCATCACTTATTTCTAGGTCCGGGTCTCCCCACGATATTACAGTCATTTGGCTTATGTACAATCAATACATAAAGTTACAATTTTACAATTTCATTGATGTGTTTAATTTCACCAAACGCTTAATCTTTTTTTGGCAAGATTATGTATGCTATCAATTAATTTAATGTGTTACTCGATCATAATAATTATTTGTCTGGTTCTGGATCCACACCTATGCTCCTCCCCCGTTCTAAACTTTTCCACGGTATAGTATACTTTTATAATGTTTCTAATTTGTAGAGATATTTTGTTTTCTAATTGTTTGGCTATTTTTCCTCAAGCAATTTATTTAGAATGTTTAGAAGAGCGTACGTCCAGACTATTATTTTACCGTATTGATTATTCACTTTTGGCAGTTTATACAGAGGCAAATACGAGGTAACGAGCAAAATTTAGTCTACTTTTTTGTAACGGACTCATATTATGTTCAGAGTAATCAGCGGCAACAGCTAGTTTTGCTTTATCAAATACATTTATGACTTTAAAATATTGGAATGTTATTCTAATATTTTCATAACATAATCGGGTTTGTATTTGAGTTTAATTTTATAGTTTCTTTAATCGTATTTCGTGTCTGTATATTAAAGATTTTTGAAGATGTCTGCAGCTATATTATGGTTGTAGCACGAATGGGTCGGCTCGAACGGGGAAGAACCACGCTGTCACAGAATACCAGCGTGAAATATCAGCTTAATACTGCTGTGTTTCGTGTAGTGAGTGTATAGATCTGGAGACCCTTTTTTTACTGGAGCGAGGCATTCAATCTTAGTACTCAGGGGTGACAACGCATCTGCGTTTTGATTCTTAATCGAGGATAAATTTAGATGTCTATGGGCCACAGCATCAACTTACTATCAGGTGGACTGCGTGCTCGTTTGTCACGCTTTTTCTATAAAAAAGGTAAGTTTTATAAGTTCTTCTATAACTGATAGTAGAGTCAGCCAATTCCATATACAGCAATATCAGAGTCTTTAAGGCAATTTGTGCATCAATATGCGCAATTTCGCTGATATCTCTAAGCTTAGTGCACACTAAGCCCACATGTGGGCCCCAGTATAATTTATGATCGTCTAATCTAATGTACTTAAGACAAAAGACAAATACACATGTTCTTTACCATGTAAAATTGGTTTACAGTTACAGACATACATGCACGTCTAATATGGGGAAGATGTATGTTCAGTAGAGAACTTTTGGTAGTCTGTAATGGTAAACGGAATTACGAAAAAAGAAACAATGACATCTACCTTATTTACTTTTACTCATTAAATTTTTTATAATAACTGTCGCAGGTAATGAAGTCGGACACTTAAATCGGGATGTTTCTTTAGATCTATAACGAATTCCTGCACTCTTCGAATCTCCGCAGCCAGAGCCTACCGTTCTCTGAGCGGTTGAGTGGTGCGGAGCAACCGTAACCACCGTTGCCGTTCACCATCATGTAATCAAAGCAGTCGGTGATACCGTCGTTGTTGCAGTCCTGAAAATGATAATGGCTTTATTTTTAAACGGTGTAATGGCGGTGTAAGGATATCCACTACATCATATCCTCACGTGGGTGTCGTAGGAGGCGACAGAGGGAAATAAATCACGAGATGGGCAGCAGCGACTTCCTAATAATGACTAAAATGAAAAATGCGGTTGCCAACCCGCTTGCCAAGCGTGGCAATTGTGGCCGTATAAGGAAAAGGGGAGATCTCCCACCGGGCAAGGTGTTATACCCGGGGACCGACCAACACTCCGTGTGATAGTTCGGAGATGTTCTATATGTACTGTTTTATGATTCGGAATATTGATAGCGTGATTTAGGCTTCGGTGTGTTTCGCTTGCGGCGCGACGACAGCGCCGCCACATCACCCCCTGCTCAGAGCGGAGGTCGATAGTGCAGTCCGATTGCCGGTGTGTCCTTTTAATGCCGGTGGGGAATGCATGCTGTGTGCGTAAGGGCAAGTGACACCGGTGCGAATGATATGCCGATCCCCTTTTCCTTCCACAGCCACACAACTATGGCAAATATCCCCACTATGAAGCAATCTATGGGGGGAGGCTTATGTTCAACACTAGACTTTAATAGGATGTAACGGTGTAGTTTTTAAACCTTAAAAGATATCTCTTCTAATAACTATTTTTACGGATTTTATGGCGTATAATTTAAAAAGCTAAATTATACGCCATAAAATAGGACTATGGTATTCCACTTCCTGATTTCATAGAAAATCCGGATTAACTTCAGCCGTTAAATATTAATTTTTTATCCGATTACCCAGAACACGCAGAAACGACACTTCAAAAAAGGTATAAACTTTGACTTACGCGAAAATCATTTATGCATGTCAGTGTGTGCTTTTTAAATGTCAAAACACCGCAGTAAGGAGAGGCTTATATAGAAAAGTAGGTATTTTAATTTGAGTATTTGACTTATTTTTGTTTATCACCTATAGCAACCAACATTTGGACATGTTTATATTCCATTGTAAGGATTTGTTAGTAGGGAACCCTTGGCGGGCAGATTGATGATGGCAGTACAGATGCCTCCCACCTTTGACGCTGCGCCTCGTTGTCGGTCCGAATAAAATGGTAAAATAGCAGCATATTAATTCTGTTTTTTGTATGGTGAGTCTAGAGATCCGGATACCCTTTTTACTGGAAACGAGGCATTCCGTCTGAATCCTCAGGGGTGACAACGTATCTGCGAGGATAAGTGAATGGGCCACAGCATCTAATTACCATCCGGTGGACTGTGTGTTCGTTTGTCGCCCTTATTCTAAAAAAAACTTCCCACCTTTGACTTCTTCGTTGTGGCTCTGGATAGTTATGGTACAACACCATCTATCGGAAGCCAAACAATTGTATTTATATTTTCCATAGTTCCATAATCACTTACTGTGGTACATCCAGGGCAAGAAGCTTTTTTGTTTTATTTTTTATTGTGAAGAACTCTCTTACGCGGCTAATTAAGGTTTCTAACAAATGCTTTTTTTAAATTTTGTAGTAAATAAAAACATTATCACCTGATTTTGAGCTATGTCCGAAACATCAAGTTCATCGGCAAGTGTCCGAAATTTGAATTGCAAGATTCCACGCGGACCGGCAGACAGACAGACAAACAAGATAGCGACTTAATAAAAACGTGGTAAAATAAGGGATGCTGACCTCAAGTTGCGCAGTTCATATGAAATATCTATTCGTTATAAGTTATACAAGATTTAAAGTTTTACCTTGCCGAATTTTTGTAAGTATCCTTCAATTATTCTTTTTGAGCAATGGTAACTCCTTGCGCAGTCTTCCCAAGCTGAGAAAAGAAGTTTATTTAGTACCAGTCAATACAAAACAAAAATTAAAAATATAAATAATTTAACTGTTATCAGCAAGATGCTGTCGCCCATCTCTGTACTCAACTGCAGTTTTCCTCTGTCGCCTCTCACGATACCCACGAGATGAATAATTTTCGGAATTAGGGTGGCAAACGAGCACACATTCCACCTGATGATAAGCGGATGCTGTGACCCATAGACATCTACATTTATTCTTGATTAAGAATCAAAATGCAGAAGCGTTGTCACCCCTGAGGACTGAGATGGAAAGCCTCGTTACCAGTAAAACTCTATCACATCACAGTATTACACTGCTATTTTACGGTACTATTCTGTAAGAGCGTGGTCCCTCCCCGGTCGAGCCGACCCATTCGTGCTACTACTATAATATATTTGCAGCGTGGCTCTACCACGTAAAAATATGGAAGCATATTCGGTAAAACATATTTATTGCCTATCAAAAGTGTTTTAGATAGGTTAACACGCACGTATCACGCACGTTTCAAAGTGGCAACCTAATCTTAGTATTTAATTTTACAAGCTTTTCCTTTGCTTATATATAAGTCTGACCTCTTTGTCTATATTTTTTATTTATCCAAATAATTTTAGGTTAAATACTACATAAATTATCTCGCTAAACTGTAATCACTTTGTCGGCGAGTAACGAGAAAGACATGCTCCTAAGAACTGTATATAATATGTACCATCACCTATAATACGATTACAAATAGTTTTAAATATTTAGAAAGAAAAAAAAAATCAAAGGCTACAGCAATTAATTAAAAAGAAAAGTATTGAAACAACGTATATCTATATACAGCAATAATGTATATTTATAACTCAGTGTTTTAAAGAGGATTTTAATTTAACGTAACCTTACTTTATTTTTATTACATATTATGTGATGTTAGGCATTTTATTCACCTCGATTTCTATCCGGATCATCATCCGGCAATGTCACTTTTCCGGCATCGACCCAGTACACGCGGGATATGTTATAAGGTCCGCAGTAGC
This sequence comes from Parnassius apollo, assembly GCA_907164705.1. Taxonomy (NCBI): domain Eukaryota; kingdom Metazoa; phylum Arthropoda; class Insecta; order Lepidoptera; family Papilionidae; genus Parnassius; species Parnassius apollo. The sequence goes on from CAJQZP010000184.1 coordinate 514,516, forward strand.
CCGCAGTGCAACCGTGCGACGTGTCACATTTGGTGGAGACGTGACACAAGCATCGGTAGCACGCCTCCGACAGATTAGTGATGTATATTCCTGAAATAATATTATATAATTATTTAGTTGATTCTTATGTAACGTAAACATGGCTTACTTTAAAACATAGGCATACACATTTAGTATAAAGATCAGTTACAAAAAGTAAATGTTACGAATATTTTTTTTTAAATAGAATAAATGTGACAAACGAGTCCACAGTCTGCCCGATCGTAAGTGGATGTTGTGGCCCACAGACATTTACCCTCATTTAAGAATCGAAATGCGTTGTCACGCCTGAGGACTAAGATTGTATGCCCCGTTTCCAGTAAAAAGGGTTTTCGGTTCTTTGTAAACTCACCATACATAACGAAACAGCTTAATGCTGCAATTTTGCGCTGGTATTTTCTAAGTGTTAGGGTCAGCGCACACCAATAGCAGAGCAGAGCAGAGCATTTTCTGAGAACACTAAAACATTAATTTTATGACAATTGACAGACAGTGCAAGATTATATTCACGTTCAAACTTGATGCTCGAACAACGCTCGAGCTTGTAGGATGCATGTTCGAGCATGCGCGAGCGCACTCGCACCGCCACCGCCCGCTCTCAGTATTGCCTCAGCGGAAACTGTTTGGACGTGTGTTTAGTTTATACCTATAAGCGCGTCACATAAGTAGGAATCATGGACGAAGAAAAGTTGATAAGTTTGGTGCAGCGTTTTGTGTATCTGTACATCAAGTCCAACATACAGCGATCGTATGTAAAAAGCCAATGCTTGGGAAAGAATCTCCACGTTTCTTCTACCCATACTGTTCCTCTAATTTACTGAAGTCTGATTTTATTAATATGTTCTTTATGTTCCTATTCCTCTGCCAAAAGGGCGATAATCACCAAGTCTCAATCGATCATATTGAACACGTCTATCAACGTCAGATTTTGCATCAAAATTTGTCATGCACGCCCCCCTAGCAACCCAGAGCACTTTCAATGGATCTTGCTCACAAAGGCGCGCGGATGCCGCCTGCATGGTCGAGTAGTCAAAATTTTGCTCGAGCATGCGTGAGCATTTTGCAGTTCGGTCTGCGCTTACCCTTACCCTACCTCTGTGAATTCCACACATTCGTGCTACAGCCGTAATGTACCTGCAGCGTGCTCTACCACAAAAAAAAATTAACCTGAGTATTGAAATGAATACCTTGTTACCCGTAAAAATTAAAAGTGAAAAACTTGCACAGAAGAAAATTGGCATCGTACGTAGTAGAGTCACTCAACTACGATGATTATAGCAACATGAAAGAGTCGGCTCAAACGGGGAAGCAACACACCCCCCTGAAATACTAAGGTAAAATAGCAGAGCAATGCTGCTATATTCCATATGATTAATGATAATTAATGCTGTCTTAGTCCTTAAGGTTGATAAGGTCTATGGGCTACGACATTGACTTTCTATCAACGGAGCTGTGTGTTCGTTTGTACATACAAACATAAACCCTCACGCCTGTCACCCAGAGGGTTAGGTACTGCGGGCTTTCGTATGACACGATCCTGACACACTTCCCCCTTTTTTTTTTATAGGTTAGGCTGACAAACGAGCACACAGTCCACCTGATGGTAAGTGGTTGCTGCGGCCCATAGACATCTACATCACTTCCATTACAAATCAAAATGCAGATGCGTTGTCACCCGTGAGGACTGCGATGGAATGCCTCATTTTCAGTAAAAAGGGTCTCCGGTTCTCTACACTCACCATACGAAATACAGCAGCATTAAGCCACTATTTCACGCTGGTATTCTGTGAGAGCGTGGTCCTTCCCCGGTCGAGCCGACCCATTCGTGCTACAACTATACTACTAATATAACTGCAGCATGGCTCTACCACGTAGACTATACCCTCTCTCTCTCTCTCGTTTCTTTTCTCATAATATAACTGCGAATACACACTCGTAGTATAAGGGTACGCTTAACTTGGTCTATCTTCAATACATCATCACTTCGGTCGATAAACTTCCATCTAGGACATTCCTTGCTGACTCTGCCATTCACTTTTGCAGCATAAATTTATATATAGACAATATTTGTGCTCGTTTTCACCTGTTTTATCAATTCCCTAATTTTATCAATATTCTAAACTACTGTCACTAACTAAAACTAGTGTCAATGCAACCAGACTGGGCTACTGATATCGCTGTTATGACTATAGTTCACATTGTCCACAGCACACTGAGTATTTTAAATTTCTTTTTATTTTAATTTATATAATATTTAACATTATAATAAAGAACTTAACTAAAATAATAATTAAAACTAATTATATATACAATATAAAAGAAGAAACTATAATATAGAAAACCTAAAACTAAAAATTTAAATCGTCAAAAAGACCTGCTCCCCGTGGTATAGTGCCAAGAACGCTGGCTGCGTTTCCTCGCTGAATAGCTATACTTAGCCTTTGAGCGAGGAAAGAACCAGCCCTCTTATCACCAGCAGCGACGACCAGTCGTGGATACAGTTCCTTTAGAAACTTCATTGCACGTGGACCCCACGGACCGATAGTCTCTACAGCAAATGGCACAAATGTGTAGTCATTTCTCAAAGACTCATATTTGCGCCATTTACTAAATTCGGCTGCCTCTGATGCCGCCCCGGCTCTACAACAGGTACCCTTGAGATGAGAGGCCGCCAAAGTGTCAACGAAAGTAACATCCCACACTAGCTCTCTCCAAAGGGACCAAAGTCATACCGTCGGGTCACTTGCTATCGTCTCTAAATATCCCGCAAGGCTCTAAAACCGAGGGGATATTTACAGAGACAAGAGCCCTTCGGATGATTTCGTTCAAAGAACCGTGACGGGAAAACCTACCTGCACTTTTTTGGCATGAAAGTCCGTGGAGCCCAAACTCATCGACGCTGCTACCACAGGGGCACTAGTGAGGTTGACAAATAGCCACTCCTAGCCGGATTCCTACGGCGATGCGCAAGCTTTCCCCATCAAGCAATGTGCCGAGATTACTTGATGGTAGAGCATGTAACCAGTGGCTAGATTCCTTAGTCGAAACAGCTAGAAGGCGAGCCTGATCTTGTTGAATATGGAAATTTTGAAATATATATAAAAAATAACACCCCCCACCCCCTTTAAACTGTGTATAACTTTTTATTTTATTTAAAAATTATTTTTAAGTGTATGTGAGATTAAGAGTGTTGAATTTTTTCCATTAGCGTAAGTTTTCATAGGCTATGTAATACAATGCACTCATGAAACTTTTCAAACTTGAGTACGTGTTTAGTCGATCGATGTAGCGGTTCCCGGTGTTCGGATACTCTCAAGTTTTTGCCATAAACTTGAACCTGCTGATACTTTCATATGTTATGAATTTCAAAGAGCGTAATTAGGAGCTTACATTACATATAACACTGCTTATATTTCGTGCAGAATAATACATTAGTTACATACTTATATACGTATTTTAGATACTTATATACGTATTTTCTAATTTCTGATTTATGCGAATACTATACATGAAAAAAACTAATTCTTACATTTAGTCGCTATAAATTTTTACTTTTTTGATATCTGTGGGGGTAGCATGGGCAAGAGACAAAATTTTTATGCCCCGATTATATCCACTGACAAGGAATAAAATTGTCTTATCCCTATGCCAAAGTTTTATCCACCCTGCGAGCATGGGCCTATGGTGGATGTAATATCGACAGTTATAGATAAAAGGAGATAAACTTATCCCCGCGCATAGATAATATACCATAGTATAAAGCTATAAACTATAAAGGGCACGTACAAGTACAAGGAAACAAAGCGGAACGCCACGAAACTGTGACGCTCCCGCAGTTAAAAATTCGTAAAGTGATAAAAAAAGTGAACACATTTGAGTGTACTTAGTGTCAAAATTTGCGTATTAACGAGACGCATTTAGTGGTGTAATTTTTAAGTTTTTTTTTGCCGCAAAACAATTTTTAGTGATTTTTTAGGTGAAAAACCGTTTTCTCATATTAGCAAAACAGTAAATCGCTTGCGGCGCTCGATTAGTCGCCACAACCTGCACACAACACCTTTTTAGTGATTTTGTGCGCCACCTGGGGACACATCACCCTCCAAAAATTTGGAATTTTTGGATAAAGGACACCTCAGTTATTAGAGGAAAAACGAAAACCACGTGGTAGGTGGTTTCGCGAACCAGGAGTCTGCGGCTCGAATTGAAGGTGTCACTTGCGGCGTCTCGGAAATTTATTTCCGAAATTATATGCATTATTAGCCGGAAGTGTATATCCTCGGAATAACCACACTTTTGCAGGTGGTATCCCACATCTTGTAAGTTTGGACTCTAATAACTTTTATTTTGGAATAACGACCCCCTTTCATTTTTTGTATATAGAGGACAAACTCATGCCCTTACGCCATTCCGTGAATAGTTTGTTTTACGTGTAGTGGCTAGCTGAACTAAGCACTAGTTAAAAAAATGAAATTGTCGTTCACTTTGATAGTTAGGAATACATCTCTGCACGTTTTTAATTTTACATATTAGATTTAATATAGCTATAAGGTCCACTTTTTATCATCCTATTTTAATTTTGCATTCTTCTTTCCATGTTACAAATTTTACTTGTCAGTGCTAATTTTGTTGTGATATCCCATAAATATAACAAAGAAGTGAAGTGTAATATCCACTTTCTATTTTTAATAAATTTTAGTAGACTTTATATAGCTGATAAGTTCATTTTTTTGTATATACTTACCTTTTGTTCTCTCTTTTAATATTATTAACATAAATGTTTAAATTAATTATTTCATGCCTTTCCTTTAATAATGTACAATAAATAAAATGTTACAATATCTTACTGTGGCGACTAGAGACTACTGTAAATAGTTAATGTAAGAGTCATTGTAAAATAAAATTTATATAGACACTGTGCAAACTATAGAAATATTATATTAATTACTTATATTTTAATTTGTTTTGTTTAGTTTTAAGATTAAGTTGATTTACATTCACTTATATTTTCTTTTACCTTTTGTTTATTATATCGCTAAACTGTTAATAATTTTTGTTAAACAATATGTCATTTATAATAATTGTTATATTTAGTTTAAGCATATTTTTGCCTTGTTTTTATTTTTTCTATTATTCTAATTCTTGCTTTATTTTTTTGTATAATATTTAAGTTAATTATACATTGCTTGTTTTAAATCTAAATATAAAAATATGTGTCTAGAATTGAGTCAAATTTTGAAACAGGGCAATACAGACCCTTTGGAGGTGGTGTAACCTCTGGAGGAAATTAAAAAATATCTTATCCCTGCAATTACTGACATTATAAGAAAATTACAAAATACATCAAAATTGATGTCTACTGTAAGTCACAAAGATTTAATTTTAATTAAAAAATGATGAAGCATGAAGAATGAAAATGTAATGATTTGAAACAAAAAAAAAAAAGAATAAATAATTTTATAATCATGAGTCTTGTGTTATTTGTATTCCTAGTACTATGTATATTAGCCTTTAAAATATTTAACAATCTTTTCTAAAGAATTACCATATTTCTTAATTTAAACCTTTGAATTGTAACTTTACTAAGTTTGATAACTTTATTTTAAAACATTATTCCTAAAATATAGTATAGACCGATTCTATTATTATTAAATATGACTTGACCATTAACGCCTTGGGTATTGTGGACACAACCTATGTAACTAAATCATGGCATTGAGCTATTGAGACTCAATAACTCAATGATTAGGGGATGACTACAATCTGAAAGATTGTAGAATCTTTACGACGACTATAGTCTCATGGGACCACCTGTAACACTATTGTGGCACATATGCATTACAGTTATTTCTGGAGGAAAGGGGAATATTAAATGAATAAAATACTACTACTCTTTACTTAGTAAAAAAATTATTATTAGGTTTTAGGTTTTTTTAAAAACTATAACTTGTTTGCTATTACCAGTTGAACAATTTAGATTAGAATTGTAGACTGCCCTTTTCTTGTACTAAACCCCAGTCTGGGATGGTAGGTGAAATATATCAACATGGGTCAATACACATAATAACATCAGTCAATAGCCCTAAGAATATCTGGCGGACCATGCTCTGCTAGGTCCTCCAGCTACTTTTTGCCTTGCTTGTTATATACCCGGAAATAATATTCACTTCAGTATTAGTCAAAAATAAAATGAAGGAAGTAGATGCACTGAAACTTGTATTTACCTGCACACGAGGCTAAAGTATATTGTTCCCCACATTCTAATGATGGCCCCAATAACTTAGGTCAAGTATTTGCTGATTATTTGTTGTTTGAACAACAGCCATGCCATGATCTTGACTCGTACCTCTCTGGTAACTACCATCTGACAAGAGACTGAAAGATGTAAACTACCTACCTAGAACAAAATATTAAGATAAATTAGTCACATGTATTGATTGCAAATATACGATGTTTTTGCACAAGAGGGTTGTAATAAATCCTATACTATTAAAGCAGCAATTCTTGTATATATATATATATATATATATATATATATATATATATATATATATATATATATATATATAATCGGGATCTCGGAAACGGCTCCAACGATTTTCATAAAATTTAGTGTCCAGGGAGTTTCGGGGATAATAAATCGATCTAGCTAGGATTTATTTTTAGAAAATGTCTTTTTGTCCGTGTTTTTAGACAATGAGAAACTGGTACAATATCGTTAGAATAAGAAGGTAAATTTTGACAGATTGCTAGTGATTATAAATAGCTTAATTGGTATAATGGTCGGTCACAGAATCTTAAAACCCCGGTTCGAGCCCAGACCGACCGACTTTTTTTAATTTTTTTTTTCATGTTCCTTTCTTTTTTGAGAAAATCTATTTTTTCGAGCCCTTTTTTAGTATTTTTTAAAAACACGAAAATTTAAGTTAAAATAATTGCACTCATGATTTTTTATTCAAATAAGCAGTTTCGTTTTTTCTGTTATGTCGCTAAGATCAAAAAATATTATTTATATTTCATCAGTATGTAATTTGTATCTAAATATAATTTCCAAAACACACGAATTAAAAAAAATCGAGCGAAAAATACCGATCAAAGCTCGGTCAACCAGGTACTGCTTACTTTAATATGCACTCCTAGTTCATCTACAGCATTAATAGGCTTTAAAGCCTTATAGACTTCTTTACACAAATACAAAACACAATCTTTCAATCAATCATCCGAAACCGGCGTAGAAATTCATTGTCGGGAATTCCAATAGATTCTTATCACGTATCGATCGCTGATGTAATTTTCTTTCTTGTTTTTCAATTTATGATGCGAAAATCTAGTTGCAATAGGCTCGAGATATCTTTTTTGTATTAAAATGGTTTGAAGATAAACTTAAACCTACGTCCACGAAAGAGGATAAAATTGTTCCTTTCAAATGTCAAGAAGGGATAATATTTTCTCTTTCCTTCCGCCCCATGCTACCATGGGAGATATATGTCTACTCGTTATGTCGAACGAAAATATACTATAGGGATAAGATAATTTTATTTCTTGTCAGTGGATATAATCGGGGGATATAATTTTTGCCTCTTGCTCGCAGCGTGGATAAACCTCAGCAAGTTATGAAATTTTATCCCTTCCCCGTGGAATATATTATCTCCTGCCCATGCTAGCCCGGCACGGCGTCCAACACCTAAGTCTTCACCCCCCCCCGCGATAATGCTTGTTGTTTGTAAAGAATTACATGCGATAAAATCCGTAAAATTAGTTTTATTCCACGGGTTTGACAGCAGTCAAGGATCCATGTTTGAGGTGTGTGCAGTGCATGTTTATAGACTATCTTAAAATTAATTAATAGAATCAGGCGTTACTTTGTGAAAGTCCATTATATTAAAGTTGACAAGAATTACTTTCCGTACATCTGCTCAATAAAATAAAAAGGCGTATCTTACCTAGTTTGAAGAGCACCTCCCGCCCTCCCTCAATTGCGTGTACTAATCCCGTCACCACTAATCCCAGCACCCCTACTCCTAACACTACTACACTAGGAAAAGCACACCATAGACAATAATACGACACGTGTTTCGCCGCTTTACGAGGCATCCTCAGGCGATGTAGACTCTACGGTGGTGGACCGCTAAGATCACGAAATTTTTCAGTTTTGAAACGTGCAAGTTTTTCCATGTTGTTTTCCTTAACGTAAATCAGCAATTATAGTTGAAAAAAAAAGCTGTTATCTGCATTTAGCCCTTAAGCCACCAATCGAGTCTTAGAAAGTCAGTCGTTCAAACTATTTTAGGCCAAGCACAAACTTTACTTGCATATAATATAGACCAACCTGTTGATTCTGTCGCCCAGAACACAATACCAGCCATAACGCAAACCGGTAACACAAGTTGAATTCTTGTTTTCATATTTACTTCTAAATTCTTTTTTTTTCGAACCTGTAATCCGAAAAGCAGATAGTAGGAAAAGTTAGATAAAGCGTTTATTAACACTATCTCAAGGACGTTGTAAGACGTTAGAATGGTTAACGGCTAAGAGTAGAATAAAGAAGAATGAAGATGCTCCACCCAAACCGCCAGCCAAGTCTGTAATTTACGCTCCCTGTAAATTTAATTTTATTCGAGCAAAACGGGCTCGATTCCCGCCAGAAACAATGAAATTCTCGATTGCAATTTTAAGTGGCGATACCACATAATTGGGAGTAAAATACAAAATCTTTAGTAAGCCTGTGACTGCATGTCTAAAAAATAAAATATTACTTACAATAATATAGCTTTACCACGCTACAGCTATATTATGGTTGGCATGAATGGGTCGGCTCGACTGGGGCAGAATCACGCTCTCAGAGAACACCGGCATGAAATAGGAACTTAATGCTAGTGTTTCGTATGGCGAGTGTAGAGAACCGGAGACCCTTTTAACTGGAATCGAAGTACTCCATCTTATTCCTAAGATGGTGCTCGTTTATTTCCCTTATTCTATTAAAACGACGCCGTAGTCTTATTATCAATCAAATCTGCCTAAATCAATAAATATCAATCAATCAAAAAAAGAAAAAAGCAGAAAAATATCGCATTCGCTTTGTCACACACACACTATAAACAAAATAATTGCTTGGACCAGTTTTACGAACGAACTCGCTGCGTGTGTATTATTAAAAACTACCTGACATTTACCTTGATATTTTTATCTTACTATTTGTCAATAATGTTGTCTTTAAAATTCCTCAGAATGCATGTAGAAGTAAAAAGCTTTGATAGACTCGTCTATTTTATCGTTTTGTTAGCGACCTATCCAAAAGGTTTCGCTACTTTGATTATGTTCTTGGTCACCGGTTCGTGTATTATACTTATAGAAGACAGGGACTACGACTTACATTTGGTAAGATTCTTTGTCATCCATATATATGAGTATACATGCTGTTTGGTTAAGGGCACCCTTAATTTAGTCTATCTTCAATATATCTCAAATTTGGGCGAAAAACTTTTATCTAGGCCGTCTCTTGCCGCTACTGCCACTGACTTCTGACGCATAAATTTGATTAGTCACTCTTTTCTCATTACTTCTATGTGTCCAAATCACCGAAAACCTTATTGTCTTCTTAGCTTTTTACTTTGTTGACTATTAGACATCCACTGGACAAGACAAAGTTGTGGATTCTCTTACGAAAAGCAATGACATGGTAAGGAGGTTTCACAGTACGTGATATAGTCGCACTGAAGCATGTTATGGCTGTGTCATGGTATGGATACAGTAATGAGTCGGCACGTCCGGGAAAGGACCACGCCTGCATAGAATTTTCTCTTCTCGCATTTAAGTTTTATACGTGGTAGAGCCACGCTGCAGCTATGTTATGGTTGTAGCAAGATTGGGTCGGCTCAACCGGGGAAGTACCACGCTCTCACAGAATACCAGCTTAAAATAGCAGCTTAATATTCCTTCGTTTCGTATGGTGAGTATAGAGATCCAGAGACTTTTTTACTGGAAACTATGCATTCTATCTTAGTCATCTGCGTTTTTATTCTTAATCGAGGATAAATGTACATGTTTATAGGCCACAGTAAATACTTACCATTAGGTGGACCGTGTGCTCATTTGGGCCCCTTATTCTATAAAAAAATAAAACCTGTGTAGTGTCTCGTATGATAAATGGGGAGAACTAAAGGCATAAGGAATTCCGAATTAATCCTCAGAGGCGACAAGGCATCTGCATTTGGATTCTTAATCATGAATAGACTTAAACTATGGCCCACAGAAGGCACCTTCCAACACTATGTTCGTTTAACACCCTTACGCGTATAAGAAGAGATAAGACTTCCACCTTATATGTGAACCGCGTCTTTAAAACGAGACTGAATAGATATTTGTTAGGCTAAGACAGCGTAGAAGTGGGGTTATAGTCAAGCGCAACGTTATAATAAGTAAATAAAAATACTTACAAAATTCTTTGGTTGTAAACAAATCTTCATAAATTTACAACACAAAACAAATCAATTTTATTTAATTCAATGTATTGTACTGATTGAAAGTTTAACTGAATTAGTGAGTATTTTGTTATTGAAATCATTATTTGTTAATCGTAAACATACTCTGTCGGCTTCCTTCGCATGCTGAACAACTGTCTCTCACTAGTGTCATGAAGCGTGTAAATCAGGTTTTATACGAGATACTACCAATCTTATAAGGTTAAATTATTATAAATAATTATATGCAAAAGAACGACTTTTTTATTGCTACTCTATAGAGATCATAATATATTGCGCTATAATTTATACACAGAGATAGATAATTTAATTCATATTATTATTACTATATCTCAATTAATCCTAATGTAATAAAATGATTAAATGCCATGACAAATATTACATTCTTTATAAAATGTTTGAACACTTCTTTATACATATGATCTATTTTTTCTAACAACATACTTTTGTATCTCTGTCAACAGTTTCCTTCTCGTGAGATGATTTACTTAATCTTTCCGTGTATAGTATTTATGTAAAACGTATAGCTAATAACTTACAAATAAGCGCAAAGGTATAAACAAGATAAATACAATAAAAAAATATACTGCAAATATCTTTTATATTTGTTTGTCAATAGAATTTGGTTTTCAGTCGGATTTACATCAGTCTTTCGGAGTAGAAAAACGTAAAGGTAACGATAAACAATCTGTAAAAACATATCTTTATTAATTAAACACAGTTACAAGAATACTACTCATACAAATATCTTTTATTTTTGGATAATGTGATTTATGCGATAACTTTTAAAATTTCGAAACAGGTATATTAACCGCCTCTACAAAATCGCACGGATATGAAAACTTATGTATTTATATTATAGGAAACCTATGTAAAATGTTGTTTAAGCGAGATAATCTTGAAAGATTAAAACACAGTTTTCCTTTTCATGCAGTGTTTATATGTTAGACCTACCGTAAAAACCAAAAATATGGGTAAAATAGATACGAGTAGGTCAGCTAAGACCGGATTTTACGATGTTCCACCCGCAAGAGGGCGTTAATTAAAAAAATACATTTTTAAACTATAGCTCTCATAGGTATAAAACTTGGCCTAAATATTCTTTTTGGTATGTTAAAAATTACCCAAGGATGGATTTTATGAAATTCCACCAGGGCAGAGTCTGGGCGTTAAAAAAATAATTAAACTTAGTATATAAAGCTACAGGTCTGAAATTGGCGAAATTATTATTTATGTCATCTGGAGTTCAAATGAAAACGAATTTTACGAAATTCCACTCACGAGTACTCGTAAAATTCGTTGTCACTTGAAAACCTGAGTTCAACTGAAAACAAATTTTACGAAAATAACTCGTGTTACCATCCATACCATCTGGAAGACTGGCGGTCCACCACTGTGCGATTTAAAAGAAGTTTTCTTCCTCGCACAACTTCTTTGTGGAATCGATTATCACCACAGATTTTGCGGACCAATACGGCTTAGGGACCTTGAAGAAAATAACCTACGCCTTTTTAAAAGGCCGGAAATGCATCTGCGATTCTCCTGATGTTGCAGTTGTTCATGGACGGTGGTAATCACTTACCATCAGGTGAGCTGTATGCTCTTTTGCACCTCTCAATTAGAAAAGTCGAAGGGAATTGCGGGGGCGTTAGAATGAAAGTAAAAAAAATATTGATTATAGTTCGGGCTAAAATTAATTATTGACAAAATTAATCTGTAGAATGGTTTTGTGTGTATTTGAGTGGGTTCCTGGATGACTTAAAACTAACCCCGCCCGGTAGTTAACTTAATGGCACTGTTATCAAGATCTAGAAATCACGCGTGTATAAACTAACAGAACCAGTCAGTAACTTGCAAAATAGTCCTTTTTTACCAGTATTTACCATCAACCAGATTGACGAAAAAGTGGGGTATTCAAGGTGACGGAGACTCTGGACGCAGCAGCAGTTCAGCATTAGAATTGGCGATTGCAGAACCTGATGTCTCCAATCTTAACAAGGCCCTGTACCCAATCTGATATCTGAGATATTTCTCAGTATAAGATATCCGCATTTCTCAGTAGCCTCTTATAACACCAACAGGATAAAGTAGGATAATGTTTCCTATTATGCTACTAATACATATTAAACTTTACATGGAAAACTTGAATTTTCAATGTTTTGTCAACCATTTTATTTTATTGCATAGTTTTTTTGTATCAATAATTTATTCGCTATCGATATCATTTTAAGGACATCATAAGAGGCAATAGAGGGAAACATATCAGGAAATGGGCAGCAACGTCTCTCTAATAATGAATATAATAAAAAATTTGGTTGCCAAACGGCTTGCCTAGCGTGGCAATTATGGCAAATATCCTCTTAAGAGGCAATATATGGGGGAGGTCTATGTTGAGAAGTGGATTTTAGTATGCTGTAACGGTAACAAACCCTACTACAACCTTATCTGGTAAGTGGTGACTCTCTTGGTGATGGGACTGCTTTTGGCCTTGAAGTCCGTCTGGGTGCACTGCTGCGTGCTGCTCTGAAGAATATACTTACGGGCTGTGAGGTGCATCTTAGTTTTCAGAATAATCTGTAGTCTTCTTTGTTTAAAGTTGACTGCATATGAAAAATTCAATGACTACCTACCAACAGACTTTTTCGTTTGGCACATCAGTATGATAAAATAATAAACACCTAGATAGTAAGCCGCCCTGTCTTTGCACAACAATAGCTTCTGTTGTTTTAAAGACATATTGTAATAGGACGGTAAGACGGACGCGAATAAATTAATTCAGGCCGCGAGCCCTGAGTCTGCTGAAGCTGTAAGAGCCGCATATACTAACAGCACTAACATCACAGAATAAAGAAAATAATAAATTATTATAATTTTTTTAAAACCTCTGAGTAGACTTTGTAATACCACAAGCTCAAGTAATTAACAAGAATGTCATCTAGATAGTTACATTTTTGTTATAAGATACGGGTGACAAACGAGCACGCAGTCCACCTGATGGTAAGTGGTTACTGTAGCCCATAGACATATTCGTCTTAAACCCTCTCCATTATTCCAAACTGAGGGGTGAAATTTTGTATTAATTTATTTGTTATTATTTTAAAAAAAACATACGGTCGAATTAAGAACTTCTTTTTTTGGAGTAGGCTAATAAGTAACAACTGGTTTTAATTAATGGGTGAAAATAAATGACATCTTAAATGAAGGTGCCCCTAAATATATAAGCATAAACCGTACTACTATAAGAGCTTTATACAGTAAAACACTCGACGATCTAAGTTTTCACTAGTTTTACCTACTGAATACTAAGGCAAAAGGACTAAAAACTACCTTATAATATAATATTTTAAATATAACTCATAAGTAAAAATATGAATTGTAACATATTCTAATTTAAGTCTTCGTATAAATCTCACTAGAAGCTATTAGAAAAGACAGTTTAATATTCGTAAACCTCGTAGTAGGGTCCTTTATCACGATAATCCCTTTATATAAATGCTATTTCGCTTGGGTTGACCAAAGAATTTAGATTTATAGTTCAAAGTTTTGACTCGTAAGTTTATTTTTGAAATAGTTGCGGGTCCTTGAAAATGTTTAATATCCAGTTTAAGCTAAGATATTAATTTCCACGACTATGAGAAATACCAGAAATACCCAATGAACTTCGACGGGTGAGCGGCATCATACTTTAGTGTAAGCCAGATGTTACATGTTAAAATAAGCTAAGACTAAGCACTTTAAAGATATCGGCGAAAATCAATAGAAACCTGAAAATTGTACACATGAATTTGTAGCTATATCTAATTAGTCACCAAAATCGTGTGTTTGTTTCTTCAACCAGTTTCGAGAAAATCGAATTACTGCTATTTTAGTGTTATGAGTGATCAAAATACAAAATATCAACTCCTTTAGGGTTCGTATAAAAAAACCCTAAAACTGCTACCAACGTCTGGCTACGTTGAATGTATGTGGGGCAATGAATGATAAAATGGATGAAGTATGCGATATGATGTATGATAGAGGAATAGATGTGTTATGTGTTAATGAGACGAAAAGGAAGGGGAAGGATGTCACTACACATGGCATGTATACCGCATACTGGTCTGGTGTAGACGAGATCGAGCGGGCACGCCAGGGGGTAGGTATCATCCTTTCAGAAAGAATGGGCCAATGTGTGAAAGAGTATGAATGTATAAGCCCAAGACTGCTATGGATACGAATGAAAGTGGGTTTAAAGAAGTTGTTTGTATTAGGGGTCTACGCCCCAGACATGTCTAAGCCCACTTATATCCGAGAGCAGTTTTGGGAAATGGTAAGGATGGTGTTAATGAAGTGTAAGGGAAATGGAAATATTATTATGCTAGGAGATTTTAATGGAAGGGTTGGGGTGAGGAGGCTTGGTTATGAAAGGATATTGGGAACGTTTGGTGATGAAAGTATAAATGAGAATGGTGAAAGTCTCCTCACCGTATGTATGGAAAAGAATCTTTTTGTGACGAACACTTGCTTTCGCCACAAGAGGATTCACATGTATACTTGGGAAAGAGGTGACGATAGAAGCATGATAGATTTCATAATTGTGGATGAAAGATTGAGAGGCGCCGTGGTAAATACAAGGGTTTACCGGGGGTTCTACCGTAGGAACGGATCATTATTTGGTTTTATGCCGCATTAATGGTCTATTCAGGCGTTGGCGCCATCGATCATCTGTGTCTACCACTGCGTTACAGCGTATTAGAACAGAAAGGTTACAAGATGAAGGTGAGAGAAACAAGTTCAAATGTAGACTGAAAGAAAATATAAGTGGTTTGGATGAATTATGTATGAAGGAGTTAGACTTGGGGACTGTATGGCAAAATGTAAAGAAAGGTTTAGTGGATGCAGCTACCGAAGTATGTGGTGTTAGTAAGAGGAAGAATGAAAGGAAAAATAATACGTTATGGTGGGATGATGAGATACGTATGGAAGTTGAAGCAAAGAAGAGAGCATGGCTAGATTTACTAGCAAAAAAGGCTGGTAATTCTAGCGGTACGAATGATGATATTGAAAGAAAAAAGGCAGTCTTTAAACATCTTAATAAGAGAGTAAAAGAAGTAGTTGAAAGAAAAAAGCAAGAAAGAACGGATAAGAATGATAGAAGAATATCGGATAACTTCCAGGCAAATATTAAAATGTTCTGGAAACTTGTAAGAACTGCCAGGGGACATTCAAAACAGCCTATGATGAATGTTATAAGAGACGAGAATGGCTATATTCTGAAAGATTAAGTTTTGAGTTTAAAGAGATGGAAGGAATATTTTGAAAGCGTGTTTGTGAGTGAGGAGACAACGTGTGTACTAAGTGAAGTAGAAACTCCGAAAGAAGAGGAAAGAGGTAGCGAGATAAGAATAGATGAAATAATGAAAGCAATGAAAAGTATGAAAGCAGGTAAGGCTGCCGGATATGATAGAGTCTCACTCGAAATGCTAAGGGCTGGAGAGGAAGTCGTGGCAGGCCTGCTGCACACCTTGTTTAATTTATGCTGGAAACTGAAGCGGGTACCGGTAGACTGGTGCAAATCCGTGATAGTCCCAGTATATAAAGGAAAAGGTCGCAGCAGGACTGTAAAAACTACCGTGGCATCAGCCTTCTTAGCATTGTGGGAAAACTGTATGCTAAGGTACTGATTGAAAGGGTCATGAAAGAAACTGATGGAAAAATTTGGGATATGCAAGCGGGATTCAGAAAGGGAATGGGATGTACAGATCAAGTCTTTTCCATGCGCATGATCGCGGAGAAGTTTTTGGCCAAAAACCAAAAGGTTTTTTGCGCGTTCATGGACTTGGAAAAGGCCTGTAATAGAGTAGATAGGGATGTGATATAGCAAACACTAAACTCATTTGGGTTGAGCGCTGGCTTGATACAGGCATTGGAGTCTCTTTATAGGGACTCTAGTGCTTGTGTTAGGATCAACGGGGTCTACTCGGACTGGTTTGACATCCATAAAGGTGTCAGACAGGGCTGTGTGGCTTCCCCGTGGCTGTTCAACCTATTTATGGACAGTTGTTTGTAAAATTTGAAAGTTGAAGAACGCGGATTAAGAATGGGTGAGTTAACCGTCAAATGCCTTTTGTACGCCGATGATCAAGTTATCCTTGCGTCGTCGGCGGCCGAGTTGCAAATGATGGTTACATTAATGAACAGAGCATTAAAAGAAAGGGGTATGAAAGTGAACGCAAGTAAGAAGAAGGTTATGGTTTTTGAAGGAGAAGAAAGTAAAACGATTTGTGAAAGAAGAATAGAAAGGGGAGTTGATCTAGCAAGTAGATGAGTTTGTATATTTGGGCTGCGTATTTAGCAGGGATGGGAGATATGATAAGGATATAGAACGACGAGTAAATGCGGGAAATAGAGTAAATGGGGCCCTGCACTCTATTGTGAAGAGTCAAAAAGTGTCAAAAAAGGCACGTGTGGCAATTCACAATGCTGTGTTGGTCCCTACTTTAACGTATGATAGTGAAAGTTGGGTGTGGCAGAAGAAGCACGAGAGTAGAATCAACGCAGTAGAAATGCGGTCCTTAAGGAGTATGTTAGGGCTGAATCTGAACGACAGGGTAAGAAATTGTGTAATAAGAGAAGAGTGTGGTTTGCAAGATGATGTTGTGACTAGGATTAAGAAAGGAATGCTTCGGTGGTTTGGTCATGTGGAAAGAATGAATGAGGAAAGAGTGACAAAGAAAATTTATGTTGCAGAAGTGAATGGCAGAGTCGGAAAAGGACGTCCTAGGCGAAAATTTATCGACCAAATTGGCGATTTATTGAAAACGGGCCAAATTAGGAGTACCCTTAACCGACGAGCATGTATGTGTAGGTGTATGGATGTGAAGGAGGCGAGGGAGGTGTGTCAGGATCGCGCCAAATGGAAGTCTGTAGTCTTTGCCTACCCCTCTGGGTGACAGGCGTGAGTGTTTATGTTATGTTACAAAACTGTGAAATAAAATCTTTTTTTTTTTGGGAACCTCCCATATAGGTAAAGGGCGGATGATTTTTTTTTACCTGTCTATTGCATTTTGTGGGTGTCGTTGGATGGGTTTTTCAAAAATATTGGGGCATGGAACATTCTTAATTAATAATTTAACTTTAAAGTGGTATTTTTATTTGAGTCATGTGGCATATGTTCTACCAACTAAAGCCCTGTTTTTCGAAATAGGAATAATAAAAAATTAAAAGAAAATAATCACAGCTAAGTACCTACGCTTAACAAGTTAACGAGTAACACTCGACCAAATTATAAAATGCACTTGGATTAGAACCAGAACTAGAAAAAAAAATTCGTTACGATTCCATATAAAACGATCTAAAACTAAATTCATTATAACTTTGTAATGTTATTGTAAAATGTAAGAAATAAATTTTTTTTGAAGAAAATAACTTATATATTACTACGATAGCTTTACTTTTCTTTTGTGGGGTATACAGAGAGGATCGATCGCCGAGAGACCGATCCCGATATACCACTTTCGTTTCTTTTTTGATATATATTATAGGCCGCATTCATTGTATTCGTATATACAACCTCATACAGTTTCATTCGTGGTACTATTGGTTTATGTGGGCGACCCTCAGGATAGTTTAGGGCAGTGATGGTTTACGGGAAGGTTCGTCACAGTCACATATTATATATCTCAGGATTTCACTGCGGGAAACCAAAAGATATATAGTGAACTATGTTTATTTTTGATCGGACTTGGCATGTGAATGATTTGATGTAAATAGTATTATTTTCGAAATCATATCAAAAAATAAATCTGCTTGGAAAATAATTACCTATCATCGTCCTATTTTAAGTCGTTATAGCGGTCAAACTGCGAACTCACTTCATCATCATCATCATTACAGCCATTCACAACTGCACTGCTGAACATAGGCCTCTCCCAAGAAATGCCACATAGCACGGTTCTGAACCACCTGCAACCATCGACTTCATGCATGTCTTACCAGGTCATCATTCCATCAAGTTGGGGGACGCCCTACATTTCATCTACTGGTACGAGGCTGCTACTCGAGAACCTTTCTTCCCTACTCTTTGGCGGTTCTAATAGCTATCCAGCCTATCGCCACTTTAGTTTACTAATCCGTTGGGCTGTGTCGGTAGCTCTTCTATGCTACTGCGGATATCCTCATTTTTTAAGTCTATCACGCAGATAAACACGGATCATAGCATTCTCCATAGCTCGCTGATCGACCTTGAGCTTCCTCATACGGCCAGCAGTACAATACTACGTGTCAGATCCATAAGTCATCATTGGCAACACGCACTGTTTGTACAATCTCGTTTTGAGGTACTCTTATGTCTGAAGATGTGTCGTAATATCTCATGAACTCACTTAATATGCTCATATTATCAAGAAGATCCCTTCTAAATTTACATAATGTGACGGATAACTATGGAACTGTACTTCTACATAGTGCGTGTCAGGAACACGAACTTGGTCAGTCTTTTTTCTTAAAATCACGTGTAAAGACATGATGTCCACATATAATAATCAGTAACCAATTACTTGGTGCATCTAATCGAACGATTTTATTTTGTTTCTGGCTGTTCAGATCTCGTTGATTCCAATACTAAACAGCAACCTTTTCACTGTTATCTTTATAGGGCTCTGGGTTGCTCACGTACTTTGTTTACATCGAGCTTCTAACCTCTGGGCGTAAGGCATGGTAGCGACTTTTTAGTCAAGTAAAATATTTATTTGGTAATACTAATAAATCATCATTTATTAGAGCCAAGCTGCAGTTATATTAAATGTAAAGTTGTAGCACGAATGGGTCGGCTCGACCGAGAAAGACACATCTCTCATCTCTCACATCTCTCACAGAATACCAGCGTAAAATAGTAGCCTAATGCTGCTGTGTTTCGTATGGCGAGTGTAGAGAACCGGAAACCCGTTTTACTGTAAACGAGGCATTCCATCTTAGTCCTCACGGGTGACAACGCATCTGCATTTTGATTGGTAATCGAGGATAGACGTAAATGTCTACAGGCCACAGCAACCACTTACCATCAGGTGGACTGTGTGCTCGTTTGTCACTCTATCGTATAAAAAAAGTCACTGTATTCACTAACCATCAGGTGGACTGTGTGATCGTTTGTCATCCTATACTATAAAAAAGTAATAAGTTAGCGGTTTTAAATCTACAAATAGCATAAACATTAAAAATACAAACAGATACGATTACGCAATACACTGTCGTATCTACTTATCATCTACTCCACAATACAGTGCAATACAAAATATTTTCGATTATGAAATTTTTTTCACTGGCATGGTAAAGTTTATTATATTTCATTTCACAAATTATACTAACATAAGACCGACATTTAAAGATATTTAAAACATTATTTTAACCACATAAAATTAAATTCCCGTACCGGGAGTCGAACCCGAGCCTCCCGGGGTGAAAGCCAGGTATCCTAGCCAATAGTCAAACGGGAGATGGACGTTAGTGTAAAAATAGCAGATTGATGCTGCTATTTTTCGGAATGCAAAGAAACTAAGACCTTTTTTAGTGGTAACGAATTTTTTAAGTAGCTTTTAGTCCTCGGGGATGACATCATATAATATGTGATCCATGACACTTATCCTATATCTCAATTGTACTACCGTCTAGTAGTAGCGACGGAAGAGTGTGCACTGCCCCATATTGTGAAGTAAGAGGCGACTGAGCGAAATTAAACACGAGATGGTCAACAGCAACTTCCTAAAATCGCCTAACAAATATTCTCCCTATGAAGCAATCTATGGAAGAGGGAAGAGGATAGTGGACTTCTGAAATGTATGTTAAACTAAATTATATTTTAATGTGGTTTGAAAAGAATGGATGAGGAAAGAGTGCGGGGTTAATTTATGCAGCTGAAGTGAGTGGTTGAGTCTCCAAGGGCCTCTCTAAACGGTAGTTTACTGACCAAATTGGCTATTTATTGGGATGAGCATGGATGCGTAGATTTATTGATGTGAAGAAAAAGAAAGAGGTGTGTCAGGATCGTGCCAAGTAGAGGTCGTGGACAGGCATGTTAATTTATGTAAGTTTTAAGACGAAAACTTTTAAAATTACATTTTTCAGAATTATAATATTTATTTAAATTTCTAAAAAAATTTGAACATATATGTAGGATTTAGTTATTCTTATTACTAATAAAGAAGCGGCTATGCATGCCGAAACCCGGGATTGAACCAGGGCCCTTTAGATCTTCAGTGTAACACTTTCCCAACTAAGCTATGATAATATCAAATATAAAATCTTTTACAATAATGACTAAAATTAATGTACAGACTTTTAATTATGTTAATATGAATATGAGGTATAAAATGAAGGTTACTATAAAAACAACTTGTTCCGCTGGTCATACGCATATTATCTATACATATTAATAAACTTGAAGTATCGATGAGTAAAATTGTGTAGCGATCTCGGCTATATTTCGTCCGAAAAAAATGATAATCTCACTAGCTCAAATCCTAATAGAAATCATTTTTGATTTTGTTGGTAAGCAAAAAGCAGCAATAGCAAAAAATGGTTTTTTGATGAAGTAGTTAATACTTGCCCGACGATCACTATTATAAATATAAGCCGGTTCTATGTTACCTCCTATATACCTACGTGCCACTCCTGGGCAAAATCTATCCTTTCATATCTGAGAAGATTTTAGGGCAAGGAAGTGTCCACAAATCTGCCCTAATGAGTGTTGGCGTTCTTCACACGTTTTCGAAATAATTCTATTTAATTTCTTGGAAAGGAAGGTTTCTTTACAATGTTTCCATGTCAACACTGAAGACGTGGTAATTCAGCACTTACAATTGCCATATATAATTTTTACCAAAACAGCTATCAGTTATCAAACAGAGATCGATCTCAACATACTCGCGTACTGTGAAAATTACGATCACTTACCACATAAACTACCAAAGGTAAAAAATTAAGGCCTTAGCATATAATATGGTAACCTAGATAACGTAGTCTAAGGGTTCAAAAACTTTTTCACTTCGCGGCGCACTTACAGGAAATATGACACAATGATAAATAATTAGATAGGCACAAACATTAAAACATCAACAATATGAAACTAAGTTTTTATATTTATATTACACATAAGAAAACCTTTTTTATTTAAAAGAAATCTATATGCATATAATAAATTTGTAGAAAATTTGTGTCTGTAATTTTAATAATTTCTGGAAAGAACAAGTCCAGGGGACCAAATAGTGGGCACTGAAGCCAAATAATATATAATATATGGTATAGAATATATAATATAGTATGTCTGTCTGCCTGCCTGTCTGTGTATTGACGATTAACGCAAAACTGTCGAACAGATTTCCATGAAACTGTGTGTAGGCATTTAGGGACCCGGGGCAACTTATAAGCTTCTTTTTATCTGATACAATACAAAAAAAAGACCTAGCACCTATATATAACTTTACGGAACTACAAAAAAGGAGGGTTAAGTATTTTACTTCCTTTAGATATCAATTTATATTTTATACCATTGATGTGTTTTATTAAAATAAGTAAAATATTCACAATTAATGCCTAAAACTATTTTAACCCTTGCGTAATAAATTGAACAACGCCGTCAATCTACATTTCACTTTCTCAAGACAGTGTCATCTAACGCCTATTCGTAAGTGTAATTCAAAGTATAATTTTAAATCACACTATAAAAATCACTAAACTTACAAAAAGCTCAACTTGAGTCTACAGCAGATGTTTATTCCAGCATCGTTGAGCATTATATGTTTGTTTTCAGCGTGTATTTACCCAGGTACACATGCACACACACACACACACACACACACACACACACACACACACACACAATATATATATATATATATATATATATATATATATAAATGTGTATTTTAAAATTTTCAAAGTTTTTATTTTTTCATTAGAATATGTCTTCTACGTATGTGGATATATCTCTAATATACTTATATATATACACCCAGGCGGATCGCACGTGTATCTGTGGTTATGACAGAATCATCAGCGCTGTAGCATTACGCTGAGTCATAACCTTTTCACTGGGTCGATACACACCCCATAACTTGTAACATTAATCTACTAACTTTTAACTGTTTATTATTTTATTTTTGTGATGTGTACAGTTCCAGTGAATAAAGGTCTTTCTTTCTTTCTAACATAAAATACAAAAAGTAATAACATTTTGCCTCCAGTTACTAATAAATTAAATAATAGAAATAACTTCGTTTGTATGGTTAGTTAATTATATTCATAATTGGTTTGAAAATACTAACGTTGATTTTTTAGTTTTTGTTATTTCATTTTCGTAGACATTTTCATTAGACTTAACAGTGTTCGTTGACTATATCATGACATAGCTTGACCAAATCAATAAATAAAGATTGTTTGGTGATATTAACAACTAAACACGACATTGCTATTTCTGTACATTACTGTTAAATCGTAAAATAATTTCATTACACGCAGCTAGCAGCGCTTATTGCGTATATTGGAGAATACTTAGGCTTAATAATAAATCATAAGTACAAATAAATCATGTATATGATAAGCTTAGAGCATTTTGGCGAACATGTTTATGATTAGAAAGTGGGTAATCTTTCGAGTCAAAATGATGGTTTATAACGCTCTTGCTGATTCAGTCATAACCTATGGGCTAAGCAGCTACGGACGAATAGACAAATCACACCTACAGTACATTTATAAACTATAACTTAGGATTTTAAATGCGAAATGTACCGATAAAAATTAAACTTCAGGCACATTGAAGTAATATGTACTTACGTACTAGAACAGCTATCTCAAACAAAATATTTGCGCTACTCTGTGTTCGCGCGGTTGGTTTTTTTATCATAGAATAAACATAGGCAGAGCGATCCGTAGGTAATAATAGATTGTATTGTTAAATAGGTAAATTATATCGAGAACATTATTTAAATTTTGTCATTTATATTGTATATTATATTTGCTTATTTAATATAATATAACATCATATTATATCACAATTACATTTTAATGACATTTTTATCTGAATATTTTATAAGGTATCTATGTCAAATATTAAAAAAACATACTAAATGTATGTTTAACAAAACCTATTAACATAAGATTTAAATCATAAATATATAAATAGAATAAGAAATTTAAATTAGATATTTAAATTAGAATAAGAGTCGTTCATAAATGCTGGGCACGAGAGAGTTTAAAATTGACGAATTTATTCTACTTTGACTTTGATGTGGAAACCTAAAAATAAACTAAAAGAATAATAAGCAGATTTAAACATGAAAAATTTAGCCTAATTATAATAACTTATATATGTTTCTACAAAAAAAAGTGTATAATAATATATTCCTCCTATACTTAAATACCCACAGAAATGTCGCATCTGAACATATTAATATCATAATCTATATTCCATGACACGAGATGGCGTCTTAGGAATAATTTGTTTTATTATTAATCAATAATACTTTTTTTATTTAGTAAGTATCTTTTTAAACGATGAAAAGTAATTCCTTGGTTTGTACTGACATTTCATGAATTATTTGTGCAATATATAAGTACACACGACGGCATATTTTTATGAAGAGATTTTTTTTTAAATCAACACAACACGTGACAACACTACAAGCGCCCAGCGAGTGACTGATTAAAGTGCGGTGTATGCACCGCAGTTGAGTGGAACAAAGTAGCTGAATGCAGTGTCACCTCTAGTACGTAGTACATAATAGCTCAATGTTCAGGCAAAAACAAATGAAAATTTTATATTTAAATTCTGTAAGGTACTCAATATCCATGATAAAGTCCAATATCAATTGTTAAAGGATTAATTCTTTAATTTAGATATACAGCATACAGTTTCAAACAAATTTCAGACCCGCAAAGTAACTCAAAAAAAATTTATAACAATACCATCCAAAGATAAATATGGTGAGCGCATCAGCGCATACATAATACCTCGCCTAATAAATGATCTGGATAATAAATTTAGAAGTGAACTTACTAAAGTTAACATAAAGTATAAATTAAAATGTTTTTACTTTAACAAATATTAGCTGTTATCCCGATTTTTGTAATAAATAGTATTATAATAATGTAGACGGAAATGCACACAATACAAAGCTGCGTGGTTTTTCGCTGTGCCGCATAGCACATTTATAATTTTTTTTTAATTTGATAATAAATTTAAAGAAAATATACTATGAAATGTTATAAAAATACTGGCATGTACTTTATGGTGATAATCAATATTCTATGGAGAGATATTAATAAAGACCATGAAATTCAACATTATTTTGTCAAAACTAAATCAACTTTAATTATGAATATTATGTAAACAACGCATCTCTGTTTCCAGGGCAATTTCCCCTTCATATAGACATATTGAAAGACGTGCTCGATATAAAAAAGGTGTTGCTGACGTATGATATTATTGCAATTCTGATAAACTCACTAATCTATTTCTGTAGCATATAATGTTGTCAAATTTCAATAATTTCCTACGTCCAATATAGACACAAATGCCGACGTGTCTCTACAAGTGATCCAGTTTTGCTAATTTTAGTACTAATTAGTATTATTGATGTTTCTAAATTCAAGCTCACGTGAGCGAAGCCGCGGGTAAAAAGCTAGTAGGAAATAAAATACAATGGCTATTTATTCAATGCGGTGTGTGAGCTTTGTGATCTCCACACACTTTTTCGAAGCGTGGGACAGTGGGAAGTGTGGGCTTGACACCGCTTCTCTTATTTCTCGCCTCATTTATCTTTGAGCGACATTTGCTCTTTAGTACAACTACAGCTTAAAATGCGGTTTATTTTCCTTCTTTACTCTACACGGCGCACTCCTTGGGTACCCCTGACGTGGTCTTCAAAGCCGTAGTAGCTCAGTGGATGAGCGCTTGCTTTACAATTTTACAGTACGCGGGAATTTTTGGTTCGATCCCTGTCGGCACCGATGAAATTATTCATTGAGAATTTTAAGTACTGATATATCATGTGCTCGGTGGTGTAAGAAAAAATTGTGAAGATACCTGCATGTCTTAGGTATAACAAAAAAAATCGAGGTCACTTGTCTGCTATAAAGCGCGGAGAATTTTGCGCAGGCAAAAAACTCAGAGGCCTGTGCCAAGCCGTCAACGTATAAAGGCTACTTTACTTTTAAATTAAAGATGTTAAAAGCTAATTAGTTAAGAAACGCGTAATAAAATAAAATGATGTGTCTCACACCTCACCGTCACCACTAATCCCAGCACCACTGCTTAATGGTGACGGGGATAGTGTACGAAATTGAGGAAAGACGGGAGGTGATATTTAAACAAGTTAAGATACATCGTTTTATTTTATAACGCGGATCTTAGCTAATTTAATTCTTAACATTTTAATATAATGGATTTCCGCAGACAAACGATGTTCATCTTGGTTAATTGATTTCGTAAATACACAGTTTACTTCATAAGAAAGGTGTGATACATCGACACAGAACCCTGCCAATTTTGTAAATTTAAAAGGTATTTTAGTTTTATTTTCAAAAGTACAAATCCTGTTGCTATTTTTGAACGAAGGTGGTATGTTATTCCCGCATTTTGTGGCAGCATATCGAAAGCTAAAAAGAAACGCGGTCATTCCGTGTCTTGGATAAAAACGAAAAAATAAAGTTTCCCGTGAGATGCGTTGCGAGAATCTGAGCCTTTCATACAAGTATTTCGGTGTTGATTTTGTAAAACTGTATTAAGTAGGAGATAACTGTAATGAAAAAATCTACAAATTTTCATATTTATAAGTATAGCCTAATTTAATAAAGGTGTTACATAACCTCTGCGAGGGATTCGAAAACAGAACCTAGCGCGAGAATTTTTTACTCGTTGTATAACAAGACAATATCAGAATAATTTAGCTACGAGAGTATTAAGGACTCACAGAGTTGAATCCCCAATTTTTCATTTAAGTATTTCCGAATTATAATATAATATTTTTAATCTGTAAAACACAATTTTTCATTGTATTCATAATAGGAATTTCGACCCTTAGTCTACTGTTCATAATTACACCCAAGTTACAAACTTCAAATTCCTGTTCAATATGGTCGCCACCAACAAGACTATTAGGCTTATGAGCACTCGTTCGTTCTTTTAACTTTTTTGACCCCAAAATAATGAATTTAGTTTTATTTGAATTTAAGATGAGTTCATTATTATTCGCCCATTCAGCGATCTGGCTTGAATCCCGAGTTAGTTTGTTAACTGTCTCATTTGTATCATCAGGCTTAAATGTTCATAACATTTTTAGACTTGAAGGTCGTCGGCATATAAATGATAGAAGTAAAACAGTATTTACGGATCAAACGTACGAGAAAACTCAAGTAGTTTCAAAATTGTTGCCTCTCCTGTATCCTGCGCAGTTAGAATATCATCAATAACACTTAATAGCGCCGTAACCGTGCTTAGTCCAACCCTAAAACCCGATTGTTTTAGAGGTACAATATTGTTCTGGTTTAGATATTCCATTTATTCATAATACATATAAACAGCCTTTTCAGCGATTTTAGATAAAAAAGGTAGTATACTTATAGGTCGAAGATGTTTAGTTCTACAGATTTATTACTGCTTCCTTCCCGATGTCTGGGAAAATCCCAGTTTGTATTGAAATATAAGTTCGTGGAAATATTGGGAGAACCATTTCTTTAGTAATACCACTACACCCATAGTATTAGTGGAGATATTTTTCAAACTTTCTGTTACTAAATTTTTATACACTTGTTTAATGTAAAAACCGATAAATTGAAATAGTATAATGATGAGGGACTTAAACTATTGCTTCCTGGTACGTGTAGAAAATGACTTCTTACGATGTCAGTATCATTAGAGTTTGAAGGCAAAGCAATGTCTTTTTTTTTGATAATCCAAAATTATCTCTCTGACACTGATAAGTGGTAAGTTAGCAGTTTTTAATCTACAAACAGCACAAACATTAAAAAAAACATACTGATAGATACGATTACGCAATATACTATCATTTTTAATTATTATCATCTACTGAGCAATAAGTGTAATACAAAATATTATTGATTATTACAAATTTGTTACTGGAAGTCGGATCATTTAAAAATTGAGAAATTTTTATAATATAATTTTTTTATAATAAATTTCACCAATATTTATGCATAACACCGGCATTAAAATACTTGAAAAAATTATTTAACATCTTAAAAACGAATTCCCGTACCGGGAATCGAACCCGAGCCTCCTGGGTGAAAGCCAGGTATCCTAGCCACTAGACCATACGGGAGATGAACGCGTGTATAAAAATAGGTGATTAATATTGCTGTTTTTCGTATAGAGAACGAAAGAAACGAAGATCATTTTTAGTGGTGACGAAGCTTTTTTAGTGGATGTTAGTCATAGGGGATGACAACCCATAATATGTGATCAATGACATACTATATCTCAATTGTACCACCGCCGAGTAGTAGCGACGGAAGAGTGTCCACTGCTCCACATTGTATCGTAAGAGGCGACTGAGGCAAATTTAACAGTAGATGGGCAACAGCATCCAACTAACACCGCTTTTCTAAAGAACTTTGAAACTGACAAATATTGTCCCTATGAAGCAATCTATGGAAGAGCGAAGATGAGTAGTTGACTTCTGAAATGTATGTTAAACTATATACTACTAAAAAAAAAGTTTTAATGTGGTTCGAAAATAATGAATGAGGACAGAGTGACGAAGTAAATTAGTGTAGCGGTAGTGAGTGGCTGAGTCACCAAGGGCCGCTTAAACGGAAGTTGACCGACTAAATTGGCAATTTATTGGAATGAGCATGGATGCGTTGATTTATGGAAGTGAAATAGAAGAAAGAGGTGTGTCAGGATAGTGCCAAGTGGAGGTCGTGAACAGGCATGTTAATTTATGTAGGTACGTTTTAAAACGAAAACTTTTAACATTACATTTTTCAGAATTAGAATATTTATTTTAATTTCTAATAAAAATATTAACTTGTATGTAGTATTTAGTTATTTTTTATTATTACTAATAAAAATAACTATACATGCCGAAACCCGGGATTGAACCAGGGACCTTTAGATCTTCAGTCTAACGCTCTCCCAACTGAGCTATTTCGGCTACGATAAATAGTAGGATAAATAAGCAAGCTGTCTTAAGTACAGAATGTTATACTAAAACTCTAAGATATAACTAACTTTTTTTAAAGTGTTGGTCCGTCTGTCCATCCGACCGAGCTATTTTTCACAAACAGATATTAATATAGAGCAATGCCAGGAGAGATCTAGGTTAAATTTTGTCCGAAAAAAAAAATA
This sequence comes from Parnassius apollo, assembly GCA_907164705.1. Taxonomy (NCBI): domain Eukaryota; kingdom Metazoa; phylum Arthropoda; class Insecta; order Lepidoptera; family Papilionidae; genus Parnassius; species Parnassius apollo. Next base: position 543,373 of record CAJQZP010000184.1, read on the forward strand.
GAAAAAATAAATGGTCTCTCACTATATATCATTATTGACTCTCTTTGGTAAGCATAGTAATAGTAAAAAATGGCTTTTCGATTATTTAAATACTTGCACGATGATCACTATTATAAATATACAGGATTTTTGTTTAAGTTATACATTAGACTGAATCGAGGGTAAAGTTACCTCCTATTATTTTTCCTATATACCTGGGCTAAGGCTATCCTTTCATGTCATAGAGGATCTAGGGCAAGGAAGTGTCCACAGATCTGCCCTTATGCGTGTTGGCGGACTTCATATGTCTTCAAAATACTTTTATTTAATTTCTTAGAAATGAAGTTCTTCACAATGTTTTCATTTAACACCGAAGACGAGCTAAATCAGCACTTACGTTACTTAATTAAGGGCTCAGCATTTTTTTACTTTTTCAGTTCGCGGCGCACTTACAGGTATAGTATTTTGTATAGTAAGATAGGCACAAACATTAAAACATCTACAAAATGTGATATGTAATTAACTACGTTTTATGTTCGCCCATTCAGCAATCTGGCTTAAATCTCGTTTAAGTTTGTTAACTGTGTCATTTGTATCACCCATCCTAAATGATATGTAGACTTGAAGGTGGTCGGCATATAAATGACAGAATAAAGAAGTATTATATATATTTGAAAATTCGCCCCTAAGGGGTTGTAAATGGGTTAAAAGTTTGTATGGAAGTCCGTCATTTTTAGAGCTGCCTGAAACTTTGTTTTTAGTTTAGCACCAATATATTTTAAATACTTTTTAATTCGTTCAAACCATCTTTAAAAAAATACCATTTTGCTACGGGCATGTTTTTCACGTGCTAGTTGAAAGCTATCACACCTTTTCTGACTCCGTAAATGTCAAACCTTCTCATAAAATCTTCGATTCACGGGAAAATAAAGAAATCACATGAAGCGAGGTCTTGGTTGTGTGCGAGATGGGTCACGATGGGTTACTTTATCTTGTTCACGGTGTGCGCCAAAGCATTTTCATAGTGCAATAGGATTTTTCGTTTTCCCCTGACTATTAAAACACTGGACAAACAAACTGTTTGTCATAAAGTTTCACATCTACCGCGTGTGAACTACACACATGTGTTTCTTTTTCAATTATTCGCCTGAGAGTAACCACATTTTCCTCAGTGATCGCAGCTGAGAGTACATTTTTACGAATTTAATCATGGAGAAAAACACGGTCACGATCAAATGTGTACCTTACGGTGCTGACATAAGTTGCTTCTCTCCTAAAAGAATTTAGACGAGCAGTGTAGTCTTGAAGAAAGGGAACTTTTAAAATCGTAATATCATCGCACTAAAATCATTTTTCGTTAATTCCGTTTATGCTGTGAATGAAGAGCTACAACTTGTGAAAAAAAAAACAAGTGAAACGCGACATCCACGTAAAAAAATTCGAAATTCAATTTATGAACGGCCAGAAGCGCTGAACTTGGGTGCTTTGGCAGAAAAACAAGAAGTAAAGTTGAAATAAGAAAACAATAAATATACATGCATTAAAAACACATGGGAGTTTTAGTATGAATACTTTATAAACATAAAAAGTAGATTCCCCGGTTAAAACTAAATCCCTGCTTCCCAAACCACCCATTCATTGTGATAGTCTGATGCAGTTTGGTCCATAAATATAGGATTTGTGAATAACTTGAACACACGCCTATTGTCAAATTCTAGCATAGCTATGAACCATTGTCTCGTCGTAATACATCATATAAAGTTTAAACAATAAGGAGTCTCATTTCTGAATCCATTCCAATTACAAAAATCCATGTAAATTTAGAATGATAATTGAAAAACAAAAACATTCCCGTACCGGGAATCGAACCCGAGCCTCCTCGGTGAAAGCCAGGTACCTAGCTACTAGACTATACGGGATTACATACTCATGGTCAAAATTATCCCAATGTAGTTGTGGTATATAGTTTATACATATTAAAGTAAGATGGGTAACGCCGTTAAATAGTTATGTCCCTAGGTATATAGCTATTAGCTATGTACCGTAATATAGTTATATGACATTATATGCGGTTCATGACTGTCTTACTAAGAATATAACTATGATACGAGCACGATCTGTTAATATAAGTAGCTTAATAGACTAATCCAGTGAAATAATTATAAGTATATAATTTATATTTTTATATTATCATTATAAGTATTATATTTAGCACACAGTCCACTTGATGGTAAGTAGATGCTAGAGCCGACCTATTCATGCTGCAACCACAATATAGCTGCAAAATGGCCCTAACACGTAAAAACTACGTTTTCTTTGAATTGCACAACTGGTTACGAGTAAAGTATTAAGCAAACTCCTCTATGAAATTTTATATTAAGGCGTGCGCTTATCCCTAAGCTAACTTGACTCTCATATACAAATATGTTTGATAATTAGATATACGTCATCAGCAAATAACTTTATATACGTCATCTGCCAACAGTACTCAAAGATTTCGATCGACCGAGGTACACGAAAACTACATTAGTATTTAAGCTGTTATTACATTTTAAGCATTAATTATCTTGTCGTCTTTATGACGCTGAGCTCTATCCATACGTTTCCTTCTCACGGTAGGAATCAAAATGCAGATGAGTTTATAATTAGATAAATTTATTGTATATATTGTAAAAACCTCAGTAATTAATATAAACTTTATAAAGTTACCTCAAAGTTTTCGTTTTTGTCTAAAGTTATAACAGGCTTATAATTTCCAAGTTTCCCTTAAATTAACCTAATCATTCCCGTTCCTGTATTTTTGGTTTACCTAGGCTGCACTAAAAGTATCGGGAATGGAATATTTCCACTGTTCCTGTCATATTAAAATCTTTTTAAATGAAAACTCTTTGGTTTTAAAAATCGAATACCATTTATTTATTTAAAAAAAGATTCTCGGTCTTGTCACAAGGTTTTGTCAAACTTGTTTAGTCGATGAGAAAATGGAATTGACTCGAGAAAATTCAAGAGCGATGATTCATTATGACTTTCGAAGTGGTTTGACACAAAAACAGTGTGTTGACCGGATGGTTTCTGCATTTGGTGATGAAGTCCCATCCAAAACCACAATTTATCGCTGCTTTACTGAATTTTAACGTGGACGTGTCAAGCTCAGTGATGATCCCCGTCAAGGTCGTCCAAAAACTGCAGTCACCCAAGAAAACGTTGATGCTGTGTGTAAGCTGATTGAGGAAGATCGACATGTGACATATCGCGAAATTCAGACAACTTTAGACATTGGCATGAGTCAAATACAAATAATCTTGCATGAACAATTAGGTGTAAAAAGTTGTTTTCCCGATGGATACCGCATTCGCTCTGTGAAGAGCAAAAAGCGGCTCGCGTTACTTGGTGCGTCAGAACTCTCGAAAGATTCCACGCAGGATCCTTAAATGCTGTATACAACATCGTATCAGGTGACGAATCCTGGATATACGCGTACGAACCCGAAACAAAAAACCCGTCACGAGTTTGGGTGTTCGAAAATGAGTTAAAGCCAACAAAAATTGTTCGTTCACGGAGTGTTGCAAAAAAAATGGTGGCCCCGTTTGTCTTCAAAACTCTTGAGGGACAAAGAACGGTTAATGCAGAATAGTATGCTAGCATTTGTTTGGTACAGGTCGTTTCTGAACTCCGTAAAGAGAACTGCAACCGCCGCATCATCCTCCATCACGACAATGCGAGTTCTCACACCGCACACAGAACAAAAGAGTTTTTAGAGCAAGAAAACATAGAATTATTAGACCATCCGCCGTATAGCCCCGACCTAAGCCCTAATGATTTCTATACTTTCCCTAAAATAAAGAATAAATTGCGTTGACAGAGATTTTCATCATATGAAAAAGCTGTGGATGCCTACAAAACGGCCATTTTGGAGACCCCAACTTCCGAATGGAATGGTTACTTCAATGATTGGTTCCATCATATGGAAAAATGAGTCAAATTTCGCGGAGAATACTTCGAAAAGCAATAAATACATTTTTAAATAGTAATGTTGTGTCACTTCCTTGATTCCCGAAATTTTCAGTGCCGCCCTCGTAAGAAGCGCTCAGTTAATAAACGTAGTTTAAGCGGCACTGCTCTTGCGAAATACAGTTGTGTATTATAACGGAATAGCAACATTATTTTGATGTTTACTATTTTTATTTTATTTTATAGAATAAGGGCGACAAACGAGCACACAATCCTACTGATGGTAATTGAATGTTGTGGCCCATAGACGATAGAAGCATGTGCCTGAAGCACGTATATAGCTGTTACTTTACATTGTTACTACCATCATCATCATTATAGCCTATATAATATGTCACCACAGTGGACAGGCATAGGCATTGCCATTGCCATTGTAAACCAACGATTGCCTCGTAAGATGGATAACTGCCATGGTTGCCACGCTAACAGGTGGGTGGGCAACCACAGATTTTTATAATGATTTATTATATTTATGCGACTATTACACGTGGAGCCAAACTAATTTTACGGATTTTATCGCGTTTAATGTTAACTTTTTTACTTCCCGACGTCTTGGGCACTATTCAGTACCCATGTTCACGGGGAGACTAAGGTTTTCGACGTCCCGATGTTAACGAAGGCTAGCTTCAACTTTATAATATTAAATTTTGGTCCGATATACGCAGAACGAGCTCACAGTATCTTGAAGTTTTGCAGTAGTACGCTTGGGTTTGTATTTTTTTGTATTTTATTAATTATGGGATCTCAAGCAGATGGTAGCACCCAGCCGTTTTCCCTATTTGGATTGGGATGATCCTAAACATGTTGTCATACTGCATACATTCCGGAGCGTTTATTCGTCACATCAGCGATATGTTCTTACATGTGGGCTTTTATGAATTTTTTATTTGTCCTATGTAAGAGAGACCATATTCAAAATCAAGCGTGTACACTCATATATCTTGTAGAGGGATAATACATTTGACCGATGGTAAGAACTGACTAATCTTCTTTGGAAGCTTGTGGTGTATACTTATGGATGCGCGCTTTAAGAAGTAGCCAATATTGTCTGTGACACCTCTGACATTTGGTTGTACAGCAGGCACACGCTCGATTGTGGCCGGTTTCACTCAGTCGTTGTGACACGGGACCCGAAACTTGTTGTCGTGCAAAACTTGTTCGGCAGCCAGGTGTTCACTGTCACAAATCCCTTGTACTCTCGGAAACAAAGACTTTCCCACGTTAGCTAATTATGAAGGATGGTGTCGGTTTTATTTCAGAGTTTTTTATTTTCCAGTTGTTATTAGAGAGTCGATGCCCATCTCCTGGTTTGTTTCCGTGAGTCACATCTTACGACATTCATTCGTTACTATATGAGGTAGTGGATATGCTGACACCGACACGGTATGTGTATAGACACATTGTTACTAATTTTATACTAATATTTTTATCTGTGTACTTTTTACGCTTTGATTTGGGTTTTGTTAAGTATTACTTACGAACTTACGATTCGCTGGTTAATTTGTCTAAGGAATTAATTAATTGATTTTGCCAGTCCACTGTTAAATGGGAGGAAAATTAATTGCTTGCTTCTGTGAATTAATTCCTTTGGCGCGATAACATAGTTTATTGCTTTTGCATTTAACATTCTGAAAGTTTTTTTATTAAATTTCAATGTAGCGTTGAGATATTATTTAAAAATATCTCTATATAAAAATCTATTGCTTGATTGTTAGTCTCGGTAAAACTCGAAAAGGGCTCGATCGATTTTGATTAAATTTTATGCGTGTTTGAATGGGTCTCTGGGTGGTTTACATTCATAATTGGACCCGGTAGGTGGAGCTGTTGTCGAGATCCAGAAATCACCCGGGCGAAGCCGGGCGGATCACTAGTGCTTAATAAAAGTTGAATTGATATTTCAAACAGTTTGGCTAAAACGGAAGATCGTAAAAATAATTAAAGCATATTACAAATATTATTATTGCAAGTAATTTTTTACTTTTAACAAGAATTCAGAATTGAGAGACGCGTGCACAATCGAGGACGGATCGGTGAATATACAACAGGTTGGACGAAGGTCGCAGATACGTTGTAGAGCCATGCTGCAGTTATATTTTGCAGTTTTATATAGTTGTAACACGAATGGGTTGGCTCGACCGGGGAGTACCATGCTCTCACACAATATCAGCGTAAAAGGCTGCTGTGTTTCGTATTGTGAGCGTAGAGAACCGGAGATCCTTTGTACTGGAAACGAGGCATTTTATCTTAGTCCTCTAGGGTGACAACGCACCTGTATTTTGATTCGAGGATTTATGTCGATGTCTATGGGCCGCAGCAACCACTTACCATCGGGTGGATTGTGGCCGTTTGTCACTCTTATTCTATAAAAAGGAAAAAAACGACTTAAATAACTAATAATTATAACTCTTAACCAAAAAGTAAAAACCGACTTCGAATTGCTAAAAAAGAAGTTATTTATTTGACCATTGATCCACTCTTGAAATATAACCTATTTAATAGAATTGTTCCACAATCTGCGAAAATATCGCGTAACATATATACCAAAAAACTGCTACTCGAAATCGGAAACTCCTACTTTTAGAAGTCGGTTAAAACTCATAAATTTTCACAGTCACAGTCGCGTGCGCGCACCCGTACGAGTTGGGCGTGTCAATTTTTAATGAGCGTTAACGAGTACATTTTAATAAATATGACGAACGTAGGGAAGTGCAATAAATGTAACATCGTCATTGGCGAGATGTTATCATATATACAAAATAAAGTATCTTCGGGACCTCGTAATTGGAATGGAGGATAGCCTGCGGATTTGTTACTTCGCATCTAATATTGGAAATAATTAAAGTTTTATGTTGCCATATTTCTTGCGCTCCACCTACCGGGTCCAATTATGAATGTAAACCACCCAGAGACCCATTCAAACACGCATAAAATTTAATCAAAATCGATCGAGCCCTTTTCGAGTTTTACCGAGACTAACAATCAAGCAATAGATTTTTATATAGAGATATTTTTAAATAATATCTCAACGCTACATTGAAATTTAATAAAAAAACTTTCAGAATGTTAAATGCAAAAGCAATAAACTATGTTATCGCGCCAAAGGAATTAATTCATATTTTCGTTTATAGATAGATATAATATTATAGTTATTCTATTTCACGACGAACGATGAAGGTTTACTTTGGTTGTTGTTAGCCGTGCACATGGCCTACGCACACTAACACATGTGTTAGTGTGCGTAGGCCGCGGGAGCGCTCAGTCACATTCGCGAGTCGAACGAATCGTAGTGTGACTGAGCGCTCTGCTACCACTACAAAAGCGCCTGTCAGTACACTCCACTACTACAATCAGGGCGAAATCTTCACCGTGAAATAGAATAACTATATCTAATAGTACTAGCCACTAAATAATGTTATTTCGCGGTGAAAATGTATTCCTGCGCCTGCTGTTTCGTTTAGGCGGCGCAGGGCGCTTGCGTGAATGTTCGTGTGTGATAATTAAAGCAATTCCTGCAAAATTATTCCCTAATCATTTAAAAAATCAAAAATGCACAACGTTAACATTCAAGTTGTCACTTCTGCCGGCACTCCCGGAGTGCAACCCGTCGTTTTTATTTGTAATCATTAAATTAGTCATAGGTACATAATCAACTTCCATATTATAAAAATTAAAAAAGAACGATCAGATAAATGTCTATGTAATCGAATTATAGTAAGAAGATAACGATGCAGAAATACTAACGTTCTTCATTTTCATGCAATAGTTTACGCCTTTTCTTTTGGTAGACAACCCCAGCTTCACATAATAGATGCTCTGAAGAATTAACACTACTTCCTTCCCAGCCGAATGCTTTTGCCTAATGTTCGTCTATTCGGCCAGGAAATCAGCATTCGGCCATACGCCGAATATACTATTCGTTGCAGGTCTACTATAAGTCATAAGTACAGTTTTTTTAAATTGCTTTATTGTTTCTATTTACTTACGTAATGTTTAATTATTTTATATTTTAATGCAATAAAATAAAATAAACTTTTTTACGTGGTACAGAAACGATGTAACTATGATATCGTTGAAGGCGTATTAGGATTGGGTCGGCTCGACCGGGAAAGGACAACGCTCTCAAAGAATAGCTGCCTAAGGGGAAATAATAAAGTTACTACCTCAAATGGCTTAGCAAGATCCTCCGTTATGCCGAAAATATTGCAGTTCTAATTTTGAAATAAATATATAGATAAAGTTGAGGATTAATTTTAAGTACTATGTTAGGCGAAAACACGATTCTGTAAAATTTTCTCGATAGAAAAAAAATCCAAAGTTACCTCCAAACTGAAATATAAACCGCTGGTATTCATGAAATACCTTAAATTAGATCATGAAACTTTGCATACTAACTGAACTAACTATAAAGCAGGGCTTATGTTTTTTATTTTTTTAATTACCAATATTTTGCTTTTTGCAGCTGCCGCTGGTGGTTTCAGATGAAACTATTAATATTTATCATATAGCTACTACATACTTAGTATATATAGCTACTATATAGCCTTCTTTATACTAAATTAGTTTCTTTACAATTTTTAGTTTTACTTATACTAAGAACTCATTTAATTGTACAATTTCTTACAATAAGTATTATAGATTTTCATGTAAAAATAAACTCATTTTGGTATGATAAGTCATTTATTGAATAAAACTTCTGTTTTAGATTTGTGGAAATGTTTTTTGGGTTTCCTTGAAAAATTTTTCTTTTATCACTGAGTATTTTATTTATATTTTTACTTAATTTTATATGAAACAATTAATTATTTATTTTTTATGTATATTTACATTTCAAAAATTCCAAATCTACATGAATTAGTATACAGGTTTTTATTAATTCTTTTACATCGTTTCTATCTAAAAAATTCTTTTACCGAAAACTGTTAAATATTATGTTTGTTATCTTGAACTGCAGGTACACACACTATAAGAGACTCAGTGGTAGAGAAAAGCCACCGTTTACCCGCATATTCACAGATTTCATTTTCTTGTAAGGCGTTAATGTTAGCAGTACATTCATTACAAGTTAATTTTTTTTCTTTTTAATCCGGGTTCCCCCCTCTCCCCCAGCCACCAATCCCCTCCAGCACCAATGAAATTGTTAACTAAAATTTTAAGCGTTGAATTTATTGAGTTTTATAATAAGTTATAAATTAATAGCAATGGTATGGAGGCTCAGGAATTAATAATAATAATAAATCTCGCACAAGTGATATTTATAAAGCCGTAGCCCTAAATGATCTTAACACTTCAAGCGTCATAAAAATCCCATGCAGTCGCATGCGTCCGGCAAATCCCGAGCGGTTAAAAGCATTAAAACTTATATTTAGAGACTACTTTTCTATGAAGAAGCTTAGCGTTACAAAATCTATACAAAATTATCTATATATAGTGGAGTCCAAAGGGGGAGGCATTGGCCGTTAGTTTGGACATTGCGAAGGCCTTCGATCGGGTTTGGCACAAAGCGCTTCTTTCGAAGCTCCCTTCCTATGAGCTTCCCAAGAAATTGTGCGATTGGATCACTAGCTTTTTTTGCAGATCGGAGCATCAATGTTGTTGATGTGCAACGGTGCAAGCTCCGATTGCAAGCCTATTAATGCTGGTGTTCCACAAGGCTGTGTGCTATCGCCAATGCTGTTTCTTCTGCATATCAATGATATTTTGCAAACCCGTAAGATTCATTGCTATGCAGATGACAGCACTGGTGATGCTCTTTATACCGGCCGAGCCAATATTTCTCGGGAAAACATCTCTGAGTACCGGGACAAACTTGTGTCTGAAATCGAGTCTTTGCTGAACAGAATCTTGGATTGGGGGCGACTAAATCTAGTCCAGTTTAACCCCCAGAAGACACAAGTTTGCGCGTTAACCGCTAAAAAGAACCCCTTTGTCGTATCTCCTCAGTTTCAAGGCACTCCCCTTGTTGCCTCAGCCAGTATCGGAATCCTCGGCGTCGACATATCGAGTGACGTCTGCACGTTTTTTGTGGTCACTTGGAAGAGAAGGCCAAATTGACCTCTAAAAAGCTTGGCGTGCTCAGCAGAGCGGGACAGTATTTCATGCCGGCACACCGCCTGCAACTTTACAAGGCGCAGGTTCAGAATACTGTTCCCATCTCTGGACCAGGGCTCCCCAGTAACAGTTCCTTCCACTTGATCGTATCCACTGTAGTGCGGCTCGAATCATCGAAGACCGAATGCTTTCCGATCGGCTCGATTCACTGACGCTGCGAAGAGAACATCTCTTTCGAATTTTTTAAATCATTTTTTAACCATTTGAATTTCTTTGCATTTTCTTTCGCATATACCATGGGGAGTGCTCTGAGGAATTGTTCAGATTAATCTCAGCCGCCAAATTTCGTGAACGCACTACGCGGCAAACGTCCCGATACCATCCACACCATCTGGACGCTTGGCGATCCACCACTGTACGTTTCAAAAGGAGTTTTCTTCCGCGTACTACCTCTCTGTGGAATAGTTTACCACCGGCGATTTTTTCGGACCGATACGAACTAGGGACCTTCAAGAAAAGAGCTTATTCCTTTCTAAAGGGCCGGCAACGCGCCTGCAATTCTGCTGCTCATGTTGCGGTTGATCATGGGCGGCGGTAGTCACTTAACATCAGGTGAGCCGCAGGCTCGTTTGCCCCCTCTTCTATAAAAAAAATCTTGGGGTCTAAACAAAATTCAGGTTTTACTTCTTTACAAAAAGATTTTATAGTATTTTGATAACAAAAAGAAACATACCAAGCGAATTTCGGCAGCGTGAAATTCATAATTATTTCAATATATATTACTCGAATTCCGTAAAAAGATAAATTATATTCACACAAAAACCTTTATTACAATTTTATAATAAAATACTATACTAAAACACAAGAAAAATCCAAAAATCAACACAATAACATTCACGCGTAAATGGCGTACGAAATAAACGAAAATTATAAATGAATATTCATAGGATAACAGTTTTTTTATTGCACTAGAGGATAGAGTATTTCATATTGATAATATAATGCCACACTTCTTCATAGAAAAGTAGTCTCTATTTATAAGTTTTTATGGGTCAAAGTGCTGTGGGTGGGTGCGACCTCGTGAGACCAATAGGGATTTGAAGGAATATGGCCGCGGTTTCATGGGACGGCTAGGGGGTTGAGAGGTTAAATACACTCCACTTACCCTAAATGAACAGCAGACACATAATACAAAAAAACTAAAACAAAAGACACATCCACAAAAACAAAAGTTTGAGGAATGGAAAAAACTTCTGCACGGATGAAACCCACATGTCCTAGAACAACCACATGTAGATACAGTTGCATCAAATAAAACGGCTTTAAATTGGTAGGCAACATATTCCCGGAAACTGAAGGTTTTATCATCGCAATACAAGACTAAATCATAAACACTAAAAACTACAGGAAACATGTCATCAAATACCCCAAATTAATCAACGATAAATGCCGCAAGTATCTCATCCAACCAGAGACCATACAACACATACCAGGGACATGCACAGCTCTCACACAGACAGACTACACTCAGAGACACATTCAAGTAGCAAACATCACTCACCAAAAACTAATACTCAAACCTAAACTTATACAAGACACAAACACAAATAAACATCACAAACTGTTTCAGAAAATCCTACACACAAACTCTGCTACGACCGCGCCATACTTACCGACCTTACAGACATAACATTACAGGATAAAGTAAATAAAATCACCTATCTAATAGATATTGCAACACCCGACACACACAACTTACAAAAAACAATAGGCAAGGAGATAAGCAAATATACAGATCTTAAAGAGGAAGTGACCAGAATTTGGAGACAAAATACAGTTTATACAGTACACATAGTTGTCTCCACCACGGGTGTCATACCCAACGATCCCCACCGTAGCCTCAAATTAATAGACCTGAAAGAATCAACATACGTACTAGTACCAGTCGAATTGTAAGAAAATTCATACGATTGGAAGAAAATGAAATAGCTCCCTTAACATCCCATCTACATAAATACTACTACAATTATACTACGCGCTGCACTTTGCTCGTCTCGTACATGTAGTCAAAACTAGCTAATGAGCTAAGAAATAGAAATATTTTCCCTATAATAATAATAGTAAATTTTCATTACATTTAAGATTTACCACGTGCTCCGCTATACGTGCACCGTGTCTATGTGAAGAATAAAATAAAATAAGATTTATAAATTTCGAATCCAATTCGAAAAAATTAATTTTTTAGAGGGAATGTGAAGTCCACAAACATGCACAGAAGCAGTGCAGCAGCCCTTTTTTAGCTCAATATCGATATCTTCTAAACTTTTCTGGCATCTTCATTATCCAAAGAAGCCAAAATGGTTTATGAGCTAGTGTGTTATAGAAAAGAGGGCGTATAAAATATCTTTGAAATTAATAGTTTAGAAAATGGTAGGATTAGTATAACCATCACGGTACTCAGACCTTAAGTAAATATAAGATTTAAAAAAAGATGTTTCCAAGTAACAACAATCACAAGTATAAATATATTAAACTATTCTAATTATTTAGCTGGAATAAAATCATATGCATGATATGAACTTGATAAATTACGTATAAATCGTTGCATGACTACTACGAAGTAATAATAAATGTCCTTAATAAGATATCATAAACGAGAAATAGAATAGAATAGAATAGAATATTGATTTATTTGCATAGAATGTAGGTAATTTACAAAAAAGGGTATTGACAGAGTACATAAAAGATCCGTACATTCTACCATTTTGGCATGCAAATATTAAATTAAAATTTATTTCTATACTACACTAGTAAATAATTATAGATTTAATATGATAATTATGATTATAAATGGTTATTACATTATTATTATTAAAAGAATTGCGTTATTATTACTATTACATTATATCGATTTTTGAATCATTATTGCAGGTAGCTTATTACATTATAAATTATTAATACTAACAGATTATACAAAGCAATTAATTTACTAAACGTTACTTTATATAGGTATCATCTAAAAAGTCCGATACTGAGTAATAGCACTTTTCCAATAAAAAAAGAAGTAAGACTCTTTTTTAAATATTCTTATCGGTTGATTTTTTACAAAATTAGGAATTTTATTATAAATGACTGGTGCCATCCCCATAACACTTTTTTTAATAAAGCTGTTTGAAATCTTCCTGTGTACAACAAGTCTTTATATTCGTAGGTACAGTTCGTACTCGAGTTTCATTTAAGGTGGGAAATAAATGATGATTAATTTTGACAAATAACGCTACCTCAAGAATATATAGACTCGGAAAAGTTAATAATTTATGAGCCTTAAAAATGGGGACACAACTATCGGTAGTCTTTAAATTAAAGATTGCTCTTATACAGCGCTTTTGGGCTTTTAAAATGATTTCTCTAATACCACAGTTGCCCCAAAATATAATACCATATCTTAAAATGGAAACCACCAGACCATGGTAAGCGACTAATACCGTTTTGATACTGACCTTTTTTGTCAGGTTATAGAGTGCATAAGCAGACACACTTAGTTTCTTACAGACATCATCTGCTTGGGCCTTCCATGTCAATTGGCTATCTAATAAAATACCTAAAAATTTTGCGACATCTACTCTTTCTATTGTTTGACTATTATAATTTACATTTAGATCTTCAGTGCGAAGTTTCTGGTAAAAGTGCATTATTTTAGTTTTTTGAATATTTATAAGTAAATTATTATAATTCAGCCAGTTAATTATAGTTTCAATCGTAGTGTTTATATCATTTTCATAAAAATCTTTATTTAGACAATTTATTAGAGCTGTACTGTCGTCGGTAAATAATACCATTGGATGATGAATTTGACGTGGGAGGTCGTTTATACAAAGTAACAACAAAAGCAACAAAATAACAATGGCCCAAGGACGCTTCCCTGCGGTACGCCGAATTTTATTTCTCTATAGGAAGACACATATTTGCATCCACGTTTAGATTTAATGCATGTTCTAGTAATCTCTGTACATTGTTTACGGCCAATCAGATATGATTTTATTAAGTTGAGAATGTTACCTCGAATGCCGTATGCGTTAAGTTTCTGTAATAGTATTTCATGGTTTACATAATCAAAGGCTTTCGACATGTCTGTATATATAGCACATATGGGGGTTCGGGTATCTAAATTAGTAATTACCATCTTTAATAAGCTAAAAACAGTCATATTTATGCTTCTGTTTTTTCGGAACCCATTTTGTTCATCGCAGAGTATGTTAAATTTAGCCAAAAATGCGTAAATGGATTCGTAAATAACTTTTTCCATTATTTTAGAAAACACGGGTAGCAAAGCAATTGGTCGGTAGTTAGACATATCTTCTTAATTGTTCTTTTTATGAAGTGGTTTTACTATAACCGTTTTCAGCTTTTCGGGAAATATTCCCACTAATATGCTTACATTAACAATATAGCTAAGAGGTCCAGATATGCTATTGCAAACAAATTTAATAACTTGCGTTGAAATGCCATCATAACCAAAACTTTTTTATTTTTTAAAGATTTTATTACTGGTATTATATCTTGTGGTACAATCGGTGATATAAATATCAAGTGTGGGTTATAATTAATTTTTTTGATGTCATCTGATACGTTTTTTGGTATATCTGTGATCTGGTCAATAAAAAAATTGTTGAATGATTCAGCTATTTCTTTAGGGTTCGTTATTAATAAATCATCTTTTTTTATCTGAGAAATAGGTTCCGTAATTGTTTTTCTATTATTTATTATTTGCCACGATGTCTTGGATTTATTTCTGGAGTTTTGAATGAGATGGTTATTTTGAGCTTTCTGAGTCAGTTTAATTATTTTTTTGAATCTTCGAGAATATGTATAAAAATTGTTTTTATTTTCACATGTCGGTTTTAATCTCTTTTGCCACAATAAATGGCGCTGCCTTTTGCTACAAATCCGAATACCACGTGACACCCATTTAATTGATTTTTCAGAGCGTACTATAATCGACTTGAAAGGAAAGCATAAATTATATAATAAAAGGAATAAGTCGATAAAATTATCATAGGCATTATTAGGGTCGTCAGTATTGTAAACGTCTGAAAATGATAATTGTTGGAGATATTTATTGAATTTATTTATATTATCGTTGGAAGTATCTCTTATTGATTTCCGCCAAGATTTTATTTGTCTTAATTTATTAGCTTTTATTTTTAGAATCTGAGCTGTATGGTCTGATAAGGCTAAGTCTATTATTTGGCATTTGCGCTTCTGTTTAAGGTTATGAGCAAAATTGTCTAAGCAGGTATTACTGTCTAATCTTGTAGGTTGGTTAATTTCCAATTTAAGGTTGTAGCTCAAAAGAAAGCATTCAAATTCTGTTGCTAATCTGTTCCTTTTCAGAATGTCTATATTAAAATCTCCACACATTATTATATTGCTTTTTTTGTTATTACATAATTTCTTTAAAATAGAGTCTAAATTTTCGTAAAATTTGTCTATATTACATATTTTTGGAGGTCTATAAATACATAAAATTATCGTGTTTTGTTTTATTAATTTTATAGCACAACATTCAATAATTCCTGTTATAGAATATTTCATGATGACTGGTAAATCTGTGTACTCAAGACATTTTTTTATCAAGATGCAGGCTCCTCCTCTTTTTGCATTTCTTCTTGAATAGCATGTTGCTAGCTTGTAATTGGATATTTGAATTAATTTTTCATGGCCAGACATTATGAAATGCTCGGTAATACACAATACATCTATATCTATATGTTTGTTTAATAATTCCTGAATATGAACAGTTAATACATCAGATTTATTTAGAAAGCCAGCAATATTTTGGTGCATAATATACATATTATAATTACAATAGAAAAAAATTTGAATTTAAGTCTGTGGGGACAGTTTCCTTATTGACATTAATTTTAGTCTCTGGATATATTTCTAGAGCTAAGTTAGGGTTACTTATCATTATTAGTAGGTTATGCATGATATTTATCAATTCATAGTTATTTAATCTCCCACTATATTTAGAAAACATACTGTAATCGAAGGATAGATTAAGATTAGAATCTAATAGCTTTGCGTAGTTAAACGTGTTGAGATCTAGGTACAAGAAATTATTAAAAGTTTCTATCCTCCAGTTAAACATAGCGGAATAATTGTTACATTTGTATGTTGGAAGGCACAGGATAATATTAGTAAGCTGAATATTTTGTAGAGTATTCCTCATTTCTTTGATGATATCAAAGTAATTATTTGTTTTTCGAAAGTCTTCTTCTCCTATAAAAATTACGCAGTAGTCGTTTTTCGTATAGTTTACTATTTTTTTATTCAAATTGCTAATTAGATGTAAAATTCCACAATTCGGGGAAATGTAGTGACATATCTCGGTATTCAAAAACGTATCCTCAGCAATAGATACCTTGTTTGTTTTATTGGCACTTATAATACATATTTTTTTCCTGATAGGTTTTAATTTGATGTTTGTTGAGTCGCTTAATTGGACTATATTATCTTGTTGTGTGATCGTAGGGTCAGTCATAGGTTTTTGACTTATAAGCGTACTAGGGGTTATGTTAAGCCTGTTTTGTGTCTTTTTGGTGGATCTATTGAGTGGAGTGGATATTTTCAAACTTTCTTTAGGAGTATTCACATCATTCGTTAATTTTTTGGTGGTTTTTTTAGAACTTCATGTTTCGATGCTAAATCCTGAACGGATTTTTTTAGCTCGTGATTTTCTATGGACAAATTATTTATTTCTTCATGAGCTGAATTTAGTTGCAAGGTTAGGTGTTCTATGTGTTCTATAAGTTTTTGAATTTTAATGTTATTTTCATCACCTGATAAGTTCGGTAAACTACATGTAGTGCCATCTAGTTTCGAATCATCCGAACTACTTTCACCACAAGAAAGATCTGACATAGATTGAGTGCGTGTTTTTCGAAATGTAATTGGTGGAGCCACGTGTTTAAGGCTGCCGAAAATCTAGTTCCCCGGTCAAACCTCAAACCTATTACGCGAGATATTAACTAAAGTGGACTGTATATGCGATTGCTTCTACGCTTACGTAAAGCGACTACTATAGCATGCGGTACAATGCACTCGCTCTTCCCTAAACTAAACTATTACTTGTCGAATCGATGAAAGGAATCCTGCTTGACTAGGAAAAAAACACAGATAGGAGCGGGTTAAATTATTAGCAAGCAGGTATAATTAAGGAATATTGACTCACCGGGGTTTCTTCTTCCTGTCGATCACTATAGCGACTTCTGGAACACTCCGGAGAGAGGCGGTGCGCGACGATATCTCACACGAGGTGAGGCGGGTTCCTGGAGCTCGACTGCTTCCAGGCCAAAGCGGTTTCCACTAGTGAGGTGTTTCCAAACGAGCGCGCGGGAAGAGGAGGTTGTAGTTCAACGACGACTGCGGCGGGAGAAGAGGCTCGCGCATCGGTCGCGCGTGTCTTATATATCCTCGGCTCGGGTGATTACGCGATGTTCTAGAATCGTCTTCTTTCCCCTCCCACCCCACCACCCCGATGTGTCGATAGGAGGGTACGAATGATATTGTTTGGAAAGGAAATAATGATTCTACAAGTTCCTACCGTCAAAATAAAAAAACGCGAATGGTTTTCCGCGCAACCATCTCCCCCCGCCCTTGAAGGATTTCCTTCAAAAAAAATAACTAAACAACTAGAGCTAAGATCGACTAACAAATAACTAACTAACGCTAAGATTACCTAAATTAAACTACAATTTCAGTCTAGAAAGCTAATTTAAATTATGGAAGAGGCAAGGGGCACAAACGGATAACAGGACGTAGGTAAGACCCAACCGTGGTCTTAACGCGAGCTATCCTAATTACTCCGTCGGAACCGGGAAAGACCTCCTCGACGATTCCTAACGGCCAGTGGAGAGGCGGCGTATTCTCCTTAGTGAGCACAACTACGGTTCCTACAGCTAAAGGCTCTGTCGCTGTGTTCCATTTTTGCCGAGACTGCAAAGTATGCAAGTATTCCATCCTCCATCGTTTCCAAAACGATTGCACTAACCGATCTAATAATTTGTGGCGTGTGAAAATGCTAAGTCTGTTCTCATCCACATCCGCGGCGGGCAGATACCTTAGAGGCGTTAAAGTCAAAAAATGTGCTGGAGTTAGAGCCAGCGGTTCCGAGGGGTCACTAGATAACGTCCAACAAAGTGGGCGGCTATTCATTACGCATTCAATTTGAGCGAGCACCGTACTTAGCTCTTCGAAGGACAAAATTTGATCTCCTATTACTCGGTATAAGTGGCTCTTTAGACTTTAAATATAAGTCTCCCAATTGCCCCCAAAATCACTCGCGGCTGCGACGTTCAGAGACCACTCAATGCGGTTCTCGGCTACAATGTGAGCGAACTCCGAATTATAATACTTGCTAGCTAAGAGCTCGTGTAGTTCCGATAGAATACGTTTTGCACCGACGTAGTCCGTACCGTTATCCGAATATAATTTACTTACAGGGCCTCTGCGCGATAGAAATCTTTTAAATGCACCCATAAAGCCTGCTGTGCTTAGATCACCAACGAGTTCTATATACACTGCTCGAGTAGTTAGACATACGAAAATGCAGACGTAAGCCTTTGTGGATCTTATACCACGCCCGCGAGTGAGCGTGACCTTAAACGGACCAGCAAAATCAGACCCGGTGTGCGTGAAGGGCTTTACCGATTGTATCACTCTACAAGATCTAAGTTCCGCCATTTCCGGAAATGACGGCTTGGGGCGTGCCCGAAAGCAAGCTATACATCTGTGCACCCGATTGCGTATTAAACTACGTGCAGAAAGAATCCAATAATTCTGACGCAAGATCGACATCAATAAATCGGGGCCAGCGTGCGAGTTCAATTTATGATGATAATCGACTAATAAGTTCATGATATGGTCTTTACGCGGTAAAACTATAGGGTGCCGTTGGTCGAAACTCAATTGCGAGTTGAACAAGCGTCCACCTACCCTTACAATCCCATCCTGTAAAAATGGCTTAAGGCGTTGAAAGGCGCGACTACAAGCTCTATTCGATTGTAATCTTGTAATTTCTTCAGAGAAGTGCGCACGTTGAAGTTCACGTAATACTAGCGACTCGGCATAGTTGTAATCGGATGCTAAGACATACGGACGTCGCGGTAAAAGCTTCGCGAATCGACAAACGTAAATTACGCTACGCAATAATTTCGACCAAGAGGACAAGCGGTTCGCCAGAGCAATGATTGGAGAAACCTCGCTCGAAACTTTCGCCACTAGAGCGTGTCTCTTCTCTTCCGGCGGTTGTGACACTGACGAAGGTTCGAAATCGGTTATTGGCCATTGTGAGGGATCCAAGTAAACCCAAGAAGGTCCATGGAACCAAAGCGGGTGGTCCATTATTTGCATCGGGGTGAGTCCCCGGGATAGACAATCGGCAGGGTTTTCCTTACCGGACACGTGATAAAAGTTCCGCGTTTCTAACTCGTCTTGGATCTTGGCCACTCGGTTCGCGACAAACGTATCCCAACGGTGGGGTGAAGAATGAACCCAACATAAGGCGACGGTGGAGTCGGAAAAGGCAAATATTCTTTCTATGTGAACTCTATCCCTACATGCGCCGATAACTGTGGTAATAAGCTTGGTGAGTACTAATATTGCGCAAAGCTCTAAGCGCGCCAGAGAGACAACCTTACGGGGGAGACTCTCGACTTAGAACTAATGAGGCTAATCGAATTTCTACCATTATTCTGGACATGGAAATATACAACGCCCCCGTAAGCCTTCTCGCTGGCGTCTGCAAATCCAACAACCGTTATGCTGCTATTTCTATCGACATTTATATGACGCGGTATTTTAATTTCTCTTAGTAAAGGAAGTTCCTCTCTAAAGCGCTGCCACAATCGAACAATGCTGTCAGGCGGCGAGTCATCCCAATCGCATTCAAATAACCAAAGTTGTTTAATCAAAAGCTTAGCGTATAATACCACCGGAGCTACGAAACCCATGACGTCCCATAATCTAGCAACGCATGACAGTATTGTGCGTTTTGTGCATTTCTCTACGGGCGGATTTACCTTAAGGCTAAACACGTCGGACTCTGGTGACCAACACAGACCGAGCACCTTGTGTGTATCGGAATCGTCGAATTCCTTTATCGCCGAAAGACGGTGTGATAGTGGGATTGTATCTAAAACCGGACGCGAATTACTAGTCCACTTCACAAGATCGAATTGACCCGATTTCATGAGCCTTATAACCTCGGCGGTGGTTAGGGTGGCCTCCTCCACGCTATCGACCGAATACACAAAATCATCTATATATAATCCGCTCTCAATTGCCCTCTTAGCTTTAGGATAAGAGGGACCTTCATCGTGAGCGAGCTGTCTCACCGTGCGTAACGCATGAAATGGGCTCGACTTTAAACCAAAACAAACGCGGTTAAATTCTAACACCATTAGAGGTTCCTTTGGGTGGAAACGATATAAAATGCGCTGGAATCTACGGTCGCATTCACGGACCCCTATGCAAAGAAACATTTGGCGAATATCGGCGGATAGTGCTATACTAAACAAACGAAAATTGACTATTATATCAAATAAACTGCCCTGTAAATTTTGCCCACTATAGAGGATATCGTTAAGCGACAGGTGAGTGCTAGTTTTAGCACTAGCGTCGAGCACTACACGTAATTTAGATGTAAGTTTGTCCTCTCTAATGACTCCGTGGTGTGGTATAAAATACGACGGTGTGTCTTCGTAGTTATCTAATTTCGAAGCCACAAGTGATATGTAACCTTCTCTTATATATTCGTTAATGACGCCGTCGTAAGCTTCCTTTAACTGGGGCGAAGCGAGCATCCTACGCTCCAAGCTGTAGAAACGTTTTTCCGCCATTTGACGCGAATCGCCGAGAGATAAAACATCTCCCTTAAAGGGTAGCGCTACACTATATCTACCGTCGCGATCACGAACGGTCGTGCGGACGTAAATTTCCTCGCATATCCTGTCATCTGGACTAGCTATGGGTGGGACGTTCACCTCCTCCATCTCCCAAAATTTGCGGACTAACGACTCGAGCGGTTCGACAGCCATACCACAATAAGAGGCTGCCGAAATACTATCTAGGATGGGGGCGGAGCCAAGGATCACATAGCCCAATACGGTTTCCAGTGCGTAAGGCGCGGAATGCGAGGAGTTGCCCCTGACCTTATTGTTTAACAAAAGATGAGGGAAAAGCGATGCCCCAATGAGCATGTCTATGTTTCCAGGAACGGCGTAAGTGTCGTCTGCTAGAGTCAAATTTTTAAATTCAATCATTGCCGAGGTGTCAACCGAAACGGTTGGCAACCGTTCAGTGACCCTATCTACTACTAGTGCATTTATATCAAAGTTAACGTTACGATCTATCCGAGAATAAAATTTTAAATTTATATATCCCTGTGTCGCTTTACTAGTACCTCCGATGCCTTTAACTACAGGACATGAAAGTGACCTATTTATTACTAAGCCTAAGCGCTGACAACATTGTCGTGTTATAAAGCTATTTTGGGCTCCGCTGTCCAGCAGTGCACGGACGCTTTGTTTGTTTCCACGCGAATCCCTAACCAAAATACGCGCCGTACCCAGTAACACGGTTGAAGGAGGTTGTGCTCCCATATTTGTCACCAGGTCGACCGCTAGAATCGTTGACCTTAGTAGGGGTGAATTCCTTATTCGCCTTACTTGACGCCGCTATGTTGCTATTTTCAAAATGTAATAGCGTGTGATGTTTCCTGGCGCACTTGCTACATACGGAACTCGAATTGCATTTTGCAACTAAATGCTTATCGCTTAAGCAGTTCAAACATAGGTTGTTTGTCTTTACTAACTTATAACGTTCGCTTGGTGAATATTTACGAAAAGTCGCACAGTTATATAAATTACCGTGTTTATCTTTACATACTATACAAGTATGCTGGAGTGATGTCGGCGTAGCGGTTACGTAAGTTAACGACCCTGCTATTTTAGATGGTTGAGTCTGTCTACGGTCGACGCACCTTTTAATCTCCTGTTTAACGTTCGGTGAGCGCTGCATCACCTTTATTTGATCTCGCACGAACGATGCTAATGAATGAAAGGAAGGCATCTCCGAACTACGATGCTCCATTTCAAACGCACGCACGGTGTCGGAGTCTAATTTCTTTAATGCTATATGGAGAAACACCACGTCCATAAGGTCATTAAACTTCAAATTCTTAAGTGCAGCCACCGATGCCACAAATTTATCGAGAAACTGCTCTAAGCCGTTGATGTTCGCGGATGATATAGGTTTAAGATCGAATATCTGGTTCAAATATTCGGAAGCTAACATTCTCCTATCTTCATATTTAGTTTTAAGCGTTTCAAATATTAATACGTAATTGTTTGCTGTAGGTGTAAAACCCGAGCAGATCGACTGTGCTCTGCCACTAAGTTTGCTAATTAAGTAATATAATTTTTCAGCGTCCGATAACGATGGGTTGTTGTGTATGTTGTTTTGAAAACTACTGAAGAAGAAGGGCCACGTCTTAATATCACCATTGAATACCGGAATATCTATTGGCGGTAACCTAATTGAGTCACGAGGGCGTACCTGCATTTCAGGCTTCGCTTCACCTTGAGATTGTAGCAATTTTGCGGTTCTCTTCACGCGACACAACATATCTTCGAATGCCAGCAGCGGTTGGTAGTTCACTATGTATTTCGGGTCGGTTTGTAGTTCCGAATGATTAATTTGATCTAATATTCTTTCGTAATCTGTCCGCAAATTATCTATCGTTTCGATTTCATTTAAAAAGGCCTCCCGTACTGCCTCTATATGAATGTTCTTTATATAATCACTTATATTTTGCACACGCGAAAAGAGTATGTCCCTCTTGGCATAAAGCGTTTTAATTTTGATTTCACTTCCACTAACTGCCATTTTAAATTATTATAATAAAGTTATATTAATCACAATTAATCTCACACGCATAAACGACGTAGGATGAATACTCGGCGTGCCGTATTACGTAATCAGATCGAGCGCCCGATGCAGTCAAGGCTACGCGTCGTTTGCTAAACCTAATAATTTTATAAAATTGTGGGGTAAGCGTATCAAACGGTTGCTATCACGCCGTTTCAATTATTTAATAAGCTTTAAATTTAACCAAATACGAGCGCTATTAAATGAATAATTCTGTTTGCGAGTAACAAATCAAAATTTTAATTTAAACGAACACTATTTAAGTCTATTCTATAAATTAGAGTGCGTTATCTAAACAATTAATTTAATAATTCGACCAGAAAATGGTTGGATAACCACTAAACACCAATCCAGATCCTGCCGAAGTGACCATAAAATGGTGGAGCCACGTGTTTAAGGCTGCCGAAAATCTAGTTCCCCGGTCAAACCTCAAACCTATTACGCGAGATATTAACTAAAGTGGACTGTATATGCGATTGCTTCTACGCTTACATAAGGCGACTACTATAGCATGCGGTACAATGCACTCGCTCTTCCCTAAACTAAACTATTACTTGTCGAATCGATGAAAGGAATCCTGCTTGACTAGGAAAAAAAACACAGATTGGAGCGGGTTAAATTATTAGCAAGCAGGTATAATTAAGGAATATTGACTCACCGGGGTTTCTTCTTCCTGTCGATCACTATAGCGACTTCTGGAACACTCCGGAGAGAGGCGGTGCGCGACGATATCTCACACGAGGTGAGGCGGGTTCCTGGAGCTCGACTGCTTCCAGGCCAAAGCGGTTTCCACTAGTGAGGTGTTTCCAAACGAGCGCGCGGGAAGAGGAGGTTGTAGTTCAACGACGACTGCGGCGGGAGAAGAGGCTCGCGCATCGGTCGCGCGTGTCTTATATATCCTCGGCTCGGGTGATTACGCGATGTTCTAGAATCGTCTTCTTTCCCCTCCCACCCCACCACCCCGATGTGTCGATAGGAGGGTACGAATGATATTGTTTGGAAAGGAAATAATGATTCTACAAGTTCCTACCGTCAAAATAAAAAAACGCGAATGGTTTTGCGCGCAACCAGTAATGTTATCGAAGAAACTCATATTGCAATTTGAAATTAATAAGTTTAAAACTAGGAAAAAGAATAGTATTGACGAGATTCGATCGTGGTTCACGTAGATACACTCCGAGTTGGTAAACCGCTAAGTTATTTGTACATTAGTATCATCGGCGAAAGTAGACTTCAGTTACCAGTGACTTACAATTTTTTAAATCGGATATGAAGTTAGTTTTCGTAAATAATTTTATATCGTCCGTTAACACTGGATTTAACCACAATTATTTACTACTTACAAATACATGACTTTTACTTCGCAGGAAAAGAAGAAAAAAGCCCTGAATTAACACAAAGTCGTCCCTTTTATAAACAGTATTTACACTTTTGTTACACAATTTTTAACTTTATAATTAATCCATTTATACACACTATTACAATGTCACATAACATTTGAGTTCCTCTTTCACTAAAAAACTTATTAGAACGCTTAATAACTTCTTATAACTTTTTTAAAAATGAATTTAATACGGAGCTATTGTTGTTCGCGGCGATCCGCGGGTACCCTCCCGAGAAATGTACTTAATAATAATAATGAAGACGTCAAAAATAGGCAACGATAAAGAAAACTTGATGCATACTAAAAGCACTTTTGCTGAGTTATTCTGGTTTAATTATTCGCGAAATTCATACCCTTATGGGAAACGACGCTACTATATTGTTATAAACGAGAGTACAGCGAGCCAAAGTTCCCAACCTCTGATTTATTACGTCTATTGTTAGAGACAAAAAAACGAATTAATTGAGACCGTAATAAAATATATATTTCTATTTATGCAATCTTAATAAACTATAGACTATTTCAGAGTTATCTATGGTGTAAACGAATAAATTGTTTTATCTAATAGTTATTTTAAACGACTTCTTTCCATTTGTTACGGTGATAAAATTTGTTCAGAAATATCAGAAAATGTAATAATTAATAAATGCTTTTCGTACTCGGTACATAAAAATAAATCAAAAAAGTGCCAGTATGGATGTGGAAGAGGCGGGAGAGGTATGTCAGGATCATGCTAAATGGAAGTCTGTAGTCTCTGCATACCCCTCTGGGTGACAGGCGTGCGTGTTTATGTTTATGTTATATTCATTATAAACTGACACAACCGGAGAGAGATTAGGCCCAGGAACCACGGCTTTAGGTGCTTTCCGAGGCACGGAGGTAAGACACCGCTAACTTTCCTGACTCCGGGCAGCTACTGAGAATTTTTTAAAGGAAAAACTCATTAAACTGATATTTTTGCCTGACCCGGGATTCAAACCCGAGACCTCAGGGTGGGCAGTCGCACTACTACAACCACTAGAACAATGAGGCAGTCACAGGGGCAGGCAGGCAGAGGTTGATGATAACTGAAGTATGATGGGATACTTCGGTGGTTTGGTCATGTAGAAAAAATGAATGAGGAAATATTATCAAAGTAATTTTTTGCAGAAGTAAAAAGTAAGGCATGTAAAGGTCTCCTTAGACGAGAGTTAGAGAGAGAGACAGTTTTAGACCAAATTAGCGATATTAGATTGATGATGGGCCGAGTTAAACGTCCTTTTAGCCAACGAACATGTATGCATAAATATACCTACGTGAAGTAAGCGAAACAGGTGTGTTATATTTCTGTACGTTTGTCATTTAAAATTATATATAAGTCAACCATGAGGAGATTATCCAATTTTCCAGTTTCCCGTAAATGAACGGTCGCAAAGCGCAATGTAATCTAATTGGAAGTAGTTACTGTTACCTGTAGACACTTGCAACCAATTATTCTGAACATTAGTTTCTACA
This sequence comes from Parnassius apollo, assembly GCA_907164705.1. Classification (NCBI taxonomy): domain Eukaryota; kingdom Metazoa; phylum Arthropoda; class Insecta; order Lepidoptera; family Papilionidae; genus Parnassius; species Parnassius apollo. The sequence goes on from CAJQZP010000184.1 coordinate 569,279, forward strand.
CATATTTTATAAAGGGAAATGCCCGAAATTGTAAACTTTACTGATTTTCTATGCCTTCTTTTCCAACTTTATTACGCTAAGTACATATGAGCACAGTAAGCTAGACAACCAATCATTCAGGCGCGAAAACTAAAAATTTTCTTCTGTCACGCAGGAGGGTAAGCAGAGACTCTCACTCGCTCTCTCGCTTCTTTCACATCCATATGAATACGAATGTGATATACAGCGTTTCGATAAGTTTTCTCTTAGCTGACTCTTCGATTAGTTACTGGAAATTCTGAACAGTTACAGATACGCAGAAATGCCTGCAACATAAAGGACAATGTCCAAAATCGCCCTGTGCAAGAAAACCATCGGGCATACACGATAATTAGTTATCTATTTTAAGATAATAGTTGCAAATACTTCTACAACACGGACTAGCTGCATGCCAAAATGAACATTAAAAAGTATTATATTCTACGAATAATATAAAACGCCGCCATTTTCGCCGAACGTAATGTGGTTTGTAAAAATGTCTAGAGATGCCCAATCGATTGTAATCGATCTTTCGAACTTTTAATGAACTGTTGCATATTTTTTAATCTAAATCACATTTTGATTTTATTTAGAATAAAGTGCAAATAGAAAGTAAAATAAAAACAGTCAATCACAATTCCTTTTTGTTATTCCTTAAAAGTAGGTAGGTAGTTAGAATAATGCTGAAGTTTTCTAATGATGGTTTAGAAAAGTGTGTGGTTTACTTTTAACTAATCGAGCACTTAAGAGTTTACGATAATTAATATGTAAAAAAAGATATTTATCGTTACTGCATGAATTATAAATGTTTTCCTCAAAAAAAAAAAAAAACAATATTGCAGACTAGACACAGATGTTATAATTATTATGTTACAAATATAGAAGTAAAGTAGAGAATAGTTATACAGTACTACTATTTATACAGTATAGAAGTATAGTTTAATTAATAGAATCAGGCGTTACTTAGAGATCGCTCAGAGAGATCAGCCACCGCAGAGTACATCACCTGATCGTGTAGAGGCGAAATACGTGTCGCATTATCGTCGATGGTGTGTTTTTCCTAGTGTATATATTTGTTAAACTTAAAAGAAAAATAATTCAATCAATGTTAAAGAAAACCAATATCTTTACCCTTTAAAAAATAGAAACAAGCATCTAGACGTAGACTATTTATTATACAGCATGGAACACTGAATTATTGCGGGAACAAATCCTCGGTTCTGCAGTGCTGCAGCCAAACGCCACCAAACCACTGCGCTATGGAGTCGTCATTTAGTTTTTACCTAATTAATTACTAGTGTAATTATGCGTTGTTTATTTTATACATACTTTTGTCCCTAATAATTGTAGAGCAATAATTAAAAATTGCTGTGTGTGTAAAATACATTGATTTCTTATCATCGTCGGCATTTTTAATCAATCCCCTCGGAAATACTTTAATTTCTTATAAATCAGTATCGATATCTAACTTTTATTACATAAAATTGCGATTAACAATATATCGATAAAATTATTCGATTTCAACACTAGTGTAATTCGTCTATGTTGACAGCACTGTTATTCAAAAAATAAATGTCTTGTCTTGATGTTGGTAGAGTACTAGTGTTGGCGACGCGCCTATAAGAATATTTCAATTTATTAGTTAAACGATTACGAATGGCTTCTAAAAGGCAAATTATCAAGCAACAATATTCCTATAAGAAAATGCTTAGTTGAATCTTAAAGAAATATCGAATTAATGATATGAAGGTCTTGGGTTCGACTCCCAGGCCGGAATAGTTTATCGTTTTCTTAGTAATATCTCTTAATAAATTCATATAGGGAATTTAAAGATATAAATTATGTTACCGGATTTGTTCCCCGGTTTAAATCATCTTTCCAATAATGTTAATTTAAAGAAATATTAAAATAAAGTTAGAGACCAGGATTTGTTCCGCGGTCGAGATGATCGCTGTGCATAAGTAGAATTAATGGAAATTAATTGCATAAGTATTGTCTTATATGAGTTTGATATGTTTTGTATGAAAACAAACGCCTATTTTCTATGATTGATTTATGAAAACATTCACTTATATTGTTTGATAAGAAACATGATAACTGATAAGAATCTGATTAGAAATAGTTTTCGGAGTTTGAGAATTGTGTAGAATCATTTATTCACCTAGTATTGTTGATATTAGACTTTCCATTTTTACTGATAGTCGATAGCCGTGCAAAAGTTAGTTGTTCAAATAGTGTGAGTTCATAGACGCACGCTAGCCACGTACTTAGGAGGCCAAATATGTAGAAATTTAAATATTTGCAATTTCAGCAATTTATGTAAAAATGACTTGTAAAACATTTCAGATTGATTGTACGTGTAAAAGAGGTGAATTCTGTGTTATTTTTATGTGAAAATTCCTGTGAATAAGTGAAATAATGATAGTTTTGTATAAGAAATTTAAAAGTGTTTTAATAGTGAAATGTATAGAGAAAAAGTAAATTAAACTATTGTATTAGTTAAGATATGTATAATTTCAAGTGGAAAACATTGTTTTAACTTTCCATGTTAAATATTTAAGAAATTTCAACTTTGAACATGTGAGTAAAATAAGCATATTTTGTTAAATAAATAAAGGATTTTTTGCGATATAAAAATGTAATGTATATCGTAGTATAGATATTTTTTGTGCTATCTTTATAAGTAAATTGTATAAATGTATGTCTTATACAAATAAAGTTATTGAGTAAACCGTGAGAGAGTGATAGTACAAATTGATGTAATTGAGTTGCGCAAGCGCACAAATGGCGCGGCTCACTTTCGCGTATAGCTCTGGGGTAGGTCAGTAAACGAGTTTTCTTGCAATTCGTTCGGGAAAGTTCGGAGAAACTTCGGGAAAAGTGCAAAACCAGCAGTCAATAAGAAGAAGAAAGAAAAAGATTAGGGAAGTGATAGGGAAAAGTAATTACTCTCTCACGGAACGGTTTGAAGATACGAGTAATTGCTGTTTTATTCCCAAGGAATTCTTCCCTCAAAATAATACAGTCCACATCGAAGAATTAAGGCGTTGGGACCGGGACGACTTCGGAAGACCCGTAATCCCCGCCTGAACCTATTTTCTGAAAAGGAAGAGGTTATCGCCCTTGTGTGTTACTCCGTTGCGGAGGTCACATACGTTGTTCCCGAACCCAACGTAGGCGTTATAGGAGGCCGGATCGAGAGAAGCCTCGATTCCTCCCTTCTGTTTCTTAGTTTAACGTTTGTCTGGTTCCTTTTCAACTAGGCTGCACTAAAATTATCGGGAATGGAATATTTCCACTGTTCCTGTCACATTAAAATCTTTTTAATTGAAAACTACTTGGTTCTAAAAATCGAATACTATTTATTTATTTAAAAAAAGATTCTCGGTCTTGTCACAAGGTTTTGTCAAACTTGTTTAGTCGTTGAGAAAATGGAATTGACTCGAGAAAATTCAAGAGCGATGATTTATTATGACTTTCGAAGTGGTTTAACACAAAAACAGTGTGTTGACCGGATGATTTCTGCATTTGGTGATGAAGCCCCATCCAAAACCACAATTTATCGCTGGTTTGCTGAATTTTAACGTGGACGTGTCAAGCTCAGTGATGGTCCCCGTCAAGGTTGTCCAAAACATGCAGTCACCCAAGAAAATATTGATGCTGTGCGTAAGCTGATTAAGGAAGATCGACATGTGACATACCGCAAAATTCATGCAACTTTAGACATTGGCATGAGTTAAATACAAATAATCTTGCATGAACAATTAGGTGTAAAAAAGTTGTTTTCCCGATGGATACCGCATTCGCTCTGTGAAGAGCAAAAAGCGGTTCGCATTACTTGTTGCGTCAGAACTCTCGAAAGATTCCACGCAGGATCCTCAAATGTCACGCGTTTGGGTGTTCGAAAATGAGTTAAAGTCAACAAAAATTGTTCATTCACAGAGTGTTGCAAAAAAAAAATGGTGGCCACGTTTGTCTAAAAAACCGGCCATGTTACGACTATTCCTCTTGAGGTATAAAGAACGGTTAATGCAGAATAGTATGCTAGCATTTGTTTGCCACAGGTCGTTTCTGAACTCCGTAAAGAGAACTGCAACCGCCGCATCATTCTCCATCACGACAATGCGAGTTCTCACACCGCACACAGAACAAAAAGAGTTTTTAGAGCAAGAAAACATAGAATTATTAGACCATCCGACGTACAGCCGCGACCTAAGCCCTAATGATTTCTATACTTTCCCTAAAATAAAGAATAAATTGCGTGGGCAGCATTTTCATCACCTGAAGAAGCTGAAGAAGCACCGAATGGAATGGTTGCTTCAATGATTGGTTCCATCGTATGGAAAAATGTGTCAAATTTCGCGGAGAGTACTTCGAAAAGCAATAAATACATATTTAAATAGTAATGTTGTGTCACTTCCTTGATTCCCGAAATTTTCAGTGCCGCTCTCGTAGTTTGGCGCTTTTTAATACTACTCTACACATTTACTTTTACTAAGGGAATCCCGCCTCTTTAAACGTAGTGATTATATTCTCTTTGTTACGCATATGCAATGGAATGTTTATTTTGTGTTAATTGCGGCTCTGCTGGTGGTTTGGTTTGGAAGATGGTACTAAAAATTGTTAAATGTTTTAGGATACAGTTTTAAGTTTCTTGAAAATCATACTTAATGATAAGAACCATATTATTAGTAGTTCTATTATAACCTCAAAACTGATACTTTGTTTGAAATATATCTTTTTTGCCGCTAGTCCGTTAATAAAATAAGTTCATATAGGAATTCCGTAATGATCGATAATACAACACACAATTTTCCTTTATTTTGTTACTCTTCGGTCGTTCGTTCTTTCTACGTGTTCAAACTTTAGTTAATTGTGACCACACTATTGATCGTTTTCTTTTCTTATCACACAAATTCTTACTTTATTATTTAGAGTAACACCTTACGTACATACATCTTAGTGACCATATTTCTACAGCATTAATTTTATACTAATGCTTCTTCTGCTATACCCGACTTTCATAACGTCAAAATACATTAACGTCGGAATTAAATCAGAAGCGTGAACATTGTAAATAATGTCATACGTTTGACACAATCTTCCGACAATAGAGTGAAGAGCCTTTTCAGCCTGTGTCTGTTACTCATTTCGAAATGTAGACGCTTACTAAGAACGTACTTTATGATAGTCCCATAAAAAATCTTGATATTTTATATCTACGTTATCATCGTCTATTATCGTGCGCCCAGCGAAACGAGGGTGTATTAGCTAGTTCATTTATAAAACGCAACGTGAATATGACTAGATCTTCTTCATATGACTATTTTTGTACAGGCATTTGTCTTACTCACCCATTCCAAATTGATATTTAAAGTATTCAAATAACTGTTCATAAACAGATTGGACAGTTAAGAAAAAACTTCACATCGTATATTCATGGTTTACTCCTTTATGTTTGCCATATTTTGTCTGTGTAGGACCCGTTCTACGTGACGTACAATAAAGTTCCTATCTATCAGTCCAACGTTCAATCCTAACTTAGCCTACTTTTTCCATATACTGCACAAAAAAACTATCTGGGTTTTAGCTAAAAATTTCTCTTTGATCATAAACATAAAAATACATGGCATTATCTCCTTTTGAAAAACTAGCTTGCGCATCCCCGATTTTTTCATTTGATTCTTAAATGCCTTTTTCTATCAATACAACATCAATCCTTAGCATACAGTCTTCAGACAATACTAAACAGGCTGATACCTCAGTAGTTTTACAGTCATGTTGAATGAAAAAATATCTTAGCTAAGTAAATGGAAAATTACAAATCCACATAGAGGTAAGACAATTTTACGGTCGACTTTGTTTCGGTTAAAATACGGACCATTAAGTACAAATAATCATTTTAAGGTTGATAAATTTTATCTTTTGGAAACAGTCGGAAGCCCTACATAACCTACGTTAGGTATCGATTAAAGTGACATGCTCTTCGATAGTAAGAGTAATATGAAGGTTAAAATTTCGTAGAATATGAACTAACTAGCGTAAGTACAATGAAATATTATGATCACATATCCCGTGAGTTATTACGGTTCTGTGTGGCATACGGCGAATAATATAAAATATATATATGCTCAGTCGGCGGCTTTTTGTAGCTGTAACCCGTATTATATTTTGTTTAATATTTTGTGTTTTATTTTATTGTAAAATTAATGTTATGTAAGTAGCAGAAATTAATCAATATGTTTTTACCCGACTGCCAAGGAAGGGTTATGTTTTTCGCGCGATCTTGTATGTTTGTAAATTTCTTTATTACCTCATATCGTCCAAACGACTGGATGGATTTCGACAATTAAGGTATCGTTTTATTCCTCTTAATAACCCAAGTGTTCTTAGATAGCTATTTTATTAAACTAAATGGCGGATTTTTGGATTCAAAAAATCCAAAAGACCGAAACACGATTAAGTAAAGAAAACAAAATTAAAAAAAGCTGGTTATCCTCAAGGTATCGCATGAGCTGGCAGTTTATAATGGATTCCATTATTTTGGGTAACAAGGAGGTAATGGCGATAAGCTGGTAGTTATGCGGATCTGAGCGGTCTCCTTTTTTAGGGATCGGGTGGAAGACAGCCGTCTTCATGATTTCGGGACTAAGCCTAGGGAGTAGGAGCACCAGAAAAGACGGGTTAGAACCAGTGCCAATTCTGGAGCACATGTCCTCAGCACAACTGGGGAGATTCCGTCCAGGGAGATAAGTGCTTAGCGAACTGAGTGCTGTGTGAACCGCACATCCGGCATGGACCATTAACACGGCGGGACGGTCGGCGATGTGCTCCTCCCGTCATCGATAGTCGAGTTGGATGAAAAGAAATAGCCTAGCAGATCGGCTTTCTCCTTTGCGGCATGGGTCAGTGAGTCGTGCTCTCTATACAAAGATGGAAGAGATGTTTGACAGAAATTCCCTTGGATAGCCTTGACGAGAAACCTAAATGCACGGGTTCCAGAAGGAAGGCGAACTAGTTTCTCGCCAATTCTGCCTATGTGTTCTGACTTTGTATTACTGTATCGATGTCTCACTCTTATTTGAAAAAATAATTCCGCTGGAGTTCTTGGTGGTTCTTTAAATGACATACATAGAGGTAGTTTCCGAACCAGTGGTGATACCAAAAAAAAATTAAACTTGTAATCTATTTTGAATAAAAAAATATTCTATTTTTGACATTTGTTAACTGCAAAAAGTAAACTAATTTCGTTGTAATTGTCAATGTCTTAGTCTTATTAACATTAAACTGTCTTATTAACACAATTTAGTATTCATTGCTTTTTCATTGATAGTAGCGAGAGGAGTCTTTAAAAGTAGATTAAAATAAATGATGTTTTGGCTAAAGCCGACACGGTCGCTTATCAATCAAGCTCTTGAGTTGTTAGTAGCTTTGGTTTTACTTTTCTTTTAAGTCTATCCATTATCTTTAAGGGAACATTAATAAATTTTACAACAGTTATTTTCTGGTTCAGTTTTTATGTTTATTATCATCATCATGATTACAGCTTAGTCCTTCACATGTACACGGATAAACCATAGGGGCAAACCACAAAATATGTTCGTGAGCCACCAGCATCCATCCACCATCTGCAGGTATTGCAAGTTTGTTTGTTACTTTATAAGTAATGGTCCACGATGAGAGGTCAGCAGAAGGTCAATCAGGGAAATTGCATAATCCTCCATGTCTGAAGTCTGTTTGGCGAAAAAGTTACTTGTGTTAGATCAATGCCAAAGCAAAATTATTAGCAAATTTTTTGCGGGGCGGGTGCTGGCTGATTTTAAAAGAGCCCCAAGGATCTCGATCTCACAAACCCATGATGGGAACAGTCTGATCATCAAAGGCAATGTCAACGGAATGCCGTGTAAACTGACCATAGACACTGGAGCCTCTCGTACGGTTGTTAGTTCCCAACTTATAAGTTAGTTCCTTGGGGACTCCGCATACAACCGAGAACGTATTAATTTGATAACAGCCACTGGTAAGCGTATACCCGTCCGTGGAGAGAAGGAGATGGAGTTGAAGCTAGGCAACGTGATCTACCTGCATAAAGTCATCGTGGCTGATATAATGGACGACTGCATCCTGGGCCTAGACTTTATGAGGAATAACTGTTGTGAGATAGACGTTAAGCAAGGTGTTTTGAAATGTGAACAGGAGGAACTTTTTTGAAAGGTGCGTTACCAGGGAACGTGTACAGCATTAAGAAGATTGTTCTTCCGTCGAGATCGGAAACGATTGTTCCGGTTAGTCTTCCCCGAAACGCGGGGCAAGCTCACCGTTGTGTACTTGTGGACAGGGTAATCAATGACCTTCCATGGAAAGTAGCTCGAACCTTGGTCAGAACCACTGACATCTCAGGAGTACGTGTGCTGAAACTTTGTGACCGGGAACAGATTATAGAAAAAGGCACGCTCGTTGGTACTTGTGAGGAAGTGGATTGGTTACGTCGGTGCCAATATCTATCGAGTGAGATCCCCAGCAAAGATGCACAAACGAGAGTGACCACACTTTTGGAAGACGGTCGCAGCGTTCTCTCCCCGACCGAAATGGTCAAGGCGAAGAAGTTGTTACTCATGTATGCCGATGTATTCTCATCAAACGATGCTGACATAGGAAAGACTGGCTTAGTTCAACACAAAATAAACACAGGAGAAGAATTGCCTCTCCGTCAGCGGTCAAGAAGATTACCGGTAGCTCGTGAAAAGGAAGTGGAAACCATGATTGAAGGAATGGTGAAGGATGGTGTTATTGAACCTTCCTCTAGTTCATGGTGTTCACCTGTGGTGCTGGTAAAGAAGAAGGATGGCAGCATGAGGTTTTGTATTGACTACCGCCGTCTGAACGACGTTACGAAGAAGGACAGCTATCCCTTGCCAAGAATTGATGACACGCTGGACATGCTTACAGGAGTAAAGTGGTTTAGCACGCTGGATCTAAAAAGTGGCTACTGGCAAGTTGAAATTGACCCTAAGGACAAGGAGAAAACTGCGTTCTCGACGGGAAAGGGTCTGTGGCAATTTAAAGTAATGCTGTTTGGGTTGTGCAATGCTCCAGCAACGTTTGAGCGGCTGATGGAACTTGTACTTACCGGGCTAATTGGCGATGCCTGTCTGGTCTACTTGGATGACATCATCATCGTAGGTCGTACGTTTGAGGAACACCTTCAAAACCTGGAACGCGTGCTCATGAAGATTCAGAATGCCAACCTCAAGTTGAGTCCGAAGAAATGTTCACTATTCAAACGACAAGTTAACTTTTTGGGGTATGTAGTATCGGAAGAAGTTATCCGCACGGATCCAGAGAAAATCGCCGCTGTCAAGGATTGGCCGGGCCCAAAAGACAAGACGCAGGTTAGAGCATTTTTGGGTTTGTGCTCCTATTACCGGCGATTTGTGAAGAACTTTGCAGATATAGCCAAACCTCTGCATAAGCTAACTGAGGAGAAGCGACATTTCTGCTGGGATGAAAGTTGCAATATCGCATTCCAGGAGCTCAAGGACCGTCTGTGCAAAACACCTATTTTGGGATACCCTGATGCAAGCAAAGAATTTATAGTTGACACAGACGCAAGTGATATAAGACTTGGCGGTGTGTTGTATCAACGGAATGGTGACCAAGAGGTCGTGATAGCGTACTTCAGCAAGTCGTTGTCAAAACCGGAAAGGAACTATTGTGTCACAAGACGCGAATTGCTAGCTGTGGTAAAGTCGTTGCAGCATTTTAGCAACTATCTTCTGGGGCGAAAATTTCACTTACGAACTGACCATGCTGCACTAAAATGGCTATTGCAGTTCAAAAATCTAGAAGGACAAGTTGCGAGGTGGATTGAACTACTGCAGGAATACGACTTTGAGATCGAACATCGCAGCGGGAAATCTCATGCCAACGCAGATGCATTGTCAAGAAGACCTTGTCCTGAAGATTGCAGACATTGTACTAGGCAAGAGAGTAAGGAAGTGGTATCCGTGAGGATGCTCAGGGCAGACCACCTCAGCAACGAGTGGAAGGACAGCTTACAACGTGCACAGCAGGAAGATCCGGACATCAAGCCGATTCTGGAATGGATGAAGGCCAGTGCTCCCAAGCCCAAGTGGAGCGACGTCTCAGCGATGAGTTCGACCACTAAAAGCTATTGGGCCCAGTGGGACAGCTTGCTGCTTCAGGATGGAGTTCTGTGCCGTAAATGGGAAAATGTTCGGGGAGACAGCTGTCATTTGCAAATGGTTGTCCCTAAAGCTAAAGTACCGGATGTTCTACAGCTGTACCATAATGATTGTTCAGTGGGCCATCTGGGAGTTAAACGAACTCTACTGAAGATCCGAGAACGGTTTTACTGGGTCCAATGTCGAAATGATGTCGAGGACTGGTGTCGCAAATGTACAAGTTGTGCGGCTGTAAAGGGACCTCATACTCGTAGTAGAGGTGCGTTGAAGTTGTACAATGTTGTTGCACCATGGGAGAGAATAGCCAATGACGTGGCGGGGCCGTTTTCGGAGAGTGAAAGCGGTAACAAGTATTTCATGGTTGTGATGAATTACTTCACTAAGTGGCCAGAAGTCTTCGCCATTCCAAATCAAGAAGCTTCAACAGTTGCAGATAAACTAGTTCATGAAGTCTTCTGTCGTTTTGGAGTACCTTTAGAGATTCACAGCGATCAAGGAAGGAATTTTGAGTCTCAAATATTCCAGGAAACCTGCCGAGTTATGGGTACTCATAAAACAAGAACGACTTCTTATCACCCGCAATCTGATGGAATGGTAGAACGATTTAATCAGACATTGGAGAGGTACCTAGCAAAAGTTGTAGACAATCGTCAACGAGATTGGGACAAGCACATTGTGGCCGTGGAAGGAAAAGGGGAGATCTCCCGCCGGACAAGGTGTTCTGCCCGGGGAGCGGCCAACACTCCGAGTGATAGTTCGGAGAAGTTCTATATATACTGTCTATGATTCGGAATGTTGATAGCGTGATTTAAGCTTCGGTGTATTTCGCTTGTGGCGCGACGACAGCACCGCTACATCACCCCCCTGCTCAGACCGGAGATCGATAGTGCAGACTCGTTGCCGACAAATGTGCAAGTGCCAGGAAATTTGCCTTGTAGTCTGCGGTGAGTCGAGAAGAAGGCAAGTAATCTGCGAGAGTGCCGTGAAGCAGAGGCGAGCAGTAAGGCTCAGAGCCGTGCCGAACACTGTATAGCGCAGAGAGTAGCTTGAAGGAACATGAAGCATTATTATTCCAGTGCTGCGATGAACCTTGTGAAGCTAGATGGCTTGCAGGATATGAAGACTGCAGTTTATATCTGCTCGGGAGCGAATGGGTGGGGTATTCTATGACGATGATGAAGCTTGAAGTTTCCCAATGTTGTTTGGTTGCGTGTTCAGATCACGTCGGGGTCACCACTGTGGCCGTGGAAGGAAAAGGGGAGATCTCCCGCCGGGCAAGGTGTTCTGCCCGGGGAGCGGCCGACACTCCGTGTGATAGTTCGGAGAAGTTCTATATATACTGTCTATCATTCGGAATGTTGATAGCGTGATTTAAGCTTCGGTGTATTTCGCTTGTGGCGCGACGACAGCGCCGCTACAACATACAACCGTTTTTGTTGTCATATCGAAGCGCTGTTCACGAAAGTACAGCAGTCACACCAGCTTTTGCAAACTTTGGAAGAGAATTACGGCTGCCTGCAGACCTGATCACCGGGATACTACCTGATGCCCCACGCAGTATAACCGATTATGCGAATGACTTTCGGAATAAAATGAATGACATTTATGAGCACGTCAGACAATCGGGCCAGCAAATGTCTGAGAAGATGAAAACCCGGTATGACCGCAAAATGAACAATAAATGGTTCGATGAAGGTTCACTCGTGTGGTTGCACAATCCAGTCCGCAGCAAAGGGAAATCTCCTAAGCTTTAAGCTAAATGGGACGGCCCGAACCGGATTGTAACCAGAATCAACGATGTAACCTACCGGATACAGAAAGGCGCAAGAGGGACTCCTAAGATCGTTCATGTGGATCGCTTGGCGCGTTATTAAGGGGCCGATAATGCTCGGGACGACCATGTCTTAGGAGGGGGCAGTGTTGCGCGCCTAAGTTGACGTCATGTAGTGTCAGGGACGAGAGCGTGGGGAGCTTTCCAGAAAATGACATCACTAATCTTTCAACTGACAGCGCCATCTGGTGTCGAAACGACGAACTAAGCTTCTAGAAGCCGACACTCGAAATTTCGTCGCCTTGCGCGTATTTACTTGAATGTTCTGGATGTTTCGGTGCTAATGTGTATTTATAGGCGCTGCAAGGTGCGATCGGGGAAGTATTGAATTTAGCGAGACAAGCGAAGCTTAGGAGCGGAATAAAGTGAATCAGTGTGATTAATTATTAGTGTTTTAAGTTTATTTAGTGTAAAGTGAATTAAAGAGTTAATTTTGGTAATTCTATCGGCAAGTTTTATTGTCACGAACCTCAAGCTCGTAACAATATCTTCAGATATGACAAAATTTGCAGATGGTTATATCATGGCATTACAGCGCGACTCGATACGAGTTCTCAACAAGTGCCCCTCAATTTTCTATATTCGGGTGGCGAAACCTTCGTCACTGTTATTGTCTGTTTTGCTTATTACTCTTATATGAAATATAAAACGGGACTTTCAGTGTTTAGTAACAACCTGATTACAAACACACGAATCTGCCAAACTGCGTCATTTTTGTTGTTTTTTTGTCTGCTTTGCAGATGGTTTTGATGTTTAAGACAGTTTCTTCTTTGATTTAGAATCAATTTACGTCTTTAATCGTACGCCTTTGGGATATTTTTAGTAAAGTAAAGTAAAGTTACAGCCTATATACGTCCCACGGCTGGACACAGGCCTCCTCCCATTTCTGAGAGGGTTTTAGGGCAAGGAATAGTCCGCCGCGTTGCCCCAATGCATGTTGGCGAACTTCACACGTCTTCGAAATATTTTTTATTTTATTTCTCAGATATGCAGGTTTCCTCACGATGTTTTCCTTCACCGCCGAGCACGTGGTAAATCAGCACCTAAAATTGCAATTAACAATTTCATTGGTGTCGGCGGGGATCGAACCCAGTTTGCTCGCGTACTGTGCAATTTACTGCGAGCGCTAACCATCTAAGCTACCACGGCTCCGGACATTTTTGGTAGTGTCAAATTAAATAAGGCCCGACATGACTTATGGATCTTCCAGAAAAGAGCAAACTACTTTGTTTAAAGGCCAGCAACGCATTTGCAAATCCTCTGGTGTTATTAATGCTCGTGGACGGCGATAGTTACTTGCAATCATCTGATTCGTATTCTTGTTTGTCCTGTTTTTTACAAAAGATGTTCTGAAATATTTGCTGAAGTCGAAATTTTCCCGTATATAACTTTTGCTATGTTAATTTCAGTACGTAAATAATAACGTAAAATGCTTTAAAGTAAATATAAATAAAATGAAATATAATATAAAATATTACAACATTTCAAAATAAAATATTATGTGCACTGCACGGGAATCGAAACCGGGTCGCAAGAATGGGAATCTTGCATGATACCATTACACCAGCAGTGCTCGATAACTAATTATGAATTTGAATAATTCAATTTTAATTGAAAGATATAAACACTAGCTTAAAATCTTTCCAATCAGAAAAACCAAAATTAGTCGATTTGATGTTTCACGTGATGTCTGAATATAAATATTCTTCTTCTTGTGCGTCAGCTCTTCCGCTGGTTATAAGTTTTTTTATTAATTAATTTTATCTTCATTACATACCTTATAATAAGTGATATAAAGGTCACACTTAATGTCTCATGGCATTCTCTACCAATCAACCATGGACGATCTGTGAAACTGTGACAGGTGTAAGGAATCACTTCAAATATTTAAAAATAAGTAATAAAGATATAAGGTACAATAAAAGGCAAATAAATATAATTGAATCAAATGTAGTTAGTAAAAATATATATTCTTACCTAATATCTACTATATAATAAAGAACAAATAATATTATATATTTAAGCGGGTAACACAAAATCTTAAATAAATAAAATATTATAATAAAAAAAATGAAACAATACGATACATATTAAAATACGTAGGTCAAAAAAGTCTTATTATTCAGGTGGTATTGTTCTTATGATAGTATTCTTGAACTAGTCTCTTAAAATAATTCTTGTTACTAGTTTTCTTGATATCAAAAGGCATGGCATTCCGGGGCAGTATGGACTGCACAAAAAAATAGGAATGAAAGTAACCACTCTTACATGGTGGAACACGAATTTCAAAACTATTTTAAGAACGCGGAACTCGGAGCTATAGGGATATAAGATTCTGCTCATCCAAAGTTGTCCTGTTCTAAGATGGATTTGCAGCCACTGAAGATCTAGTACCAGATGTCTTGCACCAATGTTGCTTCTCCCCGTCATCGAATTTTACTTCCACAGTAAATAGATGGCAATAACATATTTTTGACATTGTTCATAGTCACCTTTTAAGATACGAGACGACTTTTAAAATACGGGAAGAAATGGAATGTAAAAAAAAATCTAGTTATAGTTGTTTTTATAGAGTAAAGGTGACAAACGATCACACGATCTACTTGATGGTATGTAGATCGTGTGGGCCATAGATATATTATTAAATCATGCACATCTATCCTCGATTAGGAATCAAAATGCAGATGCGTTGTCATCCTTGAGGACTAAGATGTATTTGTTGCATTCTTGCGGTCTTCATCGGTCGAGCGAATCTATTTGTGCTACAACCATAATGAAGCTACAGCATGGCTTCACTCAACCACCACGTATATATAATAAATACATTGCTTACAAACTTAGAAGGCATAGGGATCAGGGTATAGTCACATATATTTTTTTTTAAATTAAAATGCCCGTTTATCTTTTAGATGTACGAGTAGTTAAGTCGTCATATTTTCGTTTTGTGTTAAATTAAACAGGATGAGTACCAAGATTTATTGTGGATATACAGCTATTTTTCCAAAGTACATCATTGGCTTTTAAGAGAGTGTTTTCAATAATAATAATGTCCAACGGTCAAATTTTCATATTTGATATAATTTTGCACTGAATTTGTGGTTTTATGACTATTCGTTCTTCGTTTATGCGGCTCCATCGCGTTGCCAGTGCTTGATCGTTGAGATGAAAATATTATATTCACAATCAATATCAGGGTAGTATTAGAGTAATTTTTAGTCTCAATATGTATTTATTTGTTTATTTAAAACTTTTTATACACACGTGGTATATAGGCGGAATCAATTCCAGAGAAACTCTCAGCCAGTCTCTAGTGATGCGGAAATAGTATGAACAAAGTGTAAGACAAGTGAATATACCAATACAAAAGGAAAATAAATATACATTTTCTAAGCGTATACAGGCGTATATATGTATATACTCCTTTCGTATATCACAAAAAAAATTTATGTAAAAAGTACGCACAAAACTGAAATAATTAAAGTTTATAATACATAAGTACATATTATATCATGTTTCTATACCCCTATCATATATATATATATATATATATATATATATATATATATATATATATATATATATATATATATATACAGTCAAACAAATAATGAGTATCCAATGAGCTACTACGGTTTTAGACATTAAAGCTCTTCGATAAAAACAAGAATAACAAAAACATTTCCGCCATCTGTTTAGGATTAATAGAACGTGAGTGACGTAATACAGATGACAAATTATAGTTATTAATTACCGTTCATCAATGCGCCGTCATGTTAGAGTGATATATTGCTAACAACATTATAGCTTTGTACCGACTATAATCCAACAAATATTGTTAGAATGTTCTTCCTAGTCAACATCGAAATTTTCGAGTTGAAATAGCCCGAAATAATTCTAAGTAATTTATAATAAAAAAAGCTCAAACTAAAGTTTTCTTTTATATTAAAAAATTGCTTTAAGGTTAAAATGAATTACCAGATTTACAAATACTTTTGGTTTAGTTGGGTCCCAGAAGTAATGTACAATACTGTTATTTTTTTATAGGATAAGGGTGACAAAGGAGCTCACAGTCCACCTGATTGTAAGTTGTTGCTATGCTCATAGACATCTACGTCTACCCTCGATTACGAACCAAAATGCAGATGTGTTGTCACCCGTGAGGACTAAGATGGAATGTCTCGTTTCTAGTAAAAAGGGTCTCCGGTCTCCCACTATACAAACACAGCAGCGTTAAGCTGCTATTTTACGCTGGTATTCTGTGAGAGCGTGGTCATACCCGGTCGAGCAAACCCATCCAAGTTACAACTATACCACTAATATAGCTGCAGCATGGCTCTACCACGTAACAAACTAGTGACAAAACTAAAGACATTCGATACGTGCAATATAAGAAAAATGTAATAGGGCTAGGGACAAATCAGAAAAAATCATGGTTTATTGACGTCATATTTACAAACTGCCTCTTTAGTCTAGTGGTTGTAGTAGTGCAATATTCTAAATAATAAGATTTAGTTTTACTCGAAGCTATCGACCATATCTAGTTTGAGCCATATGCAACAGAGATTTTTTCGACAGAAAAACCCAATAACTGAATTCTAAATAATAAGATTTAGTTTTACTCGAAGCTACTAACCATATCTAGTTTGAGCCATATGCAACAGAGATTTTCTCGACAGAAAAACCCAATTACTGAATTCTAAATAATAAGATTTAGTTTTAATCGAGGCTACCGACTATAGCTAGTTTGAGCCATATGCAACAGAGATTTTCTCGACAGAAAAACCCAATTACTGAATTCTAAATAATAAGATTTAGTTTTACTCGAAGCTACCGACCATACCTAGTTTGAGCCATATGCAACAGAGATTTTCTCGACAGAAAAACCCAATTACTGAATTCCAAATAATAAGATTTAGTTTTACTCGAAGGTACCGAGCGTACTTAGTTTGAGCCATAAGCAATAGAGATTTTCTCGACAGAAACACCCAATAACGGAATTCTAAATAATAAGATTTAGTTTTACTCGAAGCTACCGACCATATTTAGTTTGAGCCATATGCAACAGAGATTTTCTCGACAGAAAAAACCCAATAACTGAATTCTAAATAATAAGATTTAGTTTTAATCGAGGCTACCGACCATATCTAGTTTGAGCCATATGCAACAGAGATTTTCTCGACAGAAAAACCCAATTACTGAATTGTAAATAATAAGATTTAGTTATACTCGAAGCTACCGACCATACTTGTACAGCAGTGGACTTCTGAAGGGCTGTAATGAATGAATTAACGAACAAATGAATAGGAGGTACTTTATTACATCTAGAGTTACCCGAAGCTACCGGCCATACCTAGTTTGAGCCATATGCAACAGAAATTTTTTCGTAAGAAAAACCCAAGTACTGAATTCTAAATAATAACATATAGTTTTAGTCGAAGTTACCGACCATACTTGCATGAGCCATATGCAACAGAGATATTCTCGAAAGAAAAACCCAATTACTGAATTCTAAACAATACGATCTAGTTTTACTCGAAGCTACTGGCCATACTTAGTTTGAGCCATATGCAACGGAGATTTTCTCGACAGAAAAACCTAATTACTGAATTCTAAATATTAAGATCTAATTTTACTCGAAGCTACCAGCCATAGGTAGTTTAAGCCATATGCAACAGAGATTTTCCCGACAGAAAAACCCAATTACTGAATCATGGTCCGCCCCCTTTTCGAAACCTTCAGGACCTTATGATTACGGTCACTAAAACAAGAGCAGGGATCTTGATCTGGCGAAGCTATAATATATTTGCGTAATAAACAACGTTCGGTAACGATAATCCAGCAACATGGCGTCCAGGTCACGTTCGCTAGATTAAATAGAACATTACATGTTTCGCAATGTATTTTAAACACGTTCGCTGTTTTTTTTTTTATATTCAAGTAAAAAACGATGTTACAGTCTACCTATAAAGCGTAAAATACGTGGTAGAGCCACACTACAGCTATATTATGGTTGTAGTACGAATTAGTCTGCTCGACCAGGGAATGAACGCGCTCTTAGAGAATAACAGCGTGAAATAGCACCTTATTACTGCTGTGTTTCGTATAGTGAGTGTACATAACCGGAGACCATTTTAACTCTCATCTTGATTCTTAATAGATTTAGATTTTTAATAGATGTGGAGTTACCCTTATTCAATAAAAATATTTACTGCAGGCTCTTACAGTCGTTCAACATCATCAGCCTGCGGCAGTTCACTGCTGGACGTAGGCTTTTCCCAAGGCGTGCCACTCAGCCCGATCTTCGGCTACACGCATCCGTTTCTACCAGCCACCTTGCGCAGATCGTCGTTCCATTTGGTCAGGGTGCGTCCCACACTACGTTAGCCTAGACGCGGTCCCCACTCCATAACACGTCTACTCCACCGGTTGTCACTTCTGCAACAGACATGACCAGCCCACTGCCACTTCTGGAAGGCTATGTCAGTAACCTTGGTTCTTCAGCGGATTTCTTCATTTCTTCATTTTATTTACCACTGAAACTCCGAGCATAGCTCTTTGCATTGCTCGCTGAGCGACCTTGAGCTTTGGAGCAGCCGTATCGTCATTGTCCACGTTTCGGCTCTTACAATCACGCAGTAGTAATTAACGTTTTGACTGGGAGTAAATGCATTAAGGTATTAAATCGGCCCTTTTCCTTTCACGCATATCCATTTTGATTCGTAATCGAGGATAGATATAAATGAATACGGGCCATAGCAACCACTTACCATCAGTTGAACCATCAGGTTATCCCATAAAAAAGTATACTATGCACGACAAAACAAGAATGTTCAAGCAATATATCCACATGATATGTAGTGTATAGTTACAAGTTTTAAATGCGTTGCCACTCAAAACTTCTGTACTGACTGTACAAATGACATATTGCTGCTCTAACTTCCATTCCAATTTCGTACTCCCCGTACTCCCCGTACCCGTACGTATATACACGATAACTAAATAAATACTTAAACAATTTTAATTATCACAAAATACCTAGACCTGTAGTTCTATTTACTAGGATTTATTTAAGGTTTGGCTAACTATGGAATAAAACCATTTTTACGGAATCTATTGCGTTTAACTTTACGATCTCCTGCAAAGGAGGAGGTATATTGTTCCAAATTTTGGAAGCAGTATATTTGAAACATCCTTTCGCTTTAACGCGCTTATAAGTTGGAAGTGTATATAATAGTTTACTCCTTCGTCTCAAACGTGTTAGTCGACATTTTGGAGATAATTTTTCATATAAATAATGAGGACATTGCGAATTATTTAATTAGATACGAAACAAGCATATTTTAATTTTCTAGTGTAACTCATATTTAAAATATTATTTTTGAGGAGATAAGGAGTTATGCGGTTAGTCCTAGGTATGTCAAAATAATAGCGCATTTTGAACCCTTTGTATTCTTCCTATGGTTTTCTGTGAGAGGCAAAGACCATATACCAAGTCGCAATAATGCAAATGTGACAAGAAAAGACTATTACAAAGACGAAGCCAAATGTTTGGTTTCAGAAAAGAACGAATTTTGTAAAGTGATTTTAAAGACCCAAAACATTTTCCTATGTTTTGTTGTACGTGTTGTACAAAAGTTAAATCTTCATCCATATTAAGGCCTAAGTTACGAATGCAATTATCTCTAGGAATAGTTGTGTCATTGATCATGACAGTTGGGTCAATTTTTTTGATAGATGCAACCTGATAAGGTGTACCCATAATGATACATGTACTTTTTTTGGGATTCAGAAGTTAGCCTTGAGATTTTGACCAATGCTCTATTAATTTTAAATCATTATTTAAGCTGGTAACCACTGTTGTGATACCGTCGTTTGTTGGTGACATATGGACGTACAATTGAGTGTCATCAGCATAAAAGTGATATTTGGAGTGCTGAACTACGTTTTTTATGTCTGTTGTGTATATGGCGAAGAGTGTTGGGCCAAGAATGGAACCTTAAATAACGCCTTTAGAAATTGATAGGGGCTCCGAAATATCAATATTACCTTCAGTATTGATGCATTTTACTTTTTGACTCCGCCCGTAGAAGTATGATTGAAACCGCGAACATGCCGTTTCGGAAAAATCAAAGATTTTTAATTTTGCCAGTAAAAGTGGTATATTAACGCAGTCGAAAGCTCGAGAAAAAATCAAGTAGCACTAGAACGATACCTTGTCCATTATCAGCGGCGGTAAGAATATCGACCGTAATGTGTAATAATGCTGTAGTTGTGCTAAATTTTTGAAGAAAATCCCATTGAAAGACTTGTAAAATGGCATTATTTTTAAGATAGCTAGTAATTTGTGACTTTGCATACTTCTCAACTGTTTTTGACGAGGCAGGCAATATACTTATTGGCCTGAGGTCATCAAAGCTGCCTATTTTATGTTTCTTAGGTATAGGTATGATCAATGAGCACTTCCAAACATCGGCAAATACTCCTTCTAACAATGATTTATTAACGATGGCTTCAATGGCAACTTAAGAGTATGGTAATGTAAGCTTAATCATATTCATGCAAATTTCATCACATCTTTTAGAGTTAGAAGAAAATGAATTAATGATCTTCTGTAGCTCTGACGCACTCACTCTATTAAAATTGAACTCCGACTCGTAGTAGTAACTTCTACTACGAATACTTTCAGAATTTTCGAACTGCTTTAAGTCAACCGACAACACAGGAACACTATTTATAAAATGTGTATTAAGTTTTGTGGCATCCAAAAGATGTTCAGGAATTGATTTACTAGAACCGTTCTAAATTGTTTTATTAATGTGCCGCCACATTAAAGACGGATTATTAATATTATTATTTACAAATTGGGTAAAATATGCCTGTTTCTCAACACGAACAGCACAATTATATATGTTGCGCATCTCCTGGTAAAATTTAATAGCTGATTCGGAATTACATTTTTTAGCTTTCCGGCAAGCCTTATTACGAATATTCCTCATATTCATAAGAGTGTTGGTCATCCATGGAGATGGGGGATTTTTAAATTTACGTGTACATACCGGTGCAAAAGTATCTATTAGGTCTAAAATAAGAAAATTGAATAAGTTAACCATATCATTAAGTTCATTATACTCCAGTATGAGTTCCCAAGGAGTGAATGCAGATGCTTTCTTAATATATTCGGCATTATCTGTCAGTGGTCTGCATTTCACGGTACGGGGTTTTCTGTTAGGGACATTAATAGGAAATGTCGCTATTACTAGTCCATGATCACTTAAGTCATCATTATGTACAAAACCTACCGATGTGGGATGCATATTAACTTCAGTAAATATGACATCAATAAGTGTCGAAGTATGCAGCGTTATACGAGTCGGTAAATTAACAATTTGATGTAGCTTGTAGGAGTTAGTAAGAACTTCGAAACACTTAGGTAGAGTTACATGATTGTTACGATCTATACAGTTTATTTTAATATCACCAACAACAAATACATGCTCGTAATTAGATCCAAATATTGATAAAGATTCGTCAAGAGCATCGCATCCGATATCTTGACTTACAAGCTGAGGTCAATAAGCAATTCCAATTAGTAAACTATGTCGCTTAATTTTAATATCAATCCATAATTGTTCAAGTCGGGGTGATTAAGTTGTTTTACACGTAAATTCGACCTCACATATACACCCACACCGCCACCACGGCCACAACGAGGCTTATGTATGAGATTATAGCCAGGAATAGCATAAGCACCAGTATCAGAGTCAGTTTTTAGCCATGTCTCTGTTAGACAAACGACATCAAAATTAGCCAACTTAAATGAGGCTTCAAGTTCATCCCAACCCGTATTAAGCGAATGAACATTTAACAACCCCGTAATAAACTGTCTACTTTTGTTTGGTGAATTGAATTCTGTCACCTTCATGCACACGACATTGATAGTGAAAAAAAAAATACTATAGTCTACACAGAATTAGGACTTATTTTTTTAAACTATCCACGTTAACAATATGGATACACTCATATTTTTATGTTTTCCGCACAAATATTTTTTCATTTTTAACCCAGACAAACCTGAAGCCTAGTTCTTTTGCACGAGCTCTTGCTGCAGCATACAGTTCTTTGTCATTAGCCCTCAGATATTCTGCTACAAATATCGTTTTTGGTGGATCACATGCAATTCCTAGTACGCTGGTGTTGAGCTTACTCTTACCTTCTTTGTTATATTTACTTGCACTGGCAATGAAGGAGTCACGTATACGTTGGTTATTAAATCTTACAAGAACTGATCTTGTCCTGGTGCTTTGAGGATTAAGTTTCGAAATTCTTATATATTGCGAGATATCGATTTCGTTAATATTACAATTTATGACTTTTCCTATCTGAACAACGGTATTTAATATGTTTTCTTCCTTATTTTCTGGTAGACATTGTATTTCGATGTTAGACGATCTAGCGAATTGTTCCATTATGTTAAAATTATTCCTTATACTGTGAACAGAAGCTTTCAATTTCTCATTATCAACTTCAAGATTTTTTTATAGTAATTGATTTTTCTGCAAGGTTTCTTTTCATTTCTTCAAACTTTTCATTAAAAAATGTCATCGATTTGTGGAAAGTGGCAATTTGCTGTTTAATTATCTCCAACTGTTCCGATACTTGCAATTGGATTACTGATTTACACAGTTACAGCCGTTATTTCCTCCTTAATAATTTTCCGAAGATTTTTAACGTTTAACATAGTCTCTGAATCTAAGTTATCAATAATAAACTTTTGGGCTGTCCGCATAGTGACATTATTGTAGTCATTATTATCCTCAACATTATCGTAGGCATCCTATGTATCGGAAACTATGTTACTCTGTTGCGTACGCACCGGTGTGTTGGTGTTATCACATTTTGGTTGTTTATTGCGACAACCATGACATTTCCATGACTTTTTATTGTCTCCACTATTGACACCACAATAAGCGCATTTTAAATATTCACGACTTTTGATTATATTTGGACAACCTGCACATTTGCCTTTCGAGTTACTATTTATTATAATATAAAATATGAATATTTTTAAATGACTAACCATTGGAAAAAGTATTACTCTGATAGGGCTCGAACCGGGTACTCGGTGATTTCGTTACTCGTGTAATCCACTACGTAACCAATACGCTGCGTCTATTACTACGCGGAGGGTGAAATATGACATCTATTTCTAGAACATATTATTTAATTACAAAGTGAATGTAAGGTACATTGAAATATTAGTATACAGCGAGACAATTCTTTAAATTGAAAGGAAACAAATTCTACTTGTTGTTACACTCAAACACTGTTTTAACTCTTTAATTTCTTGTCAAAAATAGTTTTTCTTGCAAACATCACGTAATCAACAACTTTTATAGACATTAAACCGATTTTAACTAGCACAATGAATAATTCTTGCTAACAACGTTACATAAGTGTGACGTCTAGCCTGGTTGCACGCGGTATTTTCATTCAATACTAGCGACTCCCTCAAGCTTGGGTGGGATCTATTAATGTGGCATTATTTAGATTCTTAAAATAATCATCAATGACAATTTATTTTATTAATATTTCGACTTTAAAAAAAAAAACAATATTTTCGGACAAAATATAGCTAAGCTAGAAAGCTCAGTACGTAAAGTTTCATCACAATCGGTTCACCCATTCGAAGATAAGCTCAGACAGACGGACACACATTTTACAAATTGTTATTTATATCTTAATAGCATGGAATTATTTTTTTACGTGGCAGAGTCATGTTGCAGCTATATTATGGTCGTAGTACGAATGAATCGGTTCGACCGGGGTAGGACCACGCTCTCACAGAATACCAGCGTAAAATAGCAGCTCAATGCGGCTGTGTTTGCTATGTTCTATGCTATGCTATGTGGTAGTATATTGAGAGTACTTTTAACTGAAATCGAGGCATTCCATCTTAGTCCTCAGAGGTGACACCGCATCTGAATTTTGGTTCTAAATTGAGGATAAACGTGGATGTCTATGGGCCACATAATCTATTTACCATCAGGTGGACTGTGTGCTCGCTTGTCACCCAATGCTATAAAAATGTATACAAATATTATACACGGAGACCTGATAAGACATGGAGATAGTCGATAGATGAAAGAAAGGCTATGATGATTATGTTGATGATAAATAAGGCTCTGGTTTCAAGTAACAGAATGCCAAAATGTCCAAATAATATCTCACAGACTAGGGGTCACTTATCAGGTTCTTAAGTCTCCACTCTATCTTAAGTCACCACCGCTTGCTAGCGTGATAAGGAAAGGCAAATCGTTAAAGTTATGCCGTTACGCCTGTTACCGCATTCTTAAAAAGACGTTTATTTATTTACTGGCTTTTACCGTCGATTTTATACGCACAGAACTTTAAAGAAAAATCCTACAGATCTACAATAGTAGTCCTTGTGGAAGGAGTTCAATCACCAAAACACTTTTTTCATAAAAACCGTTTTAGATAATATATTTAGCGGTCAGCCACCGCATAGTCTACATCACCTGAGGATGCCTCGTGTAGAGTCGAAACAGGTGTTGTATTATCGACGATGTTTTTTTGTCTTTCCTATTGCAATGGTTTTGGGAGTAGTGGTGCTGGGATTATTGGTGACGGGATTAGTGCTTGCAATTGGGAGGGCGGGAGGTGTTCTTTAAACTAGGTAAGACACTAGAATGTGTGCGAAGTAAATCTTACCAACTTTAATATAATGGATTTCTGCAAAGTAACACCTGATTCAATAAATTATTTTAGAAAGTCTTTTAGCACCTTATTTTTTATTAAAACTCATACTTTTGTAGTAAAATGTTAAAACCAAATTTTAATTATGTTGAGATTTAACAGTAAAATTTTAAGAGATAGAAGAAAAATGATTTGAAAGCTTTTTGCTCGAAACTTTGTACATTTCGTGAAGGTTATGAGATAATCAAGAAAAAAATCAGTTTTTTTTTATTTTACAAAAGGAAATAATTTGCATATTTTTTGGGATAAAATTTAGCTTAGATTTTTACTTGTTCGTGAAGTTTATCTCAAACGATAATGATTTCTTAAATTTACGCGAACACTACACATTGAATGAAACGACTTATACGGATTATTATTGTGTGATTATCGCGTTTAATTAACTTATTCTTAACTTATTTTTAACCACCACTAGTTGACGTCTGAGTCAGTCTGACTGAGATGTTTGACGTCTCAATATCATAGTTAGCCTGGCAACCTTTAGTTTTCGAATATTAATTTTTGGTCCGATCTACGCAGAAGGAGCTAATAGTATTTTGAAGTCTTGCAGTGGTATGCTTGGGTTTGGATTTAATTTTGTTAATTATAGGATGCAATCACATGGCAGTACCCATCTATCAAGCACCCGAAATGTCGAGAATTAAAAATAAGATAGTTAAACGCGATAAAATTCATCTCAATTGATTCAGTATTCAGTTTTATGCGTATTGAATGAATGATACAATAGCATAGCAACGTCACTAAGTAAAAGTTCGTGTCTACCATAGGATCTTTTTTACTTTATTTCTTACAAAATTCTGATATTACACTCTTTGTCATTTCCAAATATAAATTCCTGACAATTATAAATGTTTTACAGCCTCTACTCTTTTTATTAAAATACTCAAGAGATCTCTTTTAATGTCCTCATACCCAAATACTGTCACGCCTTAAATACTTAGTCTGGAAAATGTGACCCGTGTCAGATGCCAAACGTCTGCACAAAAGCGTTTAATATAGTCATTAAAATTTTCATGCATACGCATAAATATTTCGACCTCTCTTAAATAGACTCTTACAATATTTTATGAAAAACATATATATATATATATATTTATATATATATATATATATATATATTATACGATTATACAAGTCTATCATTCGGGCTCCACCCTGATTAAAGATTTATTTCAAAAAATTCTAGCCTTTGGAATAATTGTTACATTATACATAAATTACCATGTAGTGGTGGTGTAAGAATATCCAATACTCCATGTCGCCCGTGGGTGTCGTAAGAGGCGACAGAGGGAAACAAATCAGGTTTTTAACAGAGTCTTTCTAAAGACGACCATAAATAAAAAACTACAGTTGCCAACCCACTTGCCAAGCGTGGCAACTATGGCAAATATCCACCTTATGAATCTATACTTTGATAGTCTGTAAGGGCAACTTGCGTAGGAAAGTGCTTTGTGTCTTGCCTTGGAGGAGACATATATTCAGCAGTAGGTTTGTGAAGGGCTGCAACGCTTATAATGATACGTTCGTTTTCAGCGGGCACTAATAAAATTGTTAATTGCGATTTTAGGTGCTGATTTACCACGTGTACGGCTAAAGGACATACAACTGAGGAAATGTGTGTCATGCAAGGCTGCTTTATGACCTTCTCAGAAATGAGAGGGAGGCATGTGCTCAGTAGTGTAACGAAATGCTTACTTACCATACCATACGATGAGATTGCTACCAAAATCCTTGAACGATCGACCACAATCCAGGGAACAACTGTGGGATTGACTTTTGTAGCCAAAATTCTTGGTAGTCATTTTTGAATTTGATATTTATTTCCTCGTTCGTTGCCAGTTCTTCTTCCAGTTGGGGTGATAGTTGTATGTTGACATTTGAAAAAAGATCTAACACACAGTACTGGTATTACCAATTTCGAAATGTCCTGGAATCTTTCAATGAAATCACTGTAGAGATTTTCTATATTGTGGCAGTAAACAAGTCGGTCGTCGTTGTTGCAAAATACTGATAAATTGGGAAAATAATGGAACTCACGTCTGCTTACTTTACATACTTTTGAACTCGTAAACCTTTGCTTGAATACTATCTCACTTTAAAGGTAAGTGGTGTCAAAGATGGTAAAGCGCACTGACTTAGCTTAACCAATTATGACAAATTATTCTACCGTTTGCTGTAAGCATTATGAACGACGAAATAAACAGTTTGGTTCGAATGCGAGAGTCTAGTCTAAAGGACCGATGATATAGTGGAGACGGAGGTATGTAAGTCAAGCAATTCCTGCGCACACTCCTTAATAAATAATTATCATTTTCAATCTATCATTAGCCCAAAAACTGTACACTTATTAACCTAACGGACCTTTTTTATAAACATTTGTTTGAGTGCAATTAGGTATGAAAACATTTAGGAACAGCATGGTAGTGTTTATTTTATTACCAGGGGTTACTATTAATCATATTATAATTCTTATATAGTATAATAACTCTTATATAGCAGTTTTTGCTCCAAAATTTTTTCTTTAAAATTTTCTGATAGACATTCCTACATATTTTTTGTTTCCCTCTGTCGCCTCTTACGACCCCCACGTCACGGGTTGATACGGGGTAGTGGATATTCTTACACCGCCACATCATGATACTAAGTGATCTCTTTTGACTCACTTGATCAATTCCAATTTGCTTTATTAAGGGAAACTAAACAGGCGGCTTATGCTAAAGTAGGATAATTATTAATTTTTTTGTAAGGGAATCGATGTTTGAAAGTCCAAATTTCGGCATATTTCAACGCTTTGAGAAGAGGATAAAATCCGATTCTATTGTTTTGTTTTTATTACGATTTTATTAGCTTATATATATATATATTGTGATTCTCGAATCCGGCAACTTGTTCTATCACCGGGAGGGCGACCATCTGTCCCAAGGAGGTGTCGGATTTATCGTCCACAAGTCTCTCGTCAACAACGTTGTACAGATTGAGAGTGTGTGGACGAGGGTCGCGTACCTGATACTCAGAATCACCAAACGGTATTCGCTGAAGGTCATACAGGTTTACGCACCAACGTCGGCACATTCCGATGAGGAGGTGGAGGAAATGTATGAGGATATTTCCAAAGCCATACATTCCTCCAAAACCCACTACACGGTGTTGATGGGAGACTTCAACGCAAAACTGGGCACAAGAGAAAACGGTGAGCTGAAGTTAGGGAAATTTGGAGTAGGGCAACGGAACCGAAGGGGCCAGCAGCTGGCCGACTTTATGGAGAAAGAGGGACTCTTTATGATGAACTCTTTCTTCCAGAAGAGGCCCCACAGGAAGTGGACCTGGTCGAGCCCCGACGGTTTGACAAAAAGTGAGATTGACTTCATTATGACGACCAGACGCCAACTGTTCAGTGATGTCTCAGTGATCGCAAGGGTGAAAACTGGCAGCGATCACCGAATGGTTAGAGGCACACTGAACCTAAACGTTAAGTTGGAGAGGTCTCGTCTAATGAAGTCAACGCTCCGTCCCCCTCGTGCTCTGATCCAAAATCCCGAAAACTTTCAGCTCGAGTTACACAACCGCTTTCAGTGCCTACAAGATTGCAATGCAGTGGACGATATGAATGACAAGCTCGTGGAAACTGTCCATGCGGTCGGAGCTAAGTTCTGCAAGGCCCGCCGCAGAAGAACACAAAAACTCTCCGATCACACTCTTAATCTCATGGCTGTTAGACGGGAGATGAGGCTGCAATCGTCAACAGATTTGACAGCATACAGGCAACTGAACAGACAGATCTCCAAATGCATGCGGCGAGACTTACGCAACTTTAATACTGCTCGTATTAAAGAAGCGATCGAGCGGAACCAGGGCTCCAAAGTCTTTGCCAGAGATCTGTCTGCCAGAAAGAGCCAACTGTCAAGGCTGAAGACTGAGTGTGGCAGCATCGTTTCCGGGACACCTGAGATTTTGAGTGAGATTGAGAGGTTCTATGGGCAGCTGTACACATCATCGTTGGAGCCACACGCAAGTGTGAGTAACGATCCAAGAGCAAGTCTTATCCGACACTATTCCGATGATATCTCGGACGTCAGTCTAAGCGAGATTAGAATGGCTCTCCAGCACCTTAAAAACGGCAGGGCCCCAGGCGAGGATGGAATTACAGCGGAGCTTCTGAAAGCGGGTGGAACACCGGTACCTGAAGTCCTTCAGAAGCTCTTCAATTCCGTCCTCCATGGTGGCACTACTCCGGAGGCGTGGAGCAGAAGTGCGGTGGTCTTGTTCTTTAAGAAAGGCGACAATGCTCTCTTGAAGAACTACAGACCGATTTCCCTTCTGAGCCGCGTCTACGTGCTGTTTTCGAGAGTCATTACGAATCGTCTCGCACGCAGACTCGACGACTTCCAGCCTCCCGAACAAGCCGGTTTCCGAAAAGGCTTCAGTACCATAGACCACATACATACCCTGCGGCAGATTGTACAGAAGACTGAAGAGTACAATTTGCCACTTTGCCTGGCGTATGTGGACTATGAGAAAGCCTTTGATTCCGTCGAAATTTGGGCGGTGCTGCAGTCCCTTCAGCGGTGCCAAGTTGACTGTCGGTATATCGAAGTGCTGAAGTGTTTGTACAGTAGGGCTACGATGGCTATCCGAGTACAGAACCAGAGCTCGAAACTTATCCAACTGCAGAGAGGTGTAAGACAGGGTGACGTTATATCCCCGAAACTCTTCACCGCTGCTTTGGAAGACGTTTTCAAGCTACTGGACTGGAAAGGATACGGTATTAACATCAATGGCGAGTACATCACTCACCTTCGATTTGCCGACGATATAGTCCTTATGGCAGAATCGCTGGAGGACTTAAGCACTATGCTCAATGACCTCAATAGTGCCTCCCAACGGATAGGTCTTAAGATGAACATGGACAAAACAAAGATTATGTTTAATGTCCATGTCACACCTATGCCGGTAGTTGTTGGGAGCACTATGCTCGAAGTTGTTGACGAGTACGTTTACCTGGGACAAATATTCCGACTAGGTAAGTCCAACTTCGACCGAGAGGTCAATCGACGGATTCAACTCGGCTGGGCAGCGTTCGGGAAATTACGACATAGCTTCTCGTCAGGCATACCTCAATCTCTGAAAACTAAAGTGTACAACCAGTGCGTGTTGCCAGTGATGACTTACGGATCAGAGACGTGGTCCTTCACTGCTGGCCGTATAAGGACGCTCAAGGTCGCTCAGCGAGCTATGGAGAGGGCTATGCTCGGAGTTTCTCTGCGTGATAGACTCAGAAATGAGGATATCCGCAGTAAAACCAGAATGACCGACATAGCCCAACGGATTAGTAAGCTGAAGTGGCAATGGGCCGGCCATATAGCTCGAAGAACCGATAACCGATGGGGAAGAAAGGTTCTCGAGTGGCAGCCTCGTACCGGTAGGCGTAGTGTAGGACGACCCCCCACTAGATGGAGTGACGACCTGGTAAGATATGCAGGAAGTCGATGGATGCAGGTGGCTCAGGACCGTGCTTTGTGGCATTACTTGGGGGAGGCCTATGTTCAGCAGTGGACTTGTGAAGGGCTGTGATGATGATGATGATGATATATATATATACTGATAAATCAAGCTATTCTTACACATGTGTGTGTGTGTGTGTGTGTGTGTGTGTGTGTGTGTGTGTGTGTGTGTGTGTGTGTGTGTGTGTGTGTGTGTGTGTGTGTGTGTGTGTGTGTGTGTGTGTTTCTAAAGAAGCTTCTGAAGAAGCTTTTATGTGAAAAACTATTTTATTATTTTTAGTCGGCTTTTACTTTTTATTTAAAGTTACTTCTTAATGTCAATTGTTATTGTAAACCAGCTATAAAATGTATAAAACATATACAAGCCTTAATAGAAATATATCTACACGTTCTACATCACGGAACAGACAACGTATCTCTCTAAGGAAATGGTGCCTGTTTGTGGCAGAAAATAGCTTCCTGTCATTGAGACGAAGGCGTCGACAAGACGAAAATTTTTCACTTCAATATTTTTTAGCTTTCCTATTATATATTCATTATAAGTTTCATTGTGTGATTAAGTTCTTCTATAAATTATTTTATACAGATTTTTAACCTTAGCAATGTAAGGACCTTGTGTCTATTTCAGTCCGTAAAAGTCCACTGCTGGATGTGGGACTCTCCCGTGGGAACAGTAGTAGGAAGAATTTCCCATAATCGCTATGCTTGGAAGGCAGAGTGTCGATCCGAATGTTGTGCTACTGTTTCATGTGGGATGGTGTTATCGCCATAGGCACACAAGAGACGAAATGAGAGTGAACAATTCTCTTACGCAGTATTAAAGGTCCTAAGTTTAGCTAAATATATTTAGTACTGCAATAGTTTTACACACTATGTATTATTTTTATTTCACTCTAATGTGGTCTGTTCTATTCCGCTTTATTACATTCTATTCCAATCTGTTCTGTCCTGTCTAGTCCAATACTGTACTGCTCCGTCCCATCCCGTCACGTCCCGTTCTGCCCCATTCCATCCAATTTCGACTTGTCCTGTCCTGTTCTGTTTTGTTTTATTCTAATACAGTTCATTCCATCTAATTTATTTAATTTATTTATTTTATTTTCTATTCCATTCCATACCATACTATTATAATGCAAAGAGTTACAGAATAACTTTGGTCTTTTTTGTTTCAAATTGGTTACGAGTGTCCACGAGTTGCTGCAGCGATATTTTTGTCACATTAATATTTAAAAAAAAAAACACACACACACACACATACACACACTATGATGTTGATTTATGGGTTTTTCCAACTAGGGACTGCATTAAATTCTATCCTATCTCGCAACTGCAGCCGATGCTTCCGAAACGTCTAAGTGGAGTTTCTGAAATTTTACTAAGCCTTTTAAGTACTAGAGTAGCTGCGGAAATTACCTGTTTTACAATACAATACTTCCTTCTATAAAAGATACATATAAAAGAACATTGCACAT
Source organism: Parnassius apollo (assembly GCA_907164705.1). Taxonomy (NCBI): domain Eukaryota; kingdom Metazoa; phylum Arthropoda; class Insecta; order Lepidoptera; family Papilionidae; genus Parnassius; species Parnassius apollo. The sequence goes on from CAJQZP010000184.1 coordinate 601,080, forward strand.
TGGCCTTTTCAACTTAAGGTTTTGTTTATTTAGAGTTTTCATGTTAGAATTAAAATTGTTTAATGTTTATATGCTTCCAAATATTCAGAATTGATTAAGCGAATTCTAATTTAGTAAGCTATGCACAGGGCTATGTTAGGAGTTTAGCTGCGAAGACAAATTCGTAATCAACTTCATCAGAGTAACCTACTTAGTCCAAAGGGTCAGTAAGCTGAAGTAGCAATCGTGTTATGATACACGACACAATTGCGACAAGTTATATGGTAGAAAATTTCTCAAATGGCGTACCATTTGTGTAATTTTCTCAACTGCAATTTTAAGTATTAAAAATGCGAGCTCTGAAGTGAAGTAAAACTTTGTGACGAAACCAGCGTGTATTAAAAATAAAAATATATTGTAGACATGTGAAGTCCGCTACCAGGCATTAGTCAAGCGGTCTAATCGCTCAATAATCTGCACAGAAATGAGAGGTCTGTACCGAGTTCAACCAGGTTGAGCTACTATATGAGTTTTGCTTTAAACGCCCTGTTAACCAATGGAAGAGGTGTTGACGACCGAATTCTACAGATGGTACATTAAAACATTGGATTTGGAATTATTTTATTTACGTATTTCTATGGTGTTTGCGCCTGGTTCGGATACATATACATATATATATATACATATTTATATATATATATATATATAAAGTCAAAACCGATATATGCCCCACTACTGGACATAACCATATAGTCCAGTGCAGTGTGAGATTGCTAAGTCTGCCAATATGATCATAAAATATATTTATAATATTTAGATTACGAACTTTTTATTCCATTTTCTGTGGTACCTAACGCAGGCAGGACCCAGCCATGGTTTGGTCGCTCCTGCAAAGTTGCATTACCCTATAAGGATTGCTATCAGACCAGGAATTAAGCATCGACGTATCGGGATGCAAATACCAGCGCTGTTAATATAGTATAATTCCTCCTCCAAGTCCTTCAAAAATGTGATTGCCAAGGCAAAGTCAGAACACATCGACAGAATTAAGGCGAGAAGCTAGTTCGACTTCCTTCGGGAACACGTGCATTCTGGTCTCTCGCCAAGGCTGTCCAAGGGAACTTCTGTTAGCCATCTCTCTCATCTCTGCATAGGGAGGACGACTCATTGGCTCATGCCGCTAAGGACAAAGTCGATCTGCTGGGCTCTTTATGTCCAATCCCCCATGGGCTTCCCGAGAAATTATGCAATTGGATCACCAGTTTTCTTGCAAATCGGAGCATTAAGATCATAGTATACGGTTTATGCACTATCTACTACGAATCGACTGCCACCAGAGATTTTTCCGAACCGATACGACTTAGGGACTTTCAAGAAAAGGCCCGCAATGCATTTGCGATTCCCCTAGTGTAGCAGTTATTAATGGGTGATGGTAATCACTTATTTGCAGGTGAGTCGTATGCTCGTTTGCCTTGACTCCTATTAAAAAATAATATATTTCATTACGAGTGCGGAAAGGCTGTCATTGCAAATAGTTCCGACAAATGTCTACCCGAGTCCAGGCGCAGCCTAAGGTGAGGGTTGACAGTCGGAACAAGTTGCAAAAACGGTTCCGCACGTGTACTGAACAACTATTTTTAATACAGTTGCGAAAAAATGAAGCAATTTAATAAAATAATAAAAACACAATAAACTCAACTAATTAATCATATATTTCTTATAAAAGTTATAATTCACATATACATTGAAATTGTTACAGTTTTTTATACTAACTGGGCAAGTTTTAGGTTGAATATTTACTCTTTGAGACAAATTATTATTAATTTCGTAAGATTGTTCATGTATATTTGTCAAAGGTGGTGGGTCAAATTGGATCTGATGAATTAGCATTATCAACGAAGGTTGGACGAACGTTCTCTTCAGTATTGTCATGCGAAGGAGACGGACTGGACTTTAAATTAACGGATTGTATGATTTTTTCCCAGTTTCTAGTTTGTTGTTTAATGAATCAGCAATATAACCTTCTGGAACTTTGTTTGACTTCCAACCTTTAAGAAAGTCGCTTTAAGGACGTCAAATTGGCTCCTGAATCTGCCAATAATGTAGCAGAGGTCCTCCTGAAGCTGTGCCCAGCATAATACTCAGCATCCGGCAGACCAAGAAACGTAGCTATTTCTTTTGAAATATTACCAAATTTGTTATTCCCGAATGCTTGAGCTGTACACTTCTTTTTTTGATGATTTTGGAAAAAACGGTCGGTTTTTGCTTTTTGGAACCGCTGATTCATATACTTTTGCACTATTCTAAGAAAATCTCCTTCAACAACATGGCTTCTCGGTATCTTATTTTTTGTATTCGGAATCTTGATTATTAGCATTTTCCATGGGCTTCAACATCTTTTAAAGTAATATTGGCTAATTCCTCTCTGCGGCAATCTCCAAGAACGGCAAAAATCAGCCCAACCTACAAAAAAATTTGATTAATATTTTTTTTAAATAATATATTGACTATATTTTGCGATTTCTTAAACTGAATACTAAAGAAAAATATAAGTATTTATTAATAAATTACCTTTGTAACCACAACCACAAATAACGATCATCGGGAGCTTCGTTCAAAAACCTTTCCACTTCATTCGATGTTAATATTTTCGACTTTTTAGTTGTAAAACCGTCTGATTGTCGTTTTAAAAAAAGCATTTAGTTTTGGGTATTCACTTATATCCACGTTGTTCCTTATTTTCAGCATACTTTTTATCATCGAAAACCCCGACCATAATGTAGAAGGTTTTAATTTTGCTGAGAGTTCGGAGTAGTATGCTAACATAACATTTTCTGAAAAACTATTTGCTTTTTCTCTTCTCTCCAAGCAATAAATTCGTCGTTTGTTAGATATGTATGAGATATGTAGCGACTTTTTGACTTTTCCGGTAAAATATTCTCCGAAGCATTTTGTGCAATTATACTGAGTTTCGGTGGTGTTAATTCAAATAAAATATCGCCGAAATTACTCATTTTGTGCAACAAACAACTAAACTCGCAAAGAACATTTTAACATTTTTGAAAAATGTAACGAACCGTAAAAGTATAATAAATAATAAAAAAAAGACGTGTGGCACTCGGGGACTGCCGCGGTAAAGCTATTGCATAGCATTTTTTATCAACTTATGCAATTATAATTAATTATTTATTTTATTTATGCAGTTAAGTCTTTGATATTAAATCAAGTTACACTTTTTGAGCGTGGTGACCCATAAGAAAACATTTTTTTTTCTCTTATTGTATAAATGAGAAGTTAATATTGTTTACCACTTGCGTTTGCCGCGCTTTGTCTCGTTACAGAGTGGCGAAATCACCGTAATATAGATATTTTATAAACAGCACTTGTCTAATATTATGAAATATGTAGATAAAACTTAAAACTTACCTTGATAAATGTATACCCTTTTGTTTGTAATATTTTTTTAATCGTTTCTGCTCTCTTCAATCGTTTCTGCTTATTCCCCATGTTTTACAAACTAAACTTAAACATTAATAAAACTGTACAATTAATATAACTATAAAACACTACTATTAAACAAGAATCAGAAAAAAACCTATCCACTATTAACAAAATTAAATTTTTGCAGTAATATTTTACGATTTTATTTCGTAGTGCTGAGCTCTCGCAACGCGGCGTACGTCCTAGCAACCTTTAACCTAGTAACACGATGCGCCCCGATTTGGAGGTGAATTGGGTATTTTTTTATTTATTACGTGACACCGATAAAAAAATTATGGCTTAACCAAATTACGTATCAGACCATGTAGATTACTAGCTATTTTTTTCATATGTAATTTCTCTGTAAGTGTCGACGAAAAGTTGGTTCATCTGCAAGCTTTTTTCAAGCTTTTTGCGAGAGAGTAGCCTTAATAATAAATGCACTTTGTTCATTCATATTCAAAGTTTCAAAACACTTTATACACAAACACCGTGTCGAAGACTGAGGAAAAGAAACGACGTTAGACCATCGTTAGACAATGCACGGCCTTCAAGCCACACCTCCGTGCCCGTCGGAGAGCGTGAGGTTTTTTTCGTTACGAAATTTCTGGATTTTCCCGCACTCAAGGCTCGCGATAGAAGCTATGCAATAGCTTAAAAATCTCTGCTTATAATACGTAAGTAAATATAGCAGAGATTTTTGTTGTTTTCTTCACCCATTCTGGGTAGGCAAAGGGAACTATGCCCATACAACCAAGTCTTCAGTAGATTTTTTCGTTGATTATGAAATGAAAATCAAATTTAATGAGATGAAATGAAATGAAACCTAATCTAACTCATTGAATCAAATCATTAAATCTGATATTAAAACAAATTAGTAGCTTCTTTTTAGAAATATTTAAATGTATCACAAAAACTTCTATGAATTTTTTTTTGTAAAAACTTCGTGGTTGGTTTTTTCTTTTTAATAAACATTATTTTAACAGTTGGGAAGGAGAACGTACGAGTTCGGAAAAGGTAAAGAAAAAGCTCGAGTATGTAATAGCCCACATCCCGAACGCTATACGTCCCTGCAATACACCACTTTTTGAGCAACTGTATTAAAAATACTTATTTGCACAGTTTGCTGACATTATAATTGCAGACAGTGTGACCGTTTACCTCTCCAATTTCCTGATACTGTATAACATTTGTTATGTATTTTCAAATATTAAAATCTAATATTTGCATAACGGTAGTCTTACAATCTCTACTCTGTTATTATTTATTAAATTTAAGCTTCCTTGGATATCGGTTTCTATATAGCTCGTCTAACACGGTTTATCATAAGCTCAATAGTGAAGGATGAGAACCGATCTTGCAACATTCAATCAACAAATCAATCAACTTTAAATATAAATTCCGATAAAAGTGAAGAATTGGAAGCTACATTGACTTATAAATTATGAATCGATGTATTTCTACGTATGAAAACGACTTAAGTTTCACTTGATTTATGATACACAGGTGAGGGTTACTTCTAGAGGCTTACATGCAATTAATTAAAATGGTTATTAATAGTTTATTATCTCTAAGATAAGAAAATTAATTTTCTGAAATTCGCATGCTAAATATAATGATTAATACTAGTTTGAGGAGCATATTTGGGTGCACAATGACTGCTATTATTTAGATAACCTCACATCAATATCCCCATAACCAATACTCTAGGAAACACACCACCGTCGAAAATGAGGGATATTGACTAAATCGCTAAATTAAACCTGAACTTTTTTATCCGACGGCGTAATAGCAGCTATATAGTTAAGCTTTTTACGCGTATCTGGGTATATAAGCGACAAAAGGACAAAAAATCGTGAGATGGACAGCAGCGTCTTCCTAATAACGAATACAAAAACTGCGGCAGCCAACCCGCTTGCTACTATGCTGCACTAAAAGTATCGGGAATGGAATATTTCCACTGTTCCTGTCATATTAAAATCTTTTTAATTGAAAACTCCTTGGTTCTAAAAATCGAATACCATTTATTTATTTAAAAAAAAGATTCTCGGTCTTGTCACAAGGTTTTGTCAAACTTGTTTAGTCGTTGAGAAAATGGAATTGACTCGAGAAAATTCAAGAGCGATGATTTATTATGACTTTCGAAGTGGTTTAACACAAAAACAGTGTGTTGACCGGATGATTTCTGCATTTGGTGATGAAGCCCCATCCAAAACCACAATTTATCGCTGATTTGCTGAATTTCAACGGGGACGTGTCAAGGTCAGTGATGATCCCCGTCAAGGTCATCCAAAAACTGCAGTCACCTAAGAAAACGTTGATGCTGTGCGTAAGCTGATTGAGGAAGATCGACATGTGACATACCGCAAAATTCAGGCAACTTTAGACATTGGCATGAGTCAAATACAAATAATCTTGCATGAACAATTAGGTGTAAAAAAGTTGTTTTCCCGATGGATACCGCATTCGCTCTGTGAAGAGCAAAAAGCGGCTCTTGGCGGCGCTACTTGGTGCATCAGACCTCTCGAAAGATTCCACGCAGGATCCTCAAAGGTCCCGAGGGTTGGTGATCGCAAATGAGTTAAAGCCAAAAAAAGTTGCTCGTTCACGGAGTGTTGCAAAAAAAATGGTGGCCACGTTTGTCTCCAAAACCGGCCATGTTACGACTATTCCTCTTGAGGAAAAAAGAACGGTTAATGCAGAATGGTATGCTAGCATTTGTTTGCCACAGGTCGTTTCTGAACTCCGTAAAGAGAACTGCAACCGCCGCATCATCCTTCATCACGACTATGCGAGTTCTCACACCGCACACAAAACAAAAGAATTTTTAGAGCAAGAAAACATAGAATTATTAGACCATCCGCCGTACAGCCCCGAACTAAGCCCTGATGATTTCTATACTTTCCCTAAAATAAAGAATAAATTGCGTGGACAGAGATTTTCATCATCTGAAGAAGTTGTGGACGCCTACAAAACGGCCATTTTGGAGACCCCAACTTCCGAATGGAATGGTTGCTTCAATGATTGATGAGGTGATTGGAAAAATGAGTCAAATTTCGCGTAGAATAATTCGAAAAGCAATAAATACATTTTTAAATAGTAATGTTGTGTCACTTCCTTGATTCCCGAAATTTTCAGTGCCGCCCTCGTAAGCGTGGTAACTTTGGCAAATATCTTCTTATGTATACTTATGTATCTAAATATAAATATAATATTGCTTTATTCCATACCTACCTCATTATATTTATACAAGATTTTATTCGACACGGCGGAAAAAAGAAATTGCAAATGTATCATTGTTGCGATTAAACTTTTAATAAAAAGTAATAAAATAAATTACACGTAAAAGCTTCATAAGCCGGTGCCAAGACTCATTGTTTAGAAGAATTAAGATCTCGAATACAAAAGCTATTATGTGAACTTTATTATATTTTTAAGTCCTGTCATTTCGGTTTCTACTGTAATAAAAAAATATTGATCATTTTGAGTGGACAAAGAACTATCACAAGTTCAGGGTAATATGTAATTAGAATGTAGTATAAACAGTTTTCTACATTAAAAAGTTAATTGTATATTTTGCCCTTCATCATTACAACCCTTCACAAGTTCACTTCTGAACATAGGCATACTCCAAGGAATGCCCCAAAGTACGTTCCTGAGCCACCTGCATTCATCGACTTGCTGCATGTCTTACCAGGTCGTCACTCCATCTACTGGTGGCCGTCCCATACTTCGCCTAACGGTACGAAGCCGCCACTCGAGAACCTTACTTCCCCATCGACTGTCGGTTCGTCGAGCTATATGGACGGCTCATTTTGCCACTATAGTTCACTAATCCTTTTCACTGTGTCGGTCACACTGGTTTTACTGCTGATATCCTTATAGCTAGTTTATTTTAGTGGTGTGATATTTTCATCAATTTTAAATGGGCCCATCCTGTATATCCTATTTAGTTAAAGAAGGATCGTTAAATTTATTTATAGTTGAAATGAAAACTTTCTTTTTGAAATCGGTTAAAAATGAGTTTTGGTTTTTTAACTGACCGAATTTGCAAAATGGCGCCAACAATAAAAATGAGACCTCAAAAACAACATAAACACGGTTCTTTATACTTTTCAATATGAACCCTAACAAACGGCAAATATGTAATAAACAAACACAGCTGCCGCGTTCGTACAATTTCGTTTCATGAAAATTTACTCGTAGCTCTCAAATGATGTTTCAAAATGAAGGAGCTCAAAATGTGGTATTGTTGAAAGCAATTTGTAATAATGTGTTACTAAATAAACCGATATTTCTTTATTTCTTCATTCTACTCGTAAATGGGTACTGAGGTTCGCTTTGATGCCTTAAGGTTTTTATTATTAAAACTTTTTAAGACTTTATATGTATATATATATTAGGATCGAAGAACGTAAATAGTAATAATATTCCGTTATTTTTACATTATTTTACGTTGTATTTGTAATTTGCATGTAAATAACTAACGAGCGGTATAATTTAGGTAAGATAAATTTAGAAGGTTTTTATTTTGTTTTGGTGGGAATTAATGGGGCTATAATTAGATACATAAAATGTATGGGAAGTGCAGCCGTCAGACTCTTGTTTGGTTTGACGTACATAATAAGAAATACCTTATTTCAGGAAAGTAATATAAATCTATCATAAACTGAAAAACGTAAAATTAATTATAAGATAACTTATTTTGCAACGCCAAAGAAGTTAAGATCAGCTTTTCATGTTATAGAAGAGTTAAAAGTTTAGTAGAAGATGTAGGTACATTGTTTTCTATCAGACGTAATATGTTTTATATTAAGAACACCTCACACTTTTTACTTTTTTGACAAATACAAAAACAAGCAAAAGTAGTTATTATAATATACACATATATATATATATATATATATATATATATATATATATATATATATATATATATATATATATATATTATAATAATAATATAATAATAGAGTTATTATGTACTATATACTAGAGACGACACTGCATTCAACTGCGGTGCTTACACCGCACTTTAATCAGTCATTCGCTAGGCGCTTGTAGAGTTGTCACGTGTTGTGTTGATTTAAAAAACATCTCTTAAATAAAATATCTCGTAGTGTATACTTAGCTATTGCACAAATAATTCAAGAAATGTCAGTAAAAACCAAGGAATTACTTTTCATCGGTTAATAAGATACTTAATGAATAAAAAAGTATTAATAATAAAACAAATTATTCCTAAGACGCCATCTCGTGTCGTGGAATATAGATTACGAAATTAATTTGTTCAGATGTGACATTTCTGTACTTAAGTATAGGACGAATATATTATTATACACATTTTTTTTGTAGAAACATATATAAGTTATCACAATTAGGCTAATTTTTTATATTTAAGTCTCCTCATTATCCTTTTATTTTATTTTTTGGGTTTTCACATCAAAGTAAAAGTGGAATAAATTTGTCCATTTTTAACTGTCGCGTGCCCAGCATTTATGAACGACTCTAGACTCTAAAATAATCTAATTTAAGTAAATATATTTGTAATTTAAATGTTGTATTAATAAGTTTTGTTAAACATACATTTAGTATGTTTTTTTTATTTGACATAGATACCTTTAAAAATATTGAGATAAAAATATCATTAAAATGTAATTTTAATATAATATTATGTTATTTTAATTTTATATTGCTTATAAAATAAAATAATATAATAAGCAAATATACCTAATATGCCAAATTAATGACAAAATTTAAAAATTGTTCTCGATATAATTTAACTATTTATTAATACAATCTACTATTACCTACTGATTGGCATTCTACCTATTGTGACGGCCCAATATTATTATTAATAATTAAATTCAATATAAAGGGGCGTCAAAAATAGTCTTAAAAGATATATATTAAGCAATTAAGTTAAATTAATAAACATAAAGTTAATATATTTCAGACATTATCCCATTAACATAGTAAATTAAAGGCAAAATTATTGTTTTTCGTAATAAATAAATTTATTTAAAAACTTGAAAAAATATTTAAAATAAGATAAATAATAGAAATACAAGTCAAAAAATATTATAAAATTAAGTTAAATAACGTTTATAAGATAATTAGAAAATTTGTTAAAAATTGTTTAAGTCATGGGAGGTGTTCGTGTATAAAAGAAAATTTTTCTAAGTTGTGGAAGGAGTTCACGTATAGATGAAATTTCCTAAGTTGTTGAAGGAGTTCATGTATTAAAGAAAATTTTCCTAAGTTATGGAAGGTGTTCACGTATAGATGTCTTGTATGGAGGAAGCTGTCGGAGGTACATACCTGCAGTTGTACATATATATGGGGTGGTCGGGAGCCCGACTGCCTGAAGTACTGTAGCACAATGACTAGTCCTATATTAGGGACTTATGATATTAAACTCAATGATACAAAAGCAATACTAAAGAAGGTCTCCATGATGAATTTGCATTACAATAGTAGGGTCGTGGGTTCGAACCCTTTATATTAATGACTTATGAAAGTAAGGTCTATGATCCAAAAGCAATACTATAGAAGGTCTCTATGAATAATATGCATTACAATAGTGGAGTCGTGGGTTCGAATCCTATATATGAATGACTTATGAAAGTAAGGTCATTGATAGAAAAGCAATACTATAGAAGGTCTCTATAATTAATATGCATTACAATAGTAGGGTCGTGGGTTCGAATCCTATATATACATGACCTATGAAAGTAAGGTCTATGATACAAAAGCAATATTATAAGAGGTCTCCTTGATGCATAAGCATTGTATGGGGTGGTCGGGTGCCTGACTGCTCCTAGTACTGTAGCAAAATGACTAGTCCTTATTAGGGACTTGACAAGGAATATTATGGTGGCTTGTATGCTGCTTCACGAGCAATTGGTCCGAGGTAAACTTGGACTCGCTAACCGATGTGTCCTAGACATATCATCTTAGTGCTGGTGGTAAGCGGGTTTGTTGTAGCAATACGGCTTTCCCGTGGACATCGCACACCCATACCGTTTGTGGGCGGCGTAGTAGCGCATAGCGATGCGTCGTCTATATTTCGGATTGGGATGATGAGTGTGTTTGGTAGCACTTTTAAGTGTAACAGGCATACTCAACTTCATGTCTTAGTGCATTAGCGCTATGATACGTGGAGTTTTGTTCATTGGCGTCTTAGTAGCGTGCTACTATGATACGTTGGTGATATTTTTTTATATAACAACAATAAAAACTTTGTTACCAAAATCGATAGGAGTCATGTGGGTGTGTTGTGAGGGGGCGCCATCCGTATGATAGTTGCATTGATGCTTACTACTACTTGCGGTATTGCGTCTTGTGATGGATCTGCGGATGTGCTGCGCCTGATTCGACGCATTCCTGTGGTTCTGGTCGATGGAGGTATACAATTAACATCTTAGTGCCGGTGGTAAGCGGGTTTGTTGTAGCAATACGGCTTTCCCGTGGACATCGCACACCCATACCGTTTGTGGGCGACGTCGTTGCGCATAGCGATGTGTCGTCTATCTTTCGGATTGGGATGATGAGTGTGTTTGGTAGCACTTTTAAGTGTAACAGGCATACTCAACTTCATGTCTTTGTGCATTAGCGCTATGATACGTGGAGTTTTGTTCATTGGCGTCTTAGTAGCGTGCTACTATGATACGTTGGTGAAATTTTTTATATAACAACAATACCAACTTTGTTACCAAAGTCGATAGGGATCATGTTGGGTATGTTGTGAGGGGGGCGCCATTCGTATGATAGTTGCATTGATGCTTACTGCTACTTGCGGTATTGCGTCTTGTGATGGATCTGCGGGTGTGCTGCGCCTGATTCGACGCTCTCTTGTGGTTCTGGTCGATGGAGGTATACGGGTGGTGATGTCTGCTGGGATGTATGGGGGACCTTGGAATGGTGTAAGCCCGACGATAGTCGTATTGATGCTTGTAGCGTTCTGCGGCACTGCGTCTCTGCGATGGTTGTTTGGTGGGACGCTATTCTCAATGGCGCTCTCTGCGTCTTGGTTTGACTCACACGTAAGTAGCTTTGCCCAAGTCGGGTCCCTTCATTGCGGGGCTGCAGACTGTCTGCCCTCCACGATGTTTTATATAACAACGTAATATTATATCTCTGTAACTTCCCCACCTTTGAATGATTGAAGGCAACTTGTTGGTGGGTGAGACAAACATGATCGAAAATGCATTTACTCAACGTCAGTGACACAAACCCTTTCTGATGGCGAATTATTACTCTTATCTTATAACTGCCTTTTGGCTATATCTGCCGTTGTATTGGTTGGTGGAGCATATGTGTCGACCTCATGCGGGTGGTAGCTGGCGGGAGGATCTGAGGAGAGTCTCAAGGCTGCGGCCGAAAGCCGCACAACGTGGGACCCCATTCCCTTGAGGTGAGCGGTAGACTCATGACACGCTCTGCGGCTAGTAGCCGTGGTGATCATGCAACTGGTGGTGATGCCATACACTTACATCACGTCTGCAGGAGCGGCGGTCTGGCAGGTGGTGGCGCTCACGGAGGGTTTACGGCCAGTGTGCCTATTTGCCTAAACCGTGTGACGTACATTCACTGTGGCTGGATTCGTTCGTATTCTGTTTGGCGTTTACACGCATTGACATGCGCGACTTCGGTCGATGTTTGTGCTTACGCACTAGCAAGGGGCCAAGCCTCTTTTACTGGTTCGCCAGTTATTTTGCTGTGGACTACGGCCCAGTTCCTGAATTAGCTTTCCCTTCGGGGGGAGTGCATCAAAATGGTTGGCACTCACCGTGCACGGCGTGTGTGGGGCCGTGTACCTCCCCTACATTTTTTTTAATAAATGTAGGAGAGCGAAGCCCTTGTATCGGGTATTTTGTATAAATATATTTTGAGCCTTTTCCGAGCGGGAAGGGATAATTAATAATGTAAACCTGATACAAGCGGAATAGGGACGTTTTATGTTCTTAACCTTTCTCGAGCCCTGTCTTCGTGAACGGGGTTCACTTAGCTTATAAGGCACTACTGACAGCTTTCAATTGCTCTAGTGAATATTCATTCTTCCAAAATACACCTAAAAGAACTAAGTTACTAAACAAACACAACGTAAATAAGGGTCCTAACTAAGACGATCACGCCAAAATATTACAAACGGCCTATTATTAAACCTTTAGAAAGATCATTTAGAAAGATCAAAACATAATTTATTAATCCTGGTCACATATATATAATTTTTATTATAAAGGTGAATTAATTATATTCAATATCATACATATTTTTATTTTCATATAGAGGGGGGGAGATCGTTACACTATGTTTATTCTATGATAAAAAAACCAAACGCGCGAACACAGAGCAGCGCACATTTCATGTTTCAAATAGCTGTTCTAGTGTGTAAGTACATATTACTTCAATGATTTCAATTTAATTTTATTTTAAAAGCATGGAATCCTTTTTTACAAATAGTTATTCGTTTATTAATTAGTGTTGTTTTTCTTCATAGATATTTAAATCTTTATCGTCATCATGGATACGTTAAAAATTCGAGTAATTATGAAATATGAGTACGGTACTCACTTTGTAGCAACGCGGCACAAGCGGCAAGCAACATCAACGACATTTAGTACTACGAGTACTACAAACGATCGCACCACCTGTTGTTGGTTTACCCGCTTCCGTTCCAGAAATTTCGACATGAAAAATGAACTCCGTGGTCGTCCGAAAAGTTTGTTCGACAATGACTAACTAAAGGCGATTGTGAAAGCCGATGATAATAAATCTACGGCTGAATTAGCAGCAGCTTTAGACGTTAGCATCAAAACAACCGTCAAATATAAGAAATTCCGAAACTTTGTTGATATTCAAGAAACGTCTTAGAGATAACTACTTTGCATCCTGTTAATTTATTTATATATATATATATATATATATATATATATATATATATATATATATATATATATATATATATATATATATATATATATATATATATATATATATATCATATGTTACTATCGTATCTATTATTATTATTATTTATTGATTTATTTTATTTTTATTTATTGTTTTATTTTATATAATTTCCGTAACATTGTGTATATTAATTATTTTTAGTAGTACTAATGTATGCACTAAGTTTGCAATTTAAATATAATTTCCTTTATGGGTCTACTGGAAGATATTTCAGCGAATTTGGAATAAGTAGAACCTTTGTACGTAATTACTATAAGACTGCTTCTGTACCTTAATGTATGTACATAAAATAAATTAAAAAAAAAAACAATATTGGTCCATTTGCGTCAAATTGGCAAGGTTTGCTTGACAAATGGGTGCCCCAGAAACTCAATGATCGCCAGCACAAAGTACGCGTCGCGTCTTGCCTAGCATTGTTCAACAGGCACACAAACGAAGGAATTTTGAACATTGGCATTCTTATTTGGGACGAAAAATGGAATATTTGTCAATCGCAAGTGTTCAGGAAGTTGATTTGATCCTGGTGGTTCACCCGGTGTGTTTCATCACAGCTTTTTACTAAACTAGATAAGTATTATTGCATATAAACATATCAACAGAATCTAGGGATTTTAAACCAAAATTATGTACGACTTTACAGTTTAAAATCTTTTTTAGTTTCCATAAAAAGTTCATACACAGATTAAAACCTCTTTTATTCTATTTTCAAAATTTAATAATGTAAATAAAAAAAAACAAAATAAAAAAACAAAATATGACAGCAAAATTGTTAGTAATTCGTTACGTTAAGGAAAATTAAAAATTTTCTACTGATATTAATTAATGAAGTGGGATTAGATTTTTTTTATAGGATAGGGTGACAAATGAGCACTCAGTCCACCTGATGGTAAGTGGTTGCTGTGGCCCATAGACATCTACATCTATCCACGATTACGAATCAAAATACAGATGCGTTGTCACCCGTGAGGACAAGGATGGAATGCCTCGTTTTCAGTAAAAAGGGTCTCCGGTTCTCTACAATCACCATACGAAACACAGCAGCATTACTTACTTACTTCCGTTGGCGATACAACCCTTTGTGTGTCTTGGCCTCCTCCACAATCTTCCTCCAGTTGTTACTCTGCCTGGCTACCTTATTCCAGCTGGTAAACTCCCATCTTCCTGAGATCTTCTTCCACACAGTCACGCTAAAGCTTTTTAGGCCTGCCTCTCGGTCTCTTTTGTTGCGGCGTCCACTTTGTTATTATTTTTACGGCTCTTGTGTCCGGAATTCTTTCAAGGTGACCCGCCCACCTCAGTCGCTGCAACTTACAGAACCTGACAATGTTCTTGTGCCCGATAAGTGCGTCCAGTTCATGGTTCATGCGTTGACGTTAGATACCGTCGCGCTCTTTTATGGGGCCATAGATTTTTTTTCTCAACATTTTCCTTTCGAACACGGCAAGCTTCAGTTCGTCTCTCTGGGTTAAAGTCCAGGTTTCACAGGCATAAGTCACAACAGGCCTGATGATGGTGTAGTAGATGGTGAGTTTCGATTTAACACTAAGCAGCTTAGAACCCAGGAGTTTGGTATACGCTTAGTAACATTTGTGCCCAGCAACTATCCGTGCCTTAATCTCTTCGTCAGATCTATTTTGGGAGGTAATCGTTGCTCCTAGATACCTGAAGCTGCTCACGCCTTTTATGGTTTGATTGCCAACATTAACGTTTTGTGGCTGTCCAGGTTTTCTAGCTGTTGCAAGGTACTCAGTCTTGGATGCATTTACACGCAGTCCAAAAGTCGCTGGTTTGGTCTCCAGCATTAGACAGTGGTCGATCATCCTGTTTTCTGACCTAGTGGTAATAACAATATCATAGGCATACGCAGCGAGTTGAGTGGTGCTGTAGTTAATCAGGCTATTGATGTTCAATTTACGTGTGGCAGCCTCAAGTGCGAAATTGAAGACTATAGACGATGGTGCGTCTCCTTGTTTTACTACCGAACGGATCTCAAAAGGCTCGGGTAGGTCATTCTGTATGGCTACAACAGCTTTAGAGTGCTTTAACGTGGCTTCGACAAACCTAACCAATTTACTGGGCACGTCCAAATGTAGCATGCTGGAGAGTATTTGTGTACGGTTCACATTGTCAAATGCCTGCTTGGAATCCACAAACATAATATGATACAAGTTAATGTTGTATTCATACGCCTTTTCCATTGTTTTGCCGCAGGAGGTGAATCTGGTCTACAGTAGAGCAATTAGGTCGCAATCCGCATTGGTACTCTCCCAATATCTCCTCAGCATAACCACAGAGCCTCCTATAAATAACTCATGACAAAACTTTATAAGCCGCTGAGAGGACTGTAATACCTATGTAATTGCTACACAGCAGCATTAAGCTACTATTTTACGCTGGTATTCTGTGAGAGCGTGGTCCTTCCCCGGTCGATTCGATCCATTCGTGCTACAATTATACTATCAATATAACTGCAGCATGACTCAACACGCATAATTTTTTTTATTCAACGCGCCGTGTGTGTTTTAAGGGTCATGTCATATCGTCATTTTAGTCGAGATGAAATGATACGAGAAGTGGGCATGTTGGAAAATGGTGCTATTCAACGAGTCGTTGCTGAGGCCCTACACACCAGCCAAAACGTGATTTCAAGGTTGCGATCACGTTATCGCAGTACCGCGGATGTGACTGAACGGCACACGGGTAGATATCGTGTTACTACGCAGAGACAGGATCGATTTCTCCAAATGTTCGCCAGAAGACAACCCAATATCACAGTGATGCAACTACTACAAAGGTTCCAGGAGGAACAGGTAGATTAGAATGCCACCGCTCCGGTTGTTAGTACGTAACTTGGTGAGTACATGTTGTAGCCATGTATACTATAAAGATGAACAATTTTATCTGAGATACCGGCTTCAGTGATTATAATAAGATCTAATGCGTAGGAGGAGGAACAGTTGTAGATAATTTGGAGTATTTTGGTAATTTTTTTAATAGTGATCGAATATTTATATGAATACATGATATTCTTAAATGGCTTTTAGAAGGCAATTGCTGAAAATAATTATTATAGCTTATTTAATGTCAACTAAATTAATATTAAAGTTACAATTATACTACTTTAATAGTGAAATAGAATCTTTGAATTTATTTTGTATCCTATTTGATCTTAATGATTTCTTATATTTACGCCAACACTACACATTGATTAAAACTACTTTTACGGATTTCATCGCGTTTAATATACATATATGATTTTTAATTCCCGACGTTTCTGGTGCTTTACAGCACCCATGGTCATGGGGGACTGAGATGACTGACGTTACGAAGTCAGTATTGGCCCGGAGTATCTTCAGCTTTTAATTATTACCTATGCAGAATGAACTTACTGTGCCTTGAAATCTTGCAGTGGTATGCTTGGGTTTAGTTTTAATTTTATTGAATATAAGGGTCCCAAGCTGGTGGTACATAGTACCTATCTGTACTAAAACTCTCTCTCTCTCTCTAAGACTCTGAGGAAAAAGCCCTCCTTACTGCACCTGTTACGCCAGGGTTCTATAAGCAGTACGTAGACGACTTTCACAATTTTACCATCAGGCAAAGTAATTGCATTTTTAGAAAATGTTAAATCCATAAACACTAAAATTCAATTTACTATGGAGTTGGAGGCAAATAATTTCTTAGCTTTCACAGTTAGCTACCGTGGACAAATCTTTGTTACAGGGAGCACGTGGGATCTGTGACAGCAAATACCTGGCCGCTAGCTTCAGCACGAAAGAAGTTTTCTTCCGCGTACTTTTCCGGACCGACACGACCTAAGAACCTTCAAGAAAAGAGCTTACTCCTCTCTAAAAGGCCGGCAACGCACCTGCAATTCCCCTGGTGTTGCAGTTGTTCATGGGCGGTGGTAGTCACTTAACATCAGGTAAGCCGTGTGCTCGATTGCCCCCTCTCTTATAAAAAAAAGGTTCCGCGCGACAACAAGCTTCGGGTCTCGCGCCTCAGCAGAGACAGCGTCACAGAGACCAAGTGAAGGTGGCAACTATCAACCATGTGCCTGCTGTACTATCTTATGTCAGAGGTGTCATAGACAAGATTGGATATATTTTGAAGCGAGCTTATATTAGAACATTCTACAAACCGCCGAAGAAGATTAGTCAGTTCTTACCATCTATCAAGTGTCATATTCCCCTACAAGATGCAGGAGTATACAAGCTTCATTGTGAATGTGGTCTTTCATAAATAGGGCAAACAAAAAGATCAATTAGAACCCGCTTAAAAGAATATATAGCTGACGTGAATCATTAACGCTCCGGGAAGTCTGCAGTTTGTGATCGTATACTAAGCGGCCCCAACCATTACATCTGGGTTGATTGACCACAAATCAATAAAATTGATCTGATTGACTGATCTTACTCGTAATAATCTTATCTTAATATCTTCTATAGATCGTATATGAAAGATTTTACTATTACTGTTTACTCCGACAAACACTTTGTCATCTTTACACCATATAAATTGATAACATTTACCTAGTGGAGTTTTGGCGTTAAACAAAATGGTTTTCAGATGTTTAGTCATGGCTTCTCTGATATAGACACAACTATCAGCTATCTTCTTGGAGATGTTAGGCAATAGGACTCCAGCGGTAAAGCATTTATTTTTACCACCATTTAACCATAGTCCTCTCCTCCATCCAAATTAGCGTTGGGACGATTTTACATTATTTGTATTCAAATTTAATTTAATGGCCACGTGTATATCACAAAAAAAATTGATATGATTTTAGGGGTTGATTTTTTTTGTTGTGAAGTTTGCTTGGTGCTTAAGGAGAGGCAAGATTTGCCTTGGCCCTGTTTGGCTAGTGTTGTTAAACACATTATTTGGTTGGATTTTATGTGGCACTTAGCATTGTCTAAGATCAATAAGTTCTTTAATAAGCTATGCATGTGTCACTTATCCTACTTTCATAAATATATGCAAAAATGTTGGGAGGAAGTGCCACCTATTATAACTAAAAAAATATTAACATTTCAGGAGCAAAGTAAACAGAATTATATAGAGTATGTGTCTAAAGATGTGACCTATCAATGATGAATTATTGCAAAAGTTAGGTAACTATTTAATTTAGCCTACCGCTGATTCTGTTTCTTGGAAAAGAAATACTTATTAATATTATTCTTAATTTTATGAAGCGTATTAGTCTAGTTATGAATTTATTAATCTAGGTCATGCCGATTTTATTAATGATAAAACTCACCGCTAATCCTAAAGCAAAGCTCTTCAAAAATCAAACTCAGGACTGTTTTAATGATTCTGCAAAGTTTTTTCTGGGCTCAGTCTAAATGTACTTTTGGTGGGTCCAGTTGTACTGTACTTAACAATATTTGGCGATCACAAAATAGGCTCCTATGTCGATATCGAACTAACTGGAATATACCATACAACACTGCAAAGCAAAAATCGTTGAGCTATTTGTTTTCGTTGCAGATTGAATTTTTTCGAATCACTTATTTTAATCTTATTCTGAAAAAGTAATAAATCTTTTGAACCCACAACGCATGTACTTAAAAATGCTAATGGTAATAATTAAATGGTAAGTGATTGCTATGTCCATATGCATCTATATTTCCCTGATCAACATCATTACCCCTGATCAAGGATCAAAATGCAGATGCGTATTTATCCCTGAAAACTAACATAGAATGCCTTGTTTTTAGTAAAAAGGGTCTCCTGTTCTCTATACTCGCCATACGCCAGCATGAAGCTGCTATTTTACGCTGGTGTTCTGTGAGAGCATGGTCCTTCCACGGTCCAGCCGACCCATTTGTGCTACAACTATGTATGTTGCAAGTACCACAACAAATGATAAAGATGACTAAGTTGAATCGATATCAAAACAACAGCTAGTAAACATATGATTTATATTATAACAGTTAACATTAAACTTTAACCTAATATACAAATAAACCCTAACTTAAAATACAAAAAATAAAAATATTACTTAGGGAAACAATTCGTCGTCAACAGATGACTGTTTAGTCCAAGTTTGGTGAGCAAATATGAAAATGTTAAAGCAAAAATATATTTATGTATTTTGATATGTATTAATTTTTCTGTAAAAATTATCGATCAAAGTACAGACCAAGGAGGTTAGTGAAAAATAAAGACATTTGGCATCCAGATCAATAGTGAATCGGGACGTGTCATCAGATCTCTGAAAGTCGGGAAGTCACGCGTAAATCGGCATATCTTGCAACGATATCAATGATTTCAAATGGAAGTAATATATAAGTCAATGAACAATATATATCTAATCCACACTTGTAATCTATAAGATTATGCCTCTCTTCCACGAGTAATAGTGGTGCATTTGAAGAAATAGTCCGTTTCGTTATGTTATAGCAGTGTACTGAGTAGCAGGTTCGAGTCAAACGTGGGAAACAACTTTTAACCGTAATCCGCAGATATTCTTTTGAGTTTTTTTTAATACACGAAACCCTTTTTATTTTTATATTTACAGATCAACTTCTATTTTTTATAAATATATTAAAAGGGTTTTTATTGAAAAAAATACACCACAAGGTGACTTTGACAGCCGATGGCAGCCATGTTAGATCGTCTATGGGCGCAAATTTTTGACAGTTGAAGAGTTACGAGTCAATAAATTTTCGGCAATTATCGA
This sequence comes from Parnassius apollo, assembly GCA_907164705.1. Taxonomy (NCBI): domain Eukaryota; kingdom Metazoa; phylum Arthropoda; class Insecta; order Lepidoptera; family Papilionidae; genus Parnassius; species Parnassius apollo. The sequence continues at coordinate 621,199 of CAJQZP010000184.1, forward strand.
GAGAATAAAGAGCAGCGCGTCGTAACGTCGAAATTTCACAGTAGATATCACGCTAGTTCAACGCAAGGGATGATGTTATTAATGTATGTAATTACTTAGACGATATTCTAGTAATAACCCTTAGCTTGCGATGTTTCTTACTTCAAAAGGGTCAAAAAATACATTTTATTTAAAGTAAAACATGAATTCAAAGAAATAAAAGAGTAAAATAATTTCCACATTTACACTGCGGCGCTGCGCGCTGTTGTCGCACAATAAGCGAAACGCACCGAAGCCTAAATTGCGCCATCAAAGTTCCGAAGCCACCGCGCTATATGTAAAACAGCTTTGAATTAACACTCGGAGCATTGGCCACTCCCCCAGACTAAAGAAATTTCCCCCTTTTTCTACCACCACGGCCAAAACACTATCAGCCTTACTTATATTTGTTAATTATCGCTTACTTAAACTAAGTACCCATATCGGTAGCTGTCTCTTTCTATTGTCATTTAGTGAAAAGAAAATAACAACTTTAAGTATTTCTTAAATTGAAGTTGATTTTTATGAGTACCTACTTATTAAAGCCGCATGTCTTAACACCGATGTTAAAAGCTTCTTATGAAGCTGTTATGTGAAAAATTATTTTGTTATTTTTAGTATTTCGTTAGTCAGCATTTACTTTTTATTATGTTATTTCTTAAAGTTTATTTCTATTATAAACTAGCTATAGAATGTATAAGATACGAACAGAACTTAATAGCAATAGACCAACACGTTCTACATCACGTCACAGACAACGTATCTCTCTATTTCGTAGCTTTCGTCTTTCGTTGACTGACTGGACATGATTAAAAATTTTAAGCTGCTCAAGCTCTCTTCTCTACCTCTTATTTCCTTTAGGTGTTTTGCCACGGCTGTCCAAGGGAACTTCTGTCAGCTATCTGTTCCATCTCTGCACAGGGAGAACGACTCACTGGCTCATGCCGCAAAAGAGAATATTGATCTTTTAGGTTCTTTTCTTGAGTCCAATTCGACTTTTGATGACAGGGTACTTACATCCGATCATCCCGCGGTGTGATTGCTCCAGGTTGGATGTGCGAGTTTACATAGCACTCAGTGTGCAAAACACTTCTTTCCCTGGACGTCAACAAATCGATTGAGACTGATGGCGTTCCTCCTTTTTTATAGGATAGGGTGACAGAAGAGCACACAGTCCACCTGATGGGAAGTGGTTGCTGCGGCCCATAGACATCTACATCTATCTTCGATTACAAATCAAAATGCACATACGTTGTCACCCACGAGGACTAAGATGGAATGCCTCGTTTCCAGTAAAAAGGGTCTCCGGATCTCTACACTCACCATACGAAATACAGCAGTATTAAGCTACTATTTCACGCTGGTATTCTGTGAGAGCGTGGTTCTTCCCCGGTCGAGCCGACCCATTCGTGCTAATAATAGCTACTAATGTAACTGCAGCAGGGCTCTACCACGTAGAATTTGTATTTGAATCCTATTGTAAAGGTCTTCGATTGGCTCGATACGACGCAAAGCGTTTTTTTTCGAAGCTTCCTTCCTATGGGTTTTCTGAGAAATAGTGCAATTAAATCATCAGTTTTCTGGCAGATCAGAGCATCATGGTCGTAGTAGACAGTGCATGGTCTGACTACGAGTCTATTAATGCTAGTGTTCCACAAGGCTGCGTGATATCACCTACGCTATTTCTTATGTTTATAAATCATATGTTGCTGTTACTGGTTGTAACACTGTAACAATTCTTCTTACACCAGCCGAGCTAATATTTCTCGGGAACACGTTACCAGATATCGGAACAAACTTGTGTCTGAAGTCAAAGTCTTTAATAAACAACATTTCGGATTGGGAACGACTCTAGTCGAGTTCATCAAGCAGGTAGGTCGAGCATCAGAACCAGGTTTACGCTATAAAGAGTCAGGTTTACCGCTATGAAGAGTCAGGTTTACCACTATAAAGAACCCCTTTTACATAGCTAGTCATTTTATGGCACTCCACATGTTGCCCCAGCCAGCATCAGAATACTCGGCATCAACAAATAGTATGACGTAGAGTTCAGCGGTTACTTGGAAGGAAAGGTTAATTTGGCCTCCAAAAAGCTTGGCGTGCTCAGCAGAGCGGGCCAGTATTTCATGTCAGCGCACGGTTTGCATGTTATCAAGACGCAATTTCACTCTCACATGGAGTACGAGTACTGTTCTCAGTCCTGACCGGGACCCAGTGCCTACTCCTTCCAATTCACACATTCAGCGCAAAGTGGCTCGAACCGTCGACGACCGACTTCTTTCTGATCGGCTCGATTCACTAGTGCTGCGACGAGATGCTGCATCCCAATGGATTTCCTATCGCTATTTCCACGGTGAATACTTAGAATAATTCCAGCCGCTGAATTTCAGCAACACCTAATATTACCTAGATTATAAGGTCTGAAGGTGGGGGCTGGTGATCTGTCTTACAGGGAATCCTAGTATGGACACCAGTCTCTCACAAATTAATTGTAACATATTAATATTAAGTTGTATGTTTATATTTATTACTAAATTTGTGAGAGGAAAGAATAAACTTATTCTTATTAAACACATATCAGGACAAAGCTCATAGTACCATCCACACAATCTGGTTGCTTGTATGTCCACCGAGTGCGATATACTTGGTGGAGTTTTCTTCGTCTTCAGACTTGTAAGACGAATCTAACACTGGCAATTTTTCCGGACCGATACAATTTAGAGGCCTTCATGAAACAAGATTACTTTTAATTAGCTTGCTTTTAAAAAGTTTTGTTTAATGTGGGCGAAACCACGGGGTAGAAAACTAGTAAAATATAAAAATCTAGTAAATTATTTGTGGGCTGGGCAGGCACAGACAGACAAGGCCGTTGGGGGGGGGGGGTCACATATTTTATAGTTAGCCTAGGGCTGTTGATACTCTAAATCAGGCACTGCTTATTTCAGCCAAGTAATATAAATCAGGGTTGTCATAAACTGGAAAATATATAATTCATTAAGACTTATTTTGAGACGCTAAAGAAGTTAGGATCAACTTGTCATGTTATAGCAGAGTTGATAGTTTAGCAAAACATGTAAGTAAAACATTGTTTTCTATCAGACAATATGATTCATAATTAAGAACACATCATATTTTCATAATTTTCTAACTTAGTACATAAACAAAAAAATCATAAAAAGCAAAGTGGCTCAGGACCGCGCCTAGTTGCAATCTACGGAGAAAGCCATGTCGCCAAGCTAGTTGTGAACTTCTGATGGGCAGCCCCGGCTTTGCGCACGTTCAACTGGGCCCGTTCCCCGCGATTCATGGGGCTGCCTAGTTCCTGACAGGTCACCAATCGATAAATATATTCGTTTTGAGAATATACTAGAATTCCCTGACCAAAATATTTTGTTATATTTTTGTAATAATATTGACTAGCTTTTATGATTACGTCCTAAACGCGGTGTCTAATACTGACGACTCCATAATTATTTTCTTCCTAGAAATTACTTTTCGCATCAGGACCCTTTTTTATTATGAAACACATTGCCATATTCTCTTCGCAAAGGCAAGAATAAATTATGTCGGGCTTGAATTAACAAAAACCCAATGGTGAACCTTCGCTGCATATCAACAGGGCCATGGGAACGTTTTCGCATACATCAGCGGTCCCTAAAGTACAGTGGGCCAATTTTACAATTCGAAGGTCCCATTGAAAGGGTTTTTGAATTTTTATATAAAAGAGCATAAATCTAAATATTTGGAAAACGATCTAAAATCTTTAACATATATTACATTCCAATCAAAGATTCTACAATAATATTTTACATACGTCGGAAAAATTTTCTGGTTTACAAGCTTAAATTAGAGAGATTTAGGTAAATAAGCTACATTTTTTAACAGGGTTGTTTATTAAATTTTTGGATAAATAACGTATCTATTACAATAAGTATATAAAAAAAGCTTGCAAATTTTATTAAATATTCAAGGTAATTGATACCGTAACTGAAGACAGTTCAAACTGAAATTCTCAGAATGGTAGTCTTCACCTACTCGCCGCCAGATGGCGCTCGTTGTCCAAAGCAAATAGACTGTTTTTTCTTGAATTTGTCCTATTTAAGTATATAATAAATATACCAGCGTAAAATAGCAGCTTAATTCTGCTGGGTTTCGTGTGGTGAGTGTAGAGAACCGGAGATCCGTTTTACTGGAGTCGATGCATTCCATCTTAGTCCTCAGGGTGACAACGCATCTGGGATTTGATTCTTAATCGAGGTTAAATGTAGATGTCTATGGGCCGTAGCATCCACTTACCATCAGGTGGACTGTGTAAGCTTTGTCACCGTTATTCTATAAAAATATGTAACAAAATTACGTAAGAAGGTAATTTTTAATTAAGGGGAAATATAACCTCAAATGGCTTAGCAAGATCCTCCGTTATGCCGAAAGTATTGCAGCATTAATTTTGAAACAAATATATGGTAAAGTTGAGGATTAATGTTAAGGTTTATGTTAGACGAAAACACCATTCCGTTAAATTATCTCGATAGAAAAAAAATCCAAAGTTACCACCAAAATGAACAATAAACCGCTGGTATTCATAAAATACTGTTACGAGCTTGAGGTTCGTGACAATAAAAATTGCCGATAAAATTACCTAAATTAACACTTTAATTTACTTTACACAAATTAAAACTAAAAACACTAATAATTAAACACACTAATTCACTTAATTCCGCTCCGAAGCTTCGCTTGTGTCGCCGAGTTCAACTCTGTCCCGATCGCATCTTGCAGCGCCTATTTATATAATTAGCAAAGAAGCGTCCCGAACATTCAAGTAAATGCGCGCCAGGCAACGAGTATTCGAGTGTAGATTTTCCAGAAACTTAGTTCTTCGGGTGGCGCTGTCGGTCGAAAGATTTGTGATGTCATTTTCTGCAACGCTCCCCTCGCTCTCGTTCCTGACACTAGATGGCGCTAGTGTGCCGATTTTAGCGCGTAACACTGCCCCCTCCTAAGACATGCTCGTCCCGAGCATATCGGTCCCATAATAATGCGCTAGGTGATCCACATGGACGATCTTAGGAGACCCTCTTGCGCCTTTCTGTAATGGCTCCGCAATGTCAAGGGATGTCCTATCCCGTAGTGCACCAACATTGTACAATTTCGATGCTCCTCTACTCCATGTCTGAGGTCCCCTCACAGCCGCACAACTTGTACATGTACGACACCAATCCTCGACATCGTCACAATAATGGACCCAGTAAAACTGTTCTCGGACCTTCAGTAGAGTTCGTTTAACTCCCAGATGGACTCTTGAACGACCATTATGGCACAGTTGTAGAACATTCGGCACTTTAGCTTTAGGGGCGACCATTTGCAGACGACAGCTGTCTCCTCGACCATTGTCCCATTTACGGCACAGGACTCCATCCTGAAGCAGCAAGCTGTCCCATTGGGCCCAATAGCTTTTCGTGGTTGAACACATCGCTGAGACGTCCTTCCACTTAGGCTTGGTAGCACGGGCCTTCATCCATCCCAGAATCGGCTTGATGTCCGGATCTTCCTGCTGTGCATGTCGTAGGCTGTCCTTCCACCCGTTGCTGAGGTGGTCTGTTCTGAGCATCCTCACGGATACCACTTCCTTACCTTGCCTACTACAATGGTTGCCATCTTCAGGACAAGGTCTTCTTGACAATGCATCTGTGTTGCCGTGAGATTTCCCGCTGCAGTGTCTGATAGTAAAGTCGTATTCCTGCTGCTGCTGGGCGGTGCTGTTAGCCGCACTTCCTTTCTGAGACCGTTCACCTTCCCTTCCTAGGGTGTGCTTCGGGCAGCTGGACCGAAGATGGCCACTTTCCCCACAGCCATAGCACCTAGGGCTGTATCTTCTATTGTGGTCGCGAACCGTAACTGCTGCAACCTCCCTAGCGTGAGGTGAACGACGATCCTGTCGCCGCCAGGCAGTGCCGTTAGCTGCACTACCCTCCTGATATCGTTCACTTTCCCTTTTTAGGGTTCGCTTAGGGCAGCTGGATCGAAGATGGCCCTTTTCCCCACAGCCATAGCACCTAGGGCTGTATCCTCTGTTGCGGTCGCGAACTGTAACTGCTGCAACCTCCCTGACGCGATGGGAACGATGATCCTGCCGCACGGCTTCCACTTCCAGTGCATGGGCCAAGGCGTCCTTAAGCGTCTCGTGGTACCCGAGCCTCACAGCAGCTCTGACTTCCAGGTCGCGGATGCCGTCGATGAATGTCTGCACCAGGTTCCCTTCAATGAGCGCAGGTACAGACCGGTATGCTTTTCGCATCAGCTTCTCCACTTCTAGAGCCCACTGCTGCAGGTTTTCGTTGATGCGCTGCACACGATCTTTAAGCTGCGCACGAAAGACGTGTTCCAGGTGAGCGTCGCCATATCTCGCCTCTAATACCTCAAGGAGTTGCTCATAAGTCACTTCCTCACCGAGAGCTTCCAGAACTGTTAAGGCCTGATCGCGCAGGCCTAGTGTGAGAGCAGTCATGGCCTGACTTTTATTCCAGCCGTTCGCCTTCATAACAGCCTCGAACTGGATTTTGTAGGCTGACCAGGAAGAAGTCCCGTCGAATGGTGGCACCTTGAACCCACGTAGCGAAGGTGTAGTAGCTACTACGGGAGCTGTAGTTCCATCCCCCAGTTTGAGGTCGTCCAGCGTTTTCTTCACGTCAGCCATCACGTAATCAACCCGATTGTTTACTTGGTCGATTTGGGTTTTAGCTTCCTTGATTTGGGTTTCAGCTTCCGACAGGCGGTTGTCATGTTGAGCAACCCTATCCTCCACCTCCCTACTCTCTTTCCCGAAGTTAGCGTGAATGTCCTTCACGAGGAGCATCTGCTCTTCCTGTCGGCGGGCCTGTTCCTCCTGCTGCTCTTTCAACCAACGGGCCTGTTCCTCCTGTCGACGGGCCTGTTCCTCCTGTCGGCGAGCCTGTTCCTGCAGCATCACCATCAGAGCACCTAAATCGGGTGCTGCAGATGTAGGAGCTACTGACGGGCCTGCAGCCGGCGGCTGGCTCTCCAACGTCTGCGGCGTTGCACCACCAAATCTTCTTTGGTCCTTCTCCTGCTGGCGTTGATTTCGGGTACGGACACCCTCCGTTTCCTCCTTAGGTAAAATCGGCATGATTTTATCCCACTTCTGACACCAATTATTACGAGCTTGAGGTTCGTGACAATAAAAATTGCCGATAAAATTACCTAAATTAACACTTTAATTTACTTTACACAAATTAAAACTAAAAACACTAATAATTAAACACACTAATTTACTTAATTCCGCTCCGAAGCTTCGCTTGTGTCGCCGAGTTCAACTCTGTCCCGATCGCATCTTGCAGCGCCTATTTATATAATTAGCAAAGAAGCGTCCCGAACATTCAAGTAAATGCGCGCCAGGCAACGAGTATTCGAGTGTAGATTTTCCAGAAACTTAGTTCTTCGGGTGGCGCTGTCGGTCGAAAGATTTGTGATGTCATTTTCTGCAACGCTCCCCTCGCTCTCGTTCCTGACACTAGATGGCGCTAGTGTGCCGATTTTAGCGCGTAACAATACTTTAAATAAGATCATGAAACTTTGCATACTAACTGAACTAACCGTAAAGCAGTGCTTATGTTATTTACTTTTTTTAAAATATCATTATTTTCACTGTAAAAAGAAATTACCTAAACTATCGGCGCATAAGCTTGGTTCCTGTCGCTCCGTTAGTATTGCTCCGGTTTTTGAAGGGAGAAGTTGTGTCGCTTACGATCAGAAAACACATTACGCAACAGGAAGACGTAAAATTAAAATGGGAAATAACCGTTATAAAAATAAGAAGCGACTGGGTTGGCGTTAAGAAACAGGCATATATATGATAAACATAATGAAATAAGTATCTAACGACCTATCTACTTAGAGTATAAGTGATTACAAACATGTCGGTACATAGCATACGACGCGCGGGGAAGTGGGGGCGAAATTAGAATTTGAGCTGACTTACTCTCACCTCTTAATTGAACAAAATCTTTTGAAAATATCCAGTGCTGATAACGCTTCGTCATAATTGATCTTGTTTCTCAAATCGAATTCGTTCGGAAGTAAGCTTTAGATTTGAAATGAATACACTTTTTTTGGGTTATTGTTTTAGAAGGTATTTTTTAATAATGAAATTAATAGAAATTTTCCAGAATTTTTGATTGTTTTAGTCTACCTGAATTAGTGTTTCCATTTTAGTCGCACGGATTGGCTCTTTCCATTGAGCAACATAAATGTAAATAGCAGTATTTATTGTATACGCCATGAAAAATAGCAGCTTAACACTGATGTTTCATTTGGTGCATGTAGAGAACCAGAGACTTTTTTACTGGAAATGAGGCATTCTATATTAGTTCTAAGGGTGACAACACCTACATTTTGACTACAGGATAGATGTAGCCATTGCTTTCAGCTTTGCTAATTTTAAGACGATACATTCAAATTGAGACAGAAACAAACAAGAGCTTGGAGTAAAATAAACAGTTTTTCGTATTTTATTATTTTGTAATTATTTATTTATATATTTATTTAATATTATAAGAAAAGTAACACTTGGCTACAATATTTTATAAATTAAAAAATAGTGTCACTGTAGTATATAATATCGCGCTATCAAGTAATAGCCCGAAAACAATGAACTGCCGTGACGGCAAAGCAATACGTGCACAGTTCCGTTTGCGCGCCGCCCCCCGAGCGGTCGTGCATACAGTTCTTTCGCGCCTCCGACCCTTCGGTAGCGCAACCGCTTGCCCGCGCGCCCCAATCTCCCCGGCTAACACCGGCCGAGCAGACGCCGTTGGTTGGTTGGCTTGAGCGCGCTTCGCTTGTTTTGTTTTATTTTTAATTTTTCTGTTATTGTTATTGTTTTTGTTATACTGTTACTTGTTGTATTGTTGTATATACTGTTCTTAGAAGATCGTCTCTTGCTCTTCTCAGAGCGAGCCCTTGTTCTTTTTCTTCTCAGAACATAAGGACCCCAGCTTCTGGGAATAGATCGTCAGTCCTCCCCATCTGCCCTCAAGGCCCTGTTCATCTCAGAACAGGGACCTCTAGTTTTCATAGAATAAAACGTCATCTCCCCTGTCCAGATCAACATGTCTTCCATAGACATAAGTTCACTCATGAGCCAAGTTGCGGCCACGTATTTGTACAATACAAATGATCCAAGCCGCAGGAATACCCACAACCGCCCAATTGACGAGACCCTTCTCGCTAAAGCCATTCCCCCCCCGCTGCCCCTAAGGCATGTGTACCCCCGCCCGCCGTCGCGGCTTTCCTCGCGACCCAAGCGGCTGTCCGACTTGCCCGCGTCCCCCGACTCCGATATGGAGCACTCGGACACCACGTCCGTTACCTCATCCTCCCGGAAGAGGACCGCCCTTAGCTCCACCGGCTCCTCGGATTCTTCCGACTCCGAAGGAACCATAACCGACTCAGCCCAATTCACACTAGTGAAATCAAAGCGCGGCCCGAAACGCGCTGCCACTTCTCGCACTCCCCCGCCTCAGCGGCCGCCGCCGCCGCCGCCCGCACACGCTCCGCCGCTGCCTCTACCTCCGCAGCTCCCATCGTTGCCCCTACTTCCGCAGCCCCAAACGCTGCCGCCTCACAGTCGAAAGACAATACCGCCAAGCCAGCAACCCGCTGCGCTACCAAATTGGCTAAAAACCAAGTCCCGCCCCCTGTCTTTCTCAGAGACAAGGCGAAATTCACTCAGTTGTCCAAAACCCTCTACGATAAGGGTTTCAAATATGAGCAAGCCACTAATGTCGGCGAGGCCATCAAAATTATGCCGGCGTCTATAGAAGACTTCCGTAACATAACCCGCCTATTCACGGCCGAGCGTGTGTCCTACCACACATACGCTCTCGCCGAAGGAAAGTCAAGGCAGTCCTCCGCGGAGTTCCCTATGAACTCGCAAACGAGGACATTCTGGAAGACCTTAAATCCCAAGGCTTCCCCATTGAAGGTGTGCAAAAAATGCACAGCAGCAGGGGCGAAAGGTTTAACCTCGCCCTCCTCGTTCTCACCAATGTGCCGGAGGCGGAGGCCATTTTCCGCGAGGTACGCACTGTGTGCGGCCTGTCGCGTGTTAAGGTCGAAGCCCCTCACCGGCGCGGTTACCCAGCGCAGTGCCATCGCTGCCAACTCTATGGACACGCGGCAGCCAACTGCTCAGCTCCACCCAGGTGCATTAAGTGCCTAGAACCCCATCACTCGAAAGAGTGCCCACGACCCAAAAACGCCGAATCCCCACCCTCATGTGTCCTCTGCGGACAAACCGGAGACCCTTTTTACTGAAAATGAGGCATTCCATCTCAGTCCTCATGGGTGACAACGCATCTGCATTTTGATTTGTAATGGAAGATAGATGTAGATGTCTATGGGCCACAGCAACCACTTACCATCAGGTGGACTGTGTGCTCGTTTGTCAGCCTATTCTATAAAAAAAAACAGGCCATCCGGCCAATTTTAGAGGTTGCCCTCGCGCCCCTCGCCCACCTCCGAGCCGCAAAGCTCCACCACAGGTCAATGACCGAACCTTCTCGGCTCTTGTAAGCCGCAAGCCCAGCCAGGGCCAGCCCCTACCTCAGCCTCCTCAGGGCTCATCCCAGCCCACACAGGGCATCTACCGGCCCCCACAGGGCCCCTATCGGCCACCTCAGGGCCCTCCTCGGCCCCTTATGAGCCTTCCGCTCTCTCAGCCAGCGCCGCTTCCAATAAACCCCCTGGTTCCAAAAGGAATCGAATATCCCGCGGCCCTCCGCCGACCCAATAAAACAGACAGACTCTGTAGTAGAATCTCTAAACCTAGTGTATAACACTCTCAATAGGATCAATTTAGATGAAATCCTTATCCTTGCGGGTAAACTGCGCACAGCTCAGTCCCCTCAGGACCGTCTCCTTGCTCTTACTGAGCACATCAACCTTCTAAGGTCTTTATAATTAAACTATGCCGGAGCCCTCTGCTCCTGCAATATCTCACGGTCGTATCAAACCAAAGGGTTTGTCGCTTGTTTCATTCAATATCCGCGGTCTGCGAAATAACCTCCCAGAGCTTAGGCTTTTTTTACGAGATCGCGAAGCCGATCTCTTCCTCCTACAGGAGACCCATCTCAGCCCCAAGGTCTCTAAAGGCCTTACTATTAAAAATTATTCACTTCTACGAAACGATAGACCCGACCGCAAAGGCGGCGGTACTGCCATCTATCACAAAAAGTCCCTTCATTGCTCCCACATATCTACTCCGTGGCGTACCAGTATGGAAGCCACTATCACTAGACTAGCTATGACTGGACACCAGTCAATCATTATAGCCTCTTGCTATATCCCTAGCGGAACCCTCCCCGTTAAGAGTGATTTCGAAGCCATCCTTGTATTACGCGACTCAGTCATTATGTTTGGAGACTTTAGCTCTAAGCATACTGAATGGACCTGCCGCACTACTACAAGTAGTGGCAGGGGCTGCTCAATATCACTCAGTATCTCGACCTGACTGTCTACAGCCCCCCTCACTGCCACCCACTATCCCGACATTGTTACCTACGCTCCTGATGTGCTAGATTTTGCTCTAGTTAAAGGAGTTTCCCTTAACCTTAGAGCAATCGAGCCTCTCGACGATCTAGGATCCGACTACCGTCCTGTATCCCTCCTTCTTGGCCATCAGCCATCTCCAACTCCCACTTCCAAAACCTACACCAACTGGAAGGGCTTCAAGAAGTCTCTAGCCTCGGCTATAGACTCTCCGGACCCTCCCATAACCCTATCTTCCGACGCCCTCGACAGTGCGGGAAAAATAGACACCGCGGTCGAAAATCTCACCTCACTTATAACATCCTCTCTTAAAGAGAATGAAAAAGTTGTCCCGGTTGCTAAAACTAGTCTTCCCCTAGATATTAGCAACCTGTTAAAAGCCAAAAAAAGCTGCCCTCCGTAGAGCCGCACGCTATCCCACTCCCGAATATAGACTCGCGGCCCACCGCCTTCAACGCAAACTGCGTTACCACCTCCAAGACTACAGAGACCACGAAAAGGGCAATCTCATGGAGAAAATCTCTCCCTCTCACACAGCGTACTACCAGATGGCGAGAGCCCTCCGGATAGACGCTATAACCCATACTCCCCCTCTGTCTCGTCCCGACGGCTCCATTGCCTTCGAAGACGAAGAAAAGGCTGAGTGCTTCGCGGACAGCGTCGCCGCTCAATGCTCTCCTAGCTCACAACCCACTGACCCCTTACACATCCAACTAGTGGAGGACGAGGTCCGACGCAGGAACTCGCCCCCCTACCGCCTCTGACCCTATCACTGTGTCCAAAGATGAGATTTCATCTACCATCAAAGGACTTAAGCCCAAAAAAGCACCGGGTGCGGATGGTATCTCCAATCAAGCCCTCAAACACTTCCCGGAGCAGGTAATCGCCTTACTGGTCATTATCTTTAACGCCTGCTTCGAATTCAGTTACTTTCCCACCTCTTGGAAAGAGGCAACTATCGTTGGCATTCCCAAGCCAGGCAAACCTCTCCACCTCCCCTCCAATCACCGTCCCATCAGCCTCCTCAAGGCCATGGGCAAACTTTTCGAACGAGTCATTCTCGTGCGCTTGAGGCGCCATTTGTTTCCCACAGACGGCGACCCTCTTGTCATCCCACAACAATTCGGGTTTCGAGCCAAACACTCATGCCCCCAACAAGTTCACCGCATAGTGGAATACATCCTCAGCGGTTTTTACCCTCGCCGTCAAAAAACCATCGCGGTCTTCTTTGACATTGCCAAGGCATTCGACAGAGTCTGGCACGAGGGCCTTATCTACAAACTGTACGACTTAGGCCTCCCAGACCGTCTCGTTCGCCTTGTAGCCTCCTATCTGAAGGATCGTACCTTTCGTTTTAGACACAAAGGCACGCTATCCTCTACCCGTCAAATAAAAGCCGGTGTCCCTCAAGGCTCTGTGCTTGCTCCCCTCCTATACTAGCTACTACTAGCCCTCTTTGCAGATGACACAGCCCTTTACTCCAAAGGCAACTCACTACCACAGATTCCGAACAAGATCCAAAAGTCAGTAAGCGACTTAGGAGCTTGGTTCCAAAAATGGCGTATCGACGTAAACCCGGAGAAAAGCTCCGCCGTTTGCTTCGAATATAAACGACGTCGTCTCACCACTACTCCGCCAATCAGGATGTTAGGGACCCCTGTCCCATAGCAAACTAAAGCCAAATACCTAGGCGTCACCCTTGATGCAAGGCTCACTTTCGAGCCCCATGTCAAGAAGGTTACTTGCACCGCACGTTTTTACATGGGTAGGCTCAACAGCATGTTGGGCAGACACAGTAAAATGTCCCTCCGCAACAAGCGAACCCTATATAAGGTCTGCATACGACCTGTCATGACCTACGCGGCCCCCATTTTCGCACATGCTAAGCCCAAAGCTATAAATGAACTTCGAATAGTTCAAAATCTATTCTGTCGTAGGGCCACTAACTCGCCCTATTATGTCCGTAATGCCGACCTACATCGAGACTTAGAGCTCCCAACAATCCAGCAGTTCCTTAAATCACTCTCTGAGAGATTTTTCAAAGCCTCAGAGTCCCACCCAAATCATCTCATTCGTGAGACAGCTGCCTATGTAGCCCCTATCCACACTCGCTATAGTATGCGCAGACCGAGAAATTCTCTCTCGGACCCCCCCCAACAAGCTTTCGGCTGACCTGAACTGCCTCCTGGCGGCTCAGGCTGAGCCTACATAACACATCCCTTAATCTGCCTTAGTAAGGCACTCTTCTAAGCGGCTTTTCGCCGCTTGCGCCCTCCTTTCTGCCAAGGAGGGTCGCGTTCGTATACAGCTTAGAGATCTCTAGTCAGATCGTTAAGCCAATTCCTAAAAAGGCGGTGTTTAGTGGGTAAAAGTCTCCACATAACCACGCAGCCGGCTGCGTGGTATGCTATGAGCATTCGCGGCCTCCCTGCCCCGCTTTCCGGAGGGTTGCCCATATTTGCTTCGGGCGCAAAAAAAAAAAGCAATAAGTGCCAATTACTCTGTGATTATTGTCATAAATAATATTTGAGAGGAAGTGCTACTACTTCCGAATTAGAGTTCTGCTGTGTTTCGTATTCGTATGGTAAGTGTAACCATTGGCGTTTTCAGTTTTTATCTGCAACGGTTACATAACCGATATTTAGTTTACATATCATTATTGAAAATCGTTTTCAGATATCGATATCAATAGTAACGGTTTGCTACTACATGTGCAAACGAAAACCGAAACATAACCGCAAACTGTACGTGTACTATCGGTGCAACATTTATTTTATGAATCACATAGATTATTCAAGATTAGAAGTCAGAGGTTCTAATGTTATTGTTATCTTAGATGTAATATTTAAACATGTACGTTAATATATAATATTTGTAAATTCAATGTTATGAACTAATATATTATACCGTTACTGTTACAGCGTATTAAAGTCCACTGTTGAACATATGGGCCTCCTCATAGATTGCACCATAGGGGGGATATTTGCCATAGTTGCCACGCTTGGCAAGCGGGTTGGCAACCACAGTTTTTTGAAGTGAAACTTATTACGAGAGGACTTTGATTGAAATGCTGATCCGCAACCTTTTTGTATGTCGAAAAGTGGTGGGTGTAAACACTACGTACGTACCAGGCATTCGGTCGATATATATAGTAGTAGTACAATTATAAGATTACAACGGTCTTTTGTTCAAAGACTAATCTTATAATAACTTTATTTAAGACAGTTACCAAGGAACACGTATTTATTTTAGTAAGATTGAGCTGAGCGCACTTCAGTATAGCGCCATATACTATGTTGTATAGGTAAAGTCATTTTATCGAACAAACATTGATTGGCTTACAAGGTTATGTAAAGTTGATGCTAGATGACATAAACCTAAAAAAATCTCTTCTTATTTTTAAAAAGGTAACCTCGACACTAGGATTTTCTCCTGTATCATGTGAGTAAGTTTACATACATAAGTTGTACAAGGACAAACATCCAGACCCGGAACAATTATTTGTAAGCCATACAAATACCTGTATCGTGCGGGATTTGAACCAGGGTATTTAGCGTTGTGCCACAGAGACGTCAAATTTTATTATTTAGTTTATTTAAAATAATAATTTGTAAATTTTTATTTAAATATTTTTGTTGACATAACATTAAACTGTGGTTTAATAAAAATAAAATTATATAAATAATAGACAGATAATTAACAAACTAAACCGATAAAATTTCTTCTTAAGATCGAAGGAGATGATGCACTGTGACACATATGTATAAATAATTTTATGTAAATAAATTAATGATATACATAATCTACGTTGTTCAAAAGTCATTGATGAATAATTTAAATATTTCCCTGTAATAACAGTGTTCATAGTCTTGAAAACGTTGCCGCCCATCATGATTTGTTTCCTTATGTCGCCTTTTACATAACCCACGGGATGATAATGGGGTAGTGCATAAAATTACGTTCATTCTATCCTTATTTATTTCTATAATTTTGTTACCCATTTTTTAAGCTATTACTTAGCTTCTATCGCGGGCCTTGAGCGTGGGGACCGAATCCAGAAATTTATTCCGCCGTAACGAAAAAACTTCACGCTCCCCACTCCAACGGGCACGGAGGTGTGGCTTGAAGGCCGTGCATTGTCTAACGTCGTTTCTTTTCAATTCTTTTCAATTATTAAATTACAATTTAGAGATCGAATGTAAATCAAATTGATATAAGCACAGACAAAAATAGCGGAATATAAATAAAATTTTGAAAAAAAAAACGATCTCAAAATTTTATTAATGTTCCGCTAATTTTGTCTGTACTTACCTATATCAATTTGATTTACATTCGATTATAATTATATTCTCAGACGTGCAGGTTTCCTCAATATGTTTTCCTTCACCGCCGAGCACGTGGTAAATCAGCACAATTGCAATTTACAATTTCATTGGTGCCGGCGGGGATCGAACTCGGGTCTGCATGTCTGAGAAATTAAAAAATATATATTTCGAAGACATGTGAAGTTCGTCAACACGCATTGAGGCAGCGTGGCGGACATTTCCGTGCCCTAAAACCCTCTCAGAAATTAGAGGGAGGCCTGTGCCCAGCAGTGGGACGTATATAGGCTGTAACTTTACTTTTTTTACTTTTATAAATATATTATTTTACCGACGAAAATTTTAAAGAAAAACAAAAAATAAGGAACCGACAACCTCCTAGGTCCCTAGGTGACTTGCGAGATGTCAGTGTAACAAAACAAAACGGCCCAGAAAAACAGACTTTCCAACTGATAGCTAAATCAGCACGCAACAATTTCATTGGTGCCAGCGGGGATCGAACCCGGGTTGCTCCCGTACTGTGATACTTATAACGAGCGCTAACCATGTGAGCAACCACGGCTCTCAACGACATCGTTCCGTTCGTGTACAGCGCTGAAGATAGCAGAGTAAAAAATTAGAGATTGTGGTGTTTGAAATTTGTCATCTATGAGAGTGAATTTTATCTGTGTACTCTGTAACAAATAACTATATAGAAAAAAATGTGAAAATGACATTTCGCCATTTTTGTTTGTGTACTGGTTAGGAACTCGATCAAAAATTTGATAATTTTTCTGTTTTTATACGTTATTTCTAAAAAATGTGAAAATGACTATTCGCCATTTTTTTTGTGTACTGGTTAGGAACTCGATCAAAAATTTGATAATTTCTCCGTTTTTATACGTTATTTCTAATGTTATTTTACATCAAATTAATTGTGAAGATATTTTCTTTTGGAAATATGTATCATTACGACGATTCAAAAACGTTTACATATAATAATTTACCTCGAAATTCACTATACGCGATTATCGTTTATTGATTATATGTTGTTTAAAAAAGTATTCTTATCAGTTTTTTTGTGTTAAATGGATGCTAAATATAAAAGAATGCTTCAGTATTGATAGCAATTTATTAACGAAATATCTGTTGAGATGGGTCTAGAAATTATTAATACTTATTTTTATTTATTTATTAAAATAATAAATAAATAAAAATAAGTATACATTTATCTATATTGAGTACTAGTTGTTCCCCGCGATCTCGCCCGCGTGGAATATGGATTTATGGGTTTTAATTTTTTTGCGCGGAACCCTAATTCTTTTTCTAAAACAAAAGTAGTTCAAGTTATTCCTTATATCATCAGCTATCTGCCAGTGAAAGTCCCGTCAAAATAGATCCAGCTGTTTCGGAGATTAGCTGGAACAAACAGACAAACAGACAGACCGACAGACAGATAAAATTTTTAAAAATTGTGTTTTTGTTACTAGTACTTTCATATGCATTTAATAAAAAGCTGTTGTTTTAACATTACAAACAGACACTTCAATTTTATTTATTTGTAGATATAGATATAAGATATTATTCATATTGGTGTCATTTTAAAGGAAATATCATGTACTATTATAATAATAAAATAATTGTCTCCAGTAAATATTATACTTTTCTTGTAAAACTCGAAATAAAAAATAAATACGATTTATTTTTATATCCCCATATGCTTTATTTTCATCCTTTATTTTTCATTTGACCAATTTTCTTTTAACAAAATTAAATTCTGAATTCGTTGAGCTTTTTGAGAATATTTTTATTTAAATATTAGGTAGGTACCTATATTAGTTTTTCAGTAGTAATCGTTTTTGTTGCGACAGTATCGCGCTGTCATAAAAAAAGTTACTGCGCGGACAGGTGGGACAAGAATCACTTGCGCGGCGTTGACGGTTCGGTGGATAGGTACCTACCTACTGTTATTACCTAAATACCCATAACCTACTATACAACAAAATTTGACAAACTGTCGCTGTGTCGTAGACACTAAAATGTAAACTGCCTACCTACCTGCCTAAGTACGTCGGTGGTATAGGTAGGCAGAACTAATTACAATTATTATCTAAATATTATAAATGCGAAAGTTTGGATGGATAGATGTATGTTACTCAATCACGCCAGAACAGCTGAAGGGATCTGGATGATATTTAGCTCAGAGATAGGTTATACCTAGTCTGGAATAACACATTTCATTTCAGGTATTTCGTTCCTGTGGGATAATTTTCGAGTTCACGCGTTTGAAGCCGCTGGCAACAGCTAGTACGGATATAAACTGCGATGACTGTTCCAGTTCATACTTCGGCGTCGTGAACTTTTGAGTGATCGCTGCATGACCACCCGGGGAAAACTAAACATAATAAAATAAGCAATCTATATTAGGTATCTATAGAGCCATAGAGGTATAGTATAAAGCGATAACGCAGCGCCTAATAATTTAGTACGAGTGGCACGATGCCAGGTGAGACAACGTGCTTTTTTCGCGACTTGTGCCACCCACGCAATTCCTTTGTATAGTGCGACGTTGCCACTCTTATTAGTTATTCCGCTTTGTAATATTTTATTTATAGGTGATATTTTGTTTATGTTGGTATTCGATAGATTCATATAGTCTGTTTTTTTCGCAGGAGACAAATATAACAGATATTTATTAGATTCGTTTAACACGAATAATACAGTTTTTATGATTCTGGTTCAGATTAGATTTAATTTTAGTCACTTAAATTTCGTATATTGTTCAAAATAATGAAATAAATCCACAGAATCTGCAGTTACGAAAAAAAGCAATATCATTTTAGTCTCCGGAGAAAAAAAAAGATATATATCATGATAAATTTACCGACTAGTTATTCGTTTACTAAATATGAAAAAATATTTAGACGTCATTTTTCTTCCAATCTTGCTGTACTGAATATTTACGTAGTCCTTATATTAATAATTATATTTGCATAAGTTGATACAAAATGCTATGCAATAGCTTTACCGCGGCAGTCCCCGAGTGCCACACGTCTTTTTTTTTTTCAAATTGAGACGTAGGATCAGAGTTTGATTTCAAAGTCTGTAAGTAATTAAAGTGTATTCCTAAGAAGTAAACATAATTTATCTACATTTATAGAAAATTGTTTTAGTTAGTTTACAATTATATAAGTTGGCGGTTTTCTTTCATGCTTAACTAGGCTTAGGACTAGCAGAGTTTTAAGTACGAATTCTCAATTCAATTTCAAAATTCAACTCTATTAACCGTAGGTTTATCTGATTTACACTAGCCACTGATTTGGCTCCGGTGGAAGAAGTGGTCGGAATTATCATTTTTATCGAAGTGAGACCATATTTCACTAGCCTTACGCGACATTTTGAAAATCTATATTCAAAAAATGATTAAAGGTCAAAATCAACTTAAACTATACTATCATCATCATCATCATCATTAAAGCCCTTCACAAGTCCACTGCTGAACATAGGCCTCCCCCAAGGTGTACCACAAAGCACGGTCCTGAGCCACCTGCATCCATCGACTTCCTGCGTGTCTTACCAGGTCGTCACTCCATCTAGTGGGGGTCACCCTACACTTCATCTACCGGTACGAGGCTGCCACTCGAGAACCTTTTTTACCCAACGGTTGTCGGTTCTTCGAGCTATATGGCCGGCCCATTGCCACTTCAGCTTACTAATCCGTTGGGCTATGTCGGTCACTCTAGTTTTACTGCGGATATCCTCATTTCTAAGTTTTCATGCAGAGAAACCCCGAGCATAGCCCTCCCCATAGCTCGCTGAGCGACTTTGAGCGTCCTCATATGGCCAGCAGTGAAGGACCACGTCTCAGTTCCATATGTCATCACTGGCAACACGCACTGGTTGTACAACTTAGTTTTCAGGTTTTGAGGTATACTATACTATGTTCTATTGTATTTACACTTTACACATAATTGTCTGAATTACAACTACTACACACTAGCACAAATGCAACGTCAAAAAATTAATCTATTTAATTTTTATTATAATAATTATTATCTTAGCGAACGGCACAAGCACGAGCCACCAAGACCAAGTGCGTAATTGTTTCGTTTTAGAAAGAAGCAAATTCTAAACTTTCCATCAAAAATATAAAAAACATAAACATAAAGTTGTCTAAACTAAATATAATATGACCATACAAATGCATGTCTTGTGTATTTTATCCTAAAGATCATTTTAATTTGACAACTCTCACAACTACACAAACTTAGTATAGTATGCCGTACTTGTGCCAGTTTGGAATTTTGAGTCTATCTTTTATGTATGGTAACATTAGATCCAGTGACAACTTGTATAGGAATTCGGCTCGAGATTCCTGGTTTTTTGCCATTCCTATTGTTGTTGTTATTGAGAATCGTGTGAGAATTTATTCCTGCTACATCCAACATGTTGTAAAAATAGACAAGGGCCATCTTTTTGTTCGTCTCGAACAAATGTAGCTATGACACACCTGATCAACAGCATCCACTCCTGCTTTAGTAGAATTATAGTATTCAATAACCTCTGGCTTCCCACTTGTTTCTGATATTGCTGATTTATGGTGCATATTCGACAAAAGTATCACAATCTTATTTTTTTTTGTACAATACGTAGAGAGCTGATGTTTATCATGTGTATTGTATAGAAACACTGAACTTCCTATGGGACGATTCTTCGTCTTGCGGTATCTCCACTTTGTTCTTGCGCGTGGTACCAACCGTTGTTAGTTTGTATTTATTCAGCATATTATTTGCCATAGGTACAGATGTGAACCAGTTGTCACAGGTTATGTTTATATTTGTACCATGAACAGATTTTGTCAAATTTTCAACATAATACTCTGCAAGAGGTTTGCTTCCATTTGGCGTCCCTTTTCCTAGATAGGGCGTTCCAGATATCACGTACCGATCATAAGAATCACACATTAGGACCAGTTTCAGACCATACTTATCTGGTTTGCTAGGAATATAGATTCGAAATTTGCATCGTCCTCTGAAACCCATAAGTTGTTCATCAATAGTACAATTTACGGATGGACGATACAGATCAGCGCAATTTTTCATAAACAGTTCCCAAATATCATGGATATGTGCAAATTCATCTGTACTTTTTCTGATGTCCCTGGTCATACGGTCATCAAATCTTAAACAACTGGTTAGAAATTTGTAACGCTCTTTTGACATGGTCGCTGAGTAAATTTCCAGAGATGCCCCACAAAAAATTAGTTGATACTCTGTAATCTTTCTTTACTGCAGTTAGATACAAAAGGCCAAAAAAGGCTTTCAGCTCTGAGATGTCAACATCTTTTGTATATAAAGTTTGCGGACCATAATTTGCTTTTTGTTTAGCGATTTCCTGATTAGAATGAACAAGTATAGTATCAATAATTTTTTTATCGAAATACAATTCAAACGCATCCAGTTCTGTAGTCTCTTCTTTAGAAACATCCACAGGACCTGGTCAATATGGGACTATATTCCTACCAGGAGTTCGTTGAGGAGGCGGTGGCTTAGTACTCCATTTGTAGGTAGGGTATCCTCGCTTTTCCTTGCCCTCAAAAACTCTTTTTTGGGGCAACAACATGTTTCCAATACAAGTAAAATGTGTATTACCTAATTTTACTTGTCTTCCATCCAGTGGAGAAGGAGACTCATCAACTTCCATCTCCAACTGAGCTTCTGATATATTAGAAGTAGTGTCATCGTCGACACTTTGGGCATCTTCTTCATGAATATCCATTTCTAGAGTCCTCCTCTTCTGCCGACTCTTTATCCGATGCCAGCAGTGCATCTTCTATTGCTTGTTCCCTCAGTTGCTGTATAATCTGAGATAAAAATATCATAATATACATTTAAATACAATAACACATCAAATAAAAATAATAATTACAATACACATAATAATACACACACGAATATCATATTCTATACACTAGTACACACGTACTAAAAATAAAACATAAAAAGTTAATTACCTAAGTTGTAACCCACTATGACTACAATGGGTGAAAAAACACCGGGTCACGAGTGTATCTCGGGACGGGCGCTCGCGCGTAACCACTCCCCGCGTCCTCGAGGGCTAGTGTCGATATACGAGAATACACGAAATCTCAAGACGCTGCGTTAAAACTGAAAAAGATACAGGTACAAAATTAAGTCACTCGGATGTAAAAACACCGTAGTAGCCTTTAAGGGTTAATAAAAAATTGATTTTAAGACAAATTGGTAATTGTCAATTACCTTTCTTATGGATACGTCAGAAGATAAGGCTGATATAAAAAATAGTAGGTGATTATAGAAGTTAGATATTAATGCAATTATAAAAACTTATTTATTCACGTGTTCCTATAACATATTATATCATCTATGCCAAATATATTCTATTACTATAACAGTAAGTTTGTGATAAGTTAAAGATATAGTGACTGTAATTTAATAATAATAATGTCCTCAAGACTGAATTTCGGTCACGGCGGCCAGCCTCAACGGAGACAAACCATCGGCGCACACAGGTGCACTCCCTATTCCATCACTCGCCTATTCTGGTGGGATGGTAAACCGACACGACCGGAGAGAGATCAAGCGCAAGACCAACGGCTTACTGGATATAATTAAGGCCGAGTACTCGATATTCCAGCGGCCGTTAATACTCGGTGTTCGGCCGAACCTTAAAAAAAGAGTACCGAATCCAAACCGATTACTCGTCCCATGTCTACTGAATACGCAGTTAGTACAGTATAATATGAATGTCGTGAAAAATGATAGAATTTTGAAGACAAATTGTTTAGCACTTTCAATATGTAAGCCTTAAAAGATATAGATTCTTAAAGAAATTGTTCACTTTGTACTCACGACGGAAATTAAAAATGTTCTTAAATAAATACTAATTAAACCAAGTGGACATTAAAAATGTTCTTAAATAAATACTAAGTAAACCTAACTAAACTTGAGTATGGCAAAGTTCTTGTACTTCTTAATGCTTGATGAGATGCTAGTGTTTCCATCACTACATATTACATTGCAACTGTCATAGGTTTTAAAGACTGATGATGTTAAGAGTGAAATATATGACCATGTACATATTTTGGTTTGATGATAAAGGAGATAAAGCTCATTTTTTATTGATTTTTTATTATTTATAAGGTATTAATTTTTTAAAGATTTTGCAAAAATGCTACTCTGGCAGTAATTAACAAATATATAATAAAAGATTTTTAACAAACATGATTCAATGTTATCTATGATCAATTTACAATTAACACCAAAGTAAGCAATAATTAAGTTAATAAAACAAAGGCAGGAATAATGTTTTTGAAATTTAAAATAAGAAATAATTCTCTTTATTTGATCCTACACTCATCGAAGGGGAAATTTTATTTCAAAAGAATTAAGATTTATACGCATGACATAATAGACTGCTAAATGGGAGCATTTATAATTAATAACACTTAGATATTGATGCGGGAGAAAATGAACTCAATGACTCAAGAGTAGTTACGTTGTACCAGTTCTGGCGCACTTGTAGAAAGGTTGTACCAGTTCTGGCGCACGACGCTCGTCGACTCACAATCCTAAAAAAAAAAAAATGCGTAGGATGCACGGTTCCGGAGATGTGCAGATCAATTAAATCTTATCTAATTGATATCCGCTACGAGCCTCAACCGTCATTAGCGCTCCATTGTCCTTATCTACTTATCTATTGTTGATTGACTACCGTTATTATCTATTATTCTTCCAGCGTGTGGGTCGGCTTATGCTATTGTATTATACTCCTTTGTTCCTATCTACAACACTAATCTGAATCATCAATAAAACACATTACCTAATTTTGTTAAAATTTTTATTTATGAAATACAAAATCTTATTACTTATTATCTATAAAATAGGAGCGAAACATCTCATCCACTAAAATATCGTTGTACAATGTGTTCTCTGTAAATATACTCGTAAAACTATGTATTGAACATCCCTGAAACTTATATAGCAAATACATTAAGCAATATTCGCCACAAACTGAAGTCCACTCATTCTGAATCCTATCAACATTCCAGTTCCATCTTTTACAATTTCTTTTAAAAAACTCTAGATGATATCGTACAGGTGCCCGTCCGAATGAATCAAAATATTGACCGACGTCATTCGTATCGATATATAAAGATACCCAATGTGACCCTGGTTTATCATCTGTATCCAAATTGCATATTATATACGTTGGTACGTGGGTGTACATGGGTAGTTTATTGGCAGCATAAACATTATTTTCTAGAGTGGGGTGAATCTTTTTCAGATGTTGTTGTACATCTAGTGTATCCATAATATTACTGCTATTAGTAGATTATTACAGTACCAATCTACTCAATGACTAATATAGGAATGATCAATTATAGTGATATCTAAATATTAAATTGCTTTCTTTGTGTTATACAAAACGTATTTGAGTCACCAATACACTGAACAAGACATGACAGGAAGGACGTAGGAATGTAGAGATAACCAACAGAATGTAAGGTAAGCTTGTTGACGCATAAAGATACTATCAATTCTACTGCAGAAATTCTTTAGATTAGAATTATTACTCACTGGTACTATATAAGACCAAGCAACTGCAGTCATGGAGTTAGTGTATGGTCGTTTGACCGCAGTGGATCTATCAATACTACGTTTGTGTTACTTCAACGCATCAAAGGCCATGGATGTAAGTGTTTATTCTATTGACAAACTTACTTTTCTTTCTGTTATTTTCTTACGTGTGTATGATTTAGTGTTAACAAATTATATTTAAATATTATGTGTGTGTATATGGTTAAGCCGTGGTAGCTCAGATGGTTAGCGCAAAATGTAAACTTCATAGTACACGTCCCGGGTTCGATCCCCGCCGGCACCAATTAAATTGTTAATTACAATTTTAAGTGCTGATTTACCACGTGCTCAGCGGTGAAGGAAAACATCGTGAGGAATGCATGTCTGAGAAAATTTCGAAGGCATGTGAAGTTTGCCAACACGCATTGAGGTATCGCAGCGAACATTTCCTAGCCCTAAAACCCTCTCAGAAATGAGAGGAGGCCTATGTTCAGCAGTGGACTTTAATAGGTTGTAACTTTAGCTTTTTTAACTTTTATGATTAAGTGTTAACAAATTGATATTAACATGATAACTGTGTTGTTGCAGAAATCATTGAGCTTCGATGAAAATACCTATAAACAGTATTACTACTCGCCACTCTCCTCTCAAGAAGAGAGTGATGACATCGTCATTAATAATAACACATGCGATGGTGGAAAAAGAAAATCGCAATCGATTGATCATTTTTTTGAAGCTGAATCAAAAATAAAAAAGAGGAAGCTGTTATCATCAACCGTAGCACGAGCCGCTAGAGATGGTGTATCATACATTTCTACTAATTCTGACGACGGAGACCAAGCGACGCATCTCATCAAAATTGAAATGTACGATATAAAGAAGCTATCCAAGATTCCAACTACTGATCATTGGAAACATGCTTCCACGAGGATTAAATATCACGTAAAGACTAATAAGGATAACATCTACGACAACACAAACGCCCTCGTATACAATATTACAAAGACAATAGCAGAAAGTGAAAAAGTTAAAAAATACTTTTTTAACAATGACAGTCATTAGCTGATCATTAGTGAATGTGATTCTGTTTACTTAAATTACAGGAAGACAAGAGCAGAAGAAAGAGATGAGTGTGGCATACGTGTACAGAACACATCATTGAAGAACAAAACTACAACACTGAGTGGAGATGAAAACGAGAATATGCAGTACTCAAGAGCTGAATATCCATTCTTCGGTTCAAAATCTAGCCGGTTGCTCAGTTTCGAAAACTGGCCTCTCGTTATGCGACAGAAACCTGAAGATCTTGCAGAAGCCGGTTTCTTTTATACTGGCCATGCAGACAGGACCAAGTGTTTCCATTGTGGTGGTGGCTTAAAAGATTGGGAAGATGATGATGATCCTTGGCAGCAGCACGTTCAGTGGTTTAGTCAGTGTGCTTATGTAAAATTTAATCTCGAACAGAGTTTTGTATTAGATTAAATAGAATATTTATAAAGAAATAAAAAATAATATATTGCATACAATTTGTTTTATTTAATTTTATAATGTTTCACATAGTTACATACACACAAAATGCATTACACATAACTCATAAAATCTAACACACAACACATATTATAACCTTAACTACTATAGTCTACAGTAACATTTCTGTTTTTATCTATCTCAATAATATTATCAAACTCAGCATAAACTATACAGTTAATTGTTTGTATTAGTGAGGATTCAAATCGTACTTCTAATCTTACACTACCATGCTTTATGAGATTCCAATGAGCTGATGAGTTGGCTGATAAATCAGGAGTTAAGTCAAATGCTAATAGACAGTAAACCTTTGGCATACTGTTCACAAGAGATTCCATTTCCTTCATTAAGAAAGTGAATACCAGTTCCCGAGAATAGAGTATGATATGCTGATGTAAATATGCTATTATTAAAAGATGGTTGCAAAGCTTTTGAAGGTATTTGTTGACCATCAATATATAAGCTGAAAGAATTAATACCATAGTTTTCAAAGTTAAATGGATTTTTAGTAAGGGAACCATTAAATGCAGAATTGTTCACAAATCCAATTATACATCTTTTGGGTACCTGCCCTAAAAATATATTATCAAGAGTTTTTCCTTGAACACCCGATGGAATTGTTAAAACTTTTACTTCAGCTCGAGTAATAGGATATTTAGCAGTGGTAGAAGCTAAAACTTTTTGATGTGCGAGTAATACACTTGGATTAATTCGTGCTCGTCGAACAATAAGAGTTGCGTCCGTAATGCAAACTTTAAACTTTACATCGTTTGACCCAGCAATTAAATTAAAGCTCTCTCTCGATCGAACCAATTTAACACTCATTTCAACACCATTAATTAAAAATTTATCTTGGTTGAAAATGTCACCGTGAAGATGACCAATCATTTCTATTTCCTTACTTTCACTAATCAATTCCTGTCTTTTAACAAATCCTATGTTTTTACCATCCGTAGAATCCATTTTTCCTGCTATATCATCATACCAAAGACTACAAGTAAGATGAGATTGTTTAGCAGCAGGAGCATAGTTTAAAAGGGTTTCCATGTATGCTCGATATGCATAGGTATTATTAGGTGGTGATACAAGTTTTTGGTTTAAATAAACATCAAGTTGACTAAAAAGTGAATGCAGCCAATTATTTACAGGTGCTACTATTGTATGCCGTGTAGTGGCGGTTGAGAATATCCACTACCCCATATCTTCCCGTGGGTGTCGTAAAAGGCGACAGAGGGAGACAGGCAGGAGATGGGCAGCAGCATCTTCCTGATAACAACTGTGACGTAATAAAAAACTGCGGTTGCCAACCCGCTCGCCAAGCGTGGCAACTATGGCAAATACCCCCCAATGAATAAATACACAAACAGACGGCCCCCAGTCCCCGGCGGCCCCGCTATTCCTGGCTACGGTGGCGACCATGGTAACGGCGGGGCAGGGGGTGCTAAGAATCTCCGGTGGAGGTTCGGTTGCCACCTACGACGACTCGACCTGGCAACATATAACGCACGCACCCTGAGGACTGACGAGAAGATACTAGAGCTGGAAGAAGAGGTAGACAAGTTGCGCTGGCATATTATTGGATTATCCGAGGTCCGAAGAGAGGGGGAGGACACGGCAATCCTCGAGTCCGGCAACTTGTTCTATCACCGGGAGGGCGACCATCTGTCCCAAGGAGGTGTCGGATTTATCGTCCACAAGTCTCTCGTCAACAACGTTGTAAAGATTGGGAGTGTGTCGACGAGGGTCGCGTACCTGATACTCAGAATCACCAAACGGTATTCGCTGAAGGTCATTCAGGTTTACGCACCAACCTCGGCACATCCCGATGAGGAGGTGGAGGAAATGTATGAGGATATTTCCAGAGCCATACATTCCTCCAAAACCCACTACACGGTGTTGATGGGAGACTTCAACGCAAAACTAGGCACAAGAGAAAGCGGTGAGCTGAAGGTAGGGAAATTTGGAGTAGGGCAACGGAACTGAAGGGGCCAGCAGCTGGCCGACTTTATGGAGAAAGAGGGACTCTTTATGATGAACTCTTTCTTCCAGAAGCGGCCCCATAGGAAGTGGACCTGGTCGAGCCCCGACGGTTCGACAAAAAATGAGATTGACTTCATTATGACGACCAGACGCCAACTGTTCAGTGATGTCTCAGTGATCGCAAGGGTGAAAACTGGCAGCGATCACCGAATGGTTAGAGGCACACTGAACCTAAACGTTAAGTTGGAGAGGTCTCGTCTAATGAAGTCAACGCTCCGTCCCCCTCGTGCTCTAATCCAGAATCCCGAAACCTTTCAGCTCGAGTTACGTAACTGCTTCCAGTGCCTAGAAGATTGCAATACAGTGGACGATATGAACGACAAGCTCGTGGAAACTGTCCATGCGGTCGGAGCTAAGTTCTGCAAGACCCGCCGCAGAAGAACACAAAAACTCTCCGATCACACTCTTAATCTCATGGCTGTTAGACGGGAGATGAGGCTGCAATCATCAACAGATTTGACAGCATACAGGCAACTGAACAGACAGATCTCCAAATGCATGCGGCGAGACTTACGCAACTTTAATACTTCTCGTATTAAAGAAGCGATCGAGCGGAACCAGGGCTCCAAAGTCTTTGCCAGAGATCTGTCTGCCAGAAAGAGCCAACTGTCAAAGCTGAAGACTGAGTGTGACAACATCGTTTCCGGGACACCTGAGATTTTGAGTGAGATTGAGAGGTTCTATGGGCAGCTGTACACATCATCGTTGGAGCCACACGCAAGTGTGAGTAACGATCCAAGAGCAAGTCTTATCCGACACTATTCCGATGATATCCCGGACGTCAGTCTGAGCGAGATTAGAATGGCTCTCCACCACCTTAAAAACGGCAAGGCCCCGGGCGAGGATGGAATTACAGCGGAGCTTCTGAAAGCGGGTGGAATACCGGTACTTGAAGTCCTTCGGAAGCTCTTCAATTCCGTCCTCCATGGTGGCACTACTCCGGAGGCGTGGAGCAGAAGCGCGGTGGTTTTGTTCTTTAAGAAAGGCGACAACGCTCTCTTGAAGAACTACAGACCGATTTCCCTTCTGAGCCGCGTCTACATGCTATTTTCGAGAGTCATTACGAATCGTCTCGCACGCAGACTCGACGACTTCCAGCCTCCCGAACAAGCCGGTTTCCGAAAAGGCTTCAGTACCATAGACCACATACATACCCTGCGGCAGATTGTACAGAAGACCGAAGAGTACAATCTGCCACTTTGCCTGGCATATGTGGACTATAAGAAAGCCTTTGATTCCGTCGAAATTTGGGCGGTGCTACAGTCCCTTCAGCGGTGCCAAGTTGACTGTCGGTACATCGAAGTGCTGAAGTGTTTGTACAGTAGGGCTACGATGGCTATCCGAGTACAGAACCAGAGTTCGAAACCTATCCAACTGCAGAGAGGTGTAAGACAGGGTGATGTTATATCCCCGAAACTCTTCACCGCTGCGTTGGAAGACGTTTTCAAGCTACTGGACTGGAAAGGATACGGTATTAACATCAATGGCGAGTACATCACTCACCTTCGATTTGCCGACGATATAGTCATTATGGCAGAATCGCTGGAGGACTTAAGCATTATGCTCAATGACCTCAATAGTGCCTCCCAACGGATAGGTCTTAAGATGAACATGGACAAAACAAAGATCATGTTTAATGTCCATGTCACACCTATGCCGGTAGTTGTTGGGAGCACTATGCTCGAAGTTGTTGACGAATACGTTTACCTGGGACAAATAGTCCGACTAGGTAAGTCCAACTTCGACCGAGAGGTCAATCGACGGATTCAACTCGGCTGGGCAGCGTTCGGGAAATTACGACATATCTTTTCGTCAGGTATACCTCAATCTCTAAAAACTAGATTGTACAACCGGTGCGTGTTGCCAGTGATGACTTACGGATCTGAGACGTGGTCCTTCACTGCTGGCCGTATGAGGACGCTTAAGGTCGCTCAGCGAGCTATGGAGAGGGCTATGCTTGGAGTTTCTCTGCGTGATAGACTCAGAAATGAGGATATCCGCAGTAAAACCAGAGTGACCGACATAGCCCAACGGATTAGTAAGCTGAAGTGGCAATGGGCCGGCCATATAGCTCGAAGAACCGATAACCGATGGGGAAGAAAGGTTCTCGAGTGGCAGCCTCGTACCGGTAGGCGTAGTGTAGGGCGACCCCCCACTAGATGGAGTGACGACCTGGTAAGACATGCAGGAAGTCGATGGATGCAGGTGGCTCAGGACCGTGCTTTGTGGCATTACTTGGGGGAGGCCTATGTTCAGCAGTGGACTTGTGAAGGGATGTAATGATGATGATGATGATGCTACTATTGTAGTAGATATCAAGTTAGTTGAATCTTGATTTAATACTTTTGCCTTTATGTGGAGTAATGTATGAGACAAATCTATGTAGTCATCGCCTGTCCCAGGAACTTGAAACTCGATAGGTCCATCATCACCAAGAGATGAAATTGGTTTATAATGAATCCACAATCCATTTTCGATGCTAGTTTGTGTAGACGGTAGTGCAAACAAATCCAATTCTGACTTAACGCACTCGCAAGAATGATTATGAAGGAAAGACATATTTAATTCGAAAATATATCTTTGTTATTTTTTGGCTTTAGACCAAGTTTTTTCGCAGCTTTCACTTTAGCAGTTAATGGTGGAATGAACGAGGTCAATCGTTTTCTTTTAGTTTTATACCCAGATCCTGTCATGTTAAATTGATCAATTTTCTCATCAGCCTTTCGTTTTAAATTCGTACTAACTTGCTTTAGACGATTTTTTATTGAAGCTTCCATAGGACGCGCTTGAACTATATCCGATAAAAGTCCTACTCCAGTGCTTAATGCCTCCTTACCAATCACTCGAGCACCACTTGAAAGTAAAGGTAAAACTGATCTAAATAACCCCCCTAAGAAGCTCCCAATACCATGACCGCGTTGGTATGGTGCACCCTTATAAATTACTCCAACTCCTGACCCAGCTTGATGTGTATAATAATTTTCATATGGACATTTATGATGATCACGAAGAGAATTCATTATTATAATTTTCGGAAATGTAGTTTAATACACACGGTTCCAAACTGGAATGGTATTTTTTGTCCTGTGCTCGATCTTATAACTATTTCCAGCGTATCGAACTCTCTTCGCATAACAGGTAAGTAGTGAGGTTGAGAGAAAACGTGCATTTTATTTGCACCATAAATGTATTTTGTAGGATCTAATGAAATGACTCTTAGTAAAGGAGTCATAACATCACCCACAATCTGAGGATCGATAATGTCGCAATATATAAAGAGTTGAGATGGTAACCCTAAGTGTAAATTAGCAGGACACTTTCCAAAACTTCTCTCTAGGAGATTTTTATTTGGTTCATAACCTAGTTGTAAACTTAATTTAGGTGATAATGTTACGGAAGTTATATTTTTATCCAAAACAGAAATAGACACAAATTTTGTTATTTCATCATAGCGAAATTTCAAGTTCTCTCCGATACCATTTAACACTCTTAAAATATGCTCAACGTTATCATAGTTGGTAGCTGGAATATGTTTTTTGTAGTACACTGTGGATGGTTTATCTTCATTAGGCATTAACATAGATTTTGTAATGTATATAACATTTTCATGATCTTGAACAGTAAACATGGTACATGGTTAACGAAACTCGACAACTCCAAACGACCATTCACCTTCTAATTTAATAGCTTTCGGTAATTTCGTTGAAAAATTTGTGGTCTTGTTATCAGGAAAGTATTCCATTGAACTATTGCTGAGCAAAGTTAAATAAAAACTTTCTTTATTCATATTTCTTTTAAACTAGAAGCTAAAATCCAACTGTTAAATTTATCTGGATAACCTTTCCACTTCACTAATACTTCTTTTCTGCCCTGAGTAACGAGTGTCAATTATTTTATCTATTTTATATTGTGAGGTGGGGTTGTAAGTGATTTTCTGTAATTCTCTTTCATAAAAAGTACCAACTATTGGTTCATTTTGTAAATCTGTTATTGTATAAACAACCCACGGAGATCTATCAATTATTGAAGATATAATAAATATTTCATCACTCCAATTTGATTCATATCCTTTTTGGAAAGCATGTTTATATTTAGTTATTCGAACGTAATCACCCACATTGAAATTTGGTTTAGGATTTTCTAAAGAAAGTTTGTTTGACCGTCTTTCATAAAGATTAGTCCAAACTGTCATAATATTGTTGGAATTTACATCACATGGGCACATCTTAATACTAGAGTGAAAGCTGTGATTGTAAGAGTATATTAAATCTTGTAAAACATCTATATATCTATAAGTATTATTATGAGTGAAATAACGCCACATTTTCATTTTTAGTGTTCTTTGAAATCGTTCAACAATACTGGCCTTAATGTCAGGATTGTTAGTGGTATAGTAATTAATCTTTTTTGGATTTAAAGTATTTTTGTACATCTTTTGAAACAAATTCTGTACCTTTATCAGATTGTATGTGAGTAGGTGTTAAATTACTTTCAGTAAATATACTTTCAAAACATTCTTTAGTTGTTTCTGAGTTTTTCTTTTTCATTGGTCTTGCAAAAGCATATTTACTAAATACATCAATAACACAAAGTATATACTTGAAACCATCATTATATTGAGAATAAGTTCGCATATCACTTAAATCAGCTTGCCACAGTTCATTAATATTTGATAGAATGTACCTATTACGCGGGAATTTTTTTCGAATGGGTTTATGTAATGTGTATGTTTCTTGTGATTTTAACCATTCCTTTACTTGCTTTTTATTCATTTTACCCTTCATGGCTTTTGACAATTTATCAATACTACCAAAACCAGCGGGATTAGATGGATCATAATAAATCCTGTTAATTTCTTCTAGTACGGGGTCCATTTTTCCCACTCAAGCCTTTTACGTATTTTAGTTGTAGACTTTTTATCTCTACTGCTCGGTGTAGAAAACTCTTGAAATTCAATCTCAGAGGGTTTGTTTAGATCTTTTGCTTGAAGTTGGTTAATAAACTCACATCTCTTTGGATTTCCAATATAAGTAAGTGGTACTTTAATATCTTTTAATGCTTCAGCAAATCTATCCCACCCTACTGGATCACTTCTTTTTAAGGGTCTTAGTGAATCATTTATTAAATCAACAATATTACTTCCAGGAATTTTTTCATTATCAATTATGACTGTACCTTCATTATCCCAATGTATTTTACCTTTACTTGTTTCAACTAAGTTTAATAATAACTGTCCTTTTTTATTATAAGTTTTTGGTATTAAACTGAGTATTTGAGCTGGTGTGTAAAGTGGATTTTCAACATTTTCTTTACTTTTGATGGATCGATTCTCCTCCAACAAAGATTCAGCATCAACTGAAGTTTTTAGATCTCTATCTTTATTTTTAAAACCAATTTTAGACTCGTTTGAATCTTCATTATATGTATCAGAATAAATTGGTAATCTGAGTGGTTGACGATCCTCTTCGGTAAAATGAAGGTATCTTTGCAGTGTTTGTAAATATAACATCCATTTCTTTCGGTCTTCCATCTTACTATTCATAATATTTTGCATTTCAATATCTAATCGAGATAAACTACTACTCGTATTAACCTTATTTTCTTGTTTTAATTTTTCAATTAATCCAGGTTCGATAAGTATCATTTTCTTTGCATTTTCCATGTTAACTGGCTAGTCCACTCACTAATCCACTCAATATTGCACCTAATATTATTGGTAAGAAAGCCCCTCCCTTTTTGTATAATTATATTTTTTCTTAGTTTATGTTTACACTTACGCACTAGTTGACGGAGTATATTTTTGTGTTTATTCAATTTTTGTTTATCTTGATCTTTAAGAGGTACTTTTCCTTGTAAAACGTTATGAATACACTCACAAATACAGTTAATTTCTTCTTCATCACACGTTTTAAGTAATGCTCTTTGATATTTTGGTTTAAGCGTATGCAAAGCGTTTAGCAAATGCTTATGCGTTGTGAGTCGACGATGCATCATTTAGCAATGATTTGAAATGTTTGATTCTTGGTGTATTTAAACTCTTTTGTGGGGACGTAGACTGTGCAGAAACCATTAAATGGGAAGACATTTGTCTTGATACGACAAAAATCATTGGTATTTTGTTTTAAATCTACCATTAAATATCCATGCGCCTCTAGAGTTGCATCCCTGTAGGCATCTTCAATAAATTTTGGGTTATCTGGTGACACTTGTCGTGCTAAATATCTTATTTGAGTTTTATCTCGAGGGTTTTTAAAATATATTATATAACTTGAGTTTAAGGATATGTCTCTTTGCCCTTTACCCTGATGAAATAAATTTTGTGTTAAATAAAATACACTAAGATTCCTGTGATGACTACCTTTTGTAAATATATCCACAATTCTTCCATCGGACTCTCTCATTAGATCATCAATAATAACAAGATGTGGGTTTTCACCGTCAAACATATTAACATTTGGAATTCCTTGATGGTAGTTAACATTTGGTAAATTATATAAAGGTTGCATTTCATCAAAGCGCCATGTGATCTGATTAAAATCACAATTACATATTTCTGTAATTGATTTTATAAAATTTGTTACAAAATTTGACTTCCCACATCCACTTGGCCCCTCCACAATAGCAGTAAACGGATGGATAAAGTGAAACATTACACACGTCTAAAGTTCTAAGGGGTGAAATAAAAAATGAAAGTGTTGGTGTTAACAATTAATATATATTGCAAACATTATATAAAACAGAATGTATACTATTTCTAACACAATTAGTACATCATAATTTTACAGTCAACTCAACCTCAAATAAATGCACACATACACACGCAAATATAAACAACAATTAACTTAAATTATTTACAATAAATCAACGATTAAATATGTAATAAACTCTACGTCATATTATACTATTATCATTATTTTACAATCAATACAAATTTTATTTACATGCAGACATAAAATTAAAAACTATCAACACTTAACGCAGTTTATAATGACCCCAAGCTAATGTTTCAATATTATTATCTAAAATATACCTCTTTGTGTCATTATATGATAAACCAATCTTATTTAATTTTTGTGTAAAAACTGTGTGTTTAATTGATTTAAATCTAAGCATACTATAATATTGCACTTTTTTATTAAATAGAGAAGACTTATAATTATCCATGGTCATCTTTTTTAGTGATACATTTATTTACCCCTTTTGCCTTGGCTATAGTCTTATTCTCTAAGTTAAAAGCGTACGTTTTGGATCGTAAACCCTACAAATTCTTTCATGATTTTACCATTATTTTCATCTTTAAAAAAAACCTAATTTCTTTTTATTTAATTTTGGATATTCAAAAATATTATTTGCATCATAAGCTGAGGTATCAAAGTATGATGAAAGGTCAGGTTTTATATCAGAGTAAAAATCATCTGTAAATATATGATATATTAAACTATCCGTATCTGTATACAATAATTTGATTTTACTAAACTTTTTAACCATATAGTTATAATGAAAATCATACATTAATGTTTTTGAAATATCTAAAATGCAAAACCCTAAATAAATTGGTTTGTTATATATTAACTTTGTTTTTCGCAACTGAACCGCAACTAGGTTTTCCGAAAATACTGAAAGACTATGAAATTGTGGTTTAGCGATTAGATCTTGAGCACCTAAAGTTTTGCCCTGGTTCTCCTGGTGTGTAACTAATTTTATGTTAACCCTTTTTTCAATATTCTCCATAGTCTTTCCGAAGACTGAATTATTCATTAATTTATAAAAATCTTTTTCGAAATCTGATTTTGCTAACATTCTTAATTTTGTGTTTAGATCTATGT